>VZSE01007178.1:344-20280 GCA_013398275.1 Promerops cafer | reverse complement strand
ATACTTATGGCCATTAGTAGCTTCACACCCTTGTACATGTTTTATTTTCAGGAAGAACTGTGTTGAAAACTTCCTCACTATTACAGTCTTGTTTTGTTCATTGCAATACTAACTGTAAGTCTGGTTAAGCTTTTTCCAACTGTTTCACTTCCTATTTGTTGGTAGGAGTCCAGTTTTCTTCTTTGAAAAGACACTACGAAATCCTAAACATTATTTAGCATTGTGTGATGCCTTTTTACTTATTAAAAGCTGTGTTTCAACTAAGACTAACTCTATATCCAGTGTTCAGTAAGTATCCTCACACAAATGCTTGGTCTTTCCATAAACATACTCTTATGTCCAAGTGTCCAGAGTACCAGCCTGCTTTGAGAGTGCCTGGTCAGCCTGCCCATCAAACTGAGGTCACAGAGCTCAGTGTCTGAGACTACACATCCTGTAGGAAGACAGTGGCAGAACTTCCTATATCCCTATGAAAACTCATGTCTCCTCTGTTTTTTTTTTTTTTTCTAGTTTTGTGCCTTCTCTTTTACCTTCTCTTGCTATCAAATCTTATATGTTAGCAGCATATGTGCTTATGTCTTCTCTTTTTCCCCGAGTCTTGTACTATCTTGCCAAATTATGCTGTGGACCAGGTGTCAGCTACATAATCTTTTGCAAGAATAATCACCATCTGAAGCACATACTTCTGTAAACCTCATCAGAAATCTTGGGTTTTTAGTGTGCACTTCTTTGAACTGTTAGGCTTTCCTTTAGGGATCTTGAACAGACTCTATAAGAACTTTTGTGTATGTTCCAGTGAAAATGGATGAAAGAAAAATGGGCTTAAACAAAAACTATCACCAAGAGCAATTTCTACATTTTAATTTATTTGTATGTAGATAAGTGTATGTGGAAGTTTTTGATGTTGAGTCTGCTTTAACTGTAATTAAGCCTTAATTGTACAAGATGTTTGATCTCTGGCAGAATCCTACCAGAAAGGTGTCACTGCTCCAGTTTTGCTGTGGTCAGTTTCTAAATCTAACCACTCGGATCCAGAGCTAAGATCCCATTCTCTCCTGGGGCATACCTTCATATAGTCTCCTCTTTGCAGTTTCTGATTCCTGTCTGAGCAGTGATTCTCTTCATTAAATCCTCCAGTCTGTTCATACCAGGACAGATGCTCCCACTTCCTCCTGGTTCAGTGGGATTTGCAAGTACAAGCAGTGAGCTGATATATGTAAGGGAATTGTTACAAAACCTCTCTGCCAAGCCTACATTTCTGTGGGAATGGTTGTGTCTTGGTCTATTTTGCACCAGACTCAGAATTGCCAGTGTTTAGTATGTAATGTCTTTCAAAAACACTGAAGCTGTATGCAACAAGCAGTGCTAGAGAAAAGTAACTCAGAGCTTTCTTATGGCTCTGTGAAGTGGTTGATGTTGAAGACCCAATGACCATTCTATATGCATCTAATGGCTCTCTTACTTGCACTTAAACACTTAAATATACCTAAATTTAATTTAGAGTGTCTTTTATTCAAATAGAATGCAGAATATCAGAGGTGTTCTTCCATTTTCTGGTAGTGCAAACATTTTTTCATAAACATAGATGAAATCCCTTTACTCAAGCAGCAGTATTTCTGAATCAACACTTCCCTGAGTTGCTTTAAAATTACTGCTGTAAGATCGTTTTCAGGTTCATCTATTGAGATGGGACTGAGTCTAAGTAGGCTTCAGGCTGTGATCTTTGCAAGGAAGTTAAACATGGAATTCATTGACCTGAGCAAATAAGGGCTGGAACAAAAAAGAGGTAAAGATGCTTGTAGTGCAAATGAGCTATAAACCAAATGTAAGTGCTAAAGGCGTGGTCAGGACCTTTACCTGAGTAAAGGTAGGCAAGTAAACAATTATCAAGTGTTTGGTACCTGGAATTGAGATGTGTGTTTTATAAAAGGAGAGTTGTAGAGGTCAACCTTCAGTCTCAAACCACTGGATACTGAAATTTTAGAATGCTAGTGCTTTAAAAATTACCTGAATAACCTGAGGACTCTATGTAGAGTTATGTCTGTGGCTAGAGGCCAAAAGATCCTGGTAAGTGAGGAAGAAAGTCTTTCAAAGGAAACTATCAGAAATTATTGCATCTTCCTTCTATCTCATCCTTGTCTGTGTTCTTTGCCTTTAACATCTGGCATTATTCATGTCATCAAGCCTTCTACTTCCACATTTCCCATTTCACATACTCTTCTATTAAGTTTTGACTGTAATATTTTAGTTGTTATGGAACATTTATTTCTGTACAGTATTCTCCGACTCCCTCTAAGTGTATTCATCATTACTTGTATCAAGCATTTTGTCCATCATTTGGATGACTTCGAGGTGCATAGCAGTATGTTATTTTGGGGAGCAGCCCTGTATTAAAAAAAAAATGTACACTTTGTACACGTTTATGTCTATTCACTAAATAACTGGTGTCCACATTCTCAAATCTTCTCCTCTTTAACTAGGGAAATCAAAATCTCTTTCCTGGACCTTGTTACCTTGTTAAACACCAAGTATTTACCTTGCAGATTGCTCTAGCTAATACATTTTTGCTATAGGAATTCTTAAACATCTCCATCTTTATGTGTCACTCGTAGAACCATTAGGAAACATTTCTTTCCCATTACACTTATAAGCAGAGCAGGGTTCTCAGACTCCTGCCATTTCTTTCACATGCAGCACTCTGTAAGAATCTTAAGTACATTATGCTGAACTGTATTTCATCTTTTCAAGTGAAATGATGCTCCATTTGTTTGAATGCTGCATATGCAAGCAGTCATGGTATGAACACCCCTACATGTGAGTAGAGCTAAGCCCAGCTGCATTGTCCTTCCCTCGACAGCACTCAGATAATAACTGAAATGATCAGTCAACAGTGCTGGGAAAGTGCCTTAGAAATGTAATCCCTCTAGTTATGCTCCCTTCAGCAACTTCAGAACAGGTCCTTGGTGCCACAAAAAGACACAGGAGAATCTCATATTACTAACTAACTATGTAGTAAGTAAGCATTCAAAGTTACTAAAGTTAACACATGGCATAAAACCACAACTTCAGCACATGACAAATGAGAATGGCCACACTGCAGAAAGAAACTCTGGAGTCATGATGAAAAGTTCAGTGAAAAGACCAACATGATGATCAGGACTAGTCAAACAATAAAACAGAAAGATAGGAGTTCTTAGGAAAAGAAGAGGCAACAAACCAAATATGCTACGCCACTATTTAGTTGATGACATGCCTGTTAAATGCTGTTCTAGCCTCAAAATGGATACAATAGAACTTGGAAAGTGTTAGAGAAGGTGAAGTAAGTTATGAGAGGAGGTTGGGAGGTAAACTAAATAAAACTTGGAAAAGAGACAGCTGAATGGGAAAAAATAAGTGTTAATTGTCATGAGAGCTATAGAGGAGATAACGAGGGACCAATTTCCATTTTTTCCTTAGAAATAAGCAGAGGGAAAACAAGACATTGCAAGGCAGTATTTTAGATACACAAAACCCAATAATTTTCTGTATTTTTAGTAGTGGAACTCACTCACTTGTAAGAGGAATGAGTCATGGAAAAATGAAGATTCTCATAGTCTTTCCCTAAGTATCCACTGTGGTCAATGCTGGAAACATGACACAGGACTGAAAAATAAATTGTTTTGTTTTTTGCTTTGTTAGTGACATTTCAAAGCACAGACACAGTCTGTAGACATAAAAAGACTACAACTTCTAAGCTATTAAGAAGAATACAGTGAGGAAGTTGTGCCTCTCCCTTTGCTTCCTGGAGTAACTGGATCACAAACTAGCTCCCAGTAGATCTCTGTCTTGCTGAAGTAAAAGAAGCAGCTGACAGGATCAGAATGTTTGTGCAGGTACAAATGATGTGAAACAGCATTTCTTTCCCACGTTGTTTTCAATGTCTTGTCAAAACCTAAAAAGTAATAATCACAGGGTCACTTCTGATGGCCTTGCTCATGTTTTGCTTCACTGGTTATAGCTGACCAAGAACTGAAGGGGGGTGGACATTGCAACACTAAGGATGAGAGCCCCCTAAGGGGAAAAGAGAACTTAAAGTTCTTAAAGAACTTAAAGAAATGAGAGAGACTGCATGCGCAAGGGGCGCCTGGCAGCAGGGCATCAGGGAGCAAAGGCACTCAGTGTGCAAATCAGTGCTGTCTTTAGAAATCTGAAGGGAAACATCCTGCTTTCCTCCAGGCTCACAACTGCACTGCATTGCTGGTGATGTGAACAGCTGCTTTCCTCAGGCATTGGTACTTCTTGTAATATTAGAGCACTGTGTGGTGCACTGCATTTATACTTTCTCTGCCACTGGATGTACTGTTTTCGTTTTTACTGCCAGAAGTTCACAGTTCTTATTTAATTCTCTTTCTGAGCACAACAGCTGAGTTGCTAATGGGTGGAAAAGCATTGCCCAGAATGAATATGATTGCATTCATACCATCCCCTACCATCTTCTTGTCAGCTCTTATAAACTTAAGTTATATTTATTTTGGACTGACCTTTTTGCTAATTGGACAGGAGAACACAGAGGAACATCTAGGTGCTAGGATAATGCCCTATTATGGTAAGGAGGGAAAAAAAAAGGGTTAGTCTTCTGTAAGAAGTGTCATTTCTTGGAGGAGATATATAGCCAAGACCCTGGCCCACTTGCAGCAACACAGTTTCTGCTTTTGTGTCCAATTTGAACTCTTCTAAGAAATTTATGTATTTCTCTATCAAAACATTGATTGAGGAGATTTTTTTTCTGTGCTAGAATATTGTCTATTGTAAGTTTGGGTTAGTTTAAAAACTGGCAGCTTAAACTGTCCTAGTGGTTGGTCACATTCCTTTATGGAGATTGGAACTGCTGGACTAGACCAGGAACAATAGGGTGATTCCACTCCCACTGATGATCTGCAGCAAACACTGCAGATAAACATGCCAGAAACCACAGTCTGCAAATGTAAAGTGGTCTTCATTCTAATCCTTTTAAATTAGAATTTGGTTTAGATCTTGAAATGTAGGATTTATAGTCTCTCCTTCTTTTTATATTTATTTTAAATATAACAAACTGATTCTCCTGTGAAGCATCAACTCCGCTTTGTGGCCTATTCAAATGCACAGCTATGTCTTTCCTAAGATTCATGCAGGTCGATAGGGTTCAGAATCAGGACACGTTGCCTATTTGTACTACTCTCAGTACAGGATGGCAGGCACCAATTCAAATCAATGATTTCTGTGGGAGCTGCAGTTCATGCTGGATGTGCCTCTGCTGGAGGTGTTTTGATGCTTGTTTAGGAGTTATGTGTCCCTGCCAGGAGTCTATGCTGCTGAAGCAAGGGTTTCTACCCAATATGTTTTATAAAATTGAGGGAGCTTAATGTATCACTGCACTTTGCTGTGGGGTGAGCAAATAGGTCATGGTCGTACAAAGGAAAAGGCAAAGTCTATCCCTCCCTGACCCCAGAGAGAACTCAGGGCAACTCACACCACCAGCTAACAGCCAAACTGACTGGAGGGGTTTGCTTCAGCCCCACAGCTTGCAGCTATCTCTGGCAGAGGAGCACGAGGCTGCTGCTACAGAAGCCAGGGACAGCTTTTTGTTACCATCAGTATTATCAAGGGGGCCCAACAGCATATGTTGCTTTCACCTTGAATCTTCATGTTAATGAAAAAGCCCCACATCCGTGCCTTATGGATCTGTGTAAAATTTTAGTAGCACTTGTAAGAGCAGAGCTCTGGAATGTGTTTCAGCATTGCAGTCCATTAGTTAAGCAGGAAAATCACATAACATTTACATTCCTTCTTCATGTCAAGCATCAGGAAATTAAAGGATACTACAGGAAAAGTAGTATCACAGTCACAACTAGTTTCTGGAGTCAGTCAACATGTTTAATTAATGCCACTTTCCTTGTCAGTACTTCTAATGCAAAGAAAATCCAACCAAAAAAAACCCAAACCAAAACAAAAAAAACAAATAACAACAACAAACAACAACAAAATACTTAAAGCAAAGGGTCTTAGCAACTTTCTGAAAGGATTTCCTACCAAAACATGGATAAAGAGCAAGTCACAGGAGACCTATAGCCCTTAGACACAGCTCAGGTTCAGAGAAATCAGCATGACACCTTGTGCTACTCAACTCTTGTCAAAGCTCCCTGCCAACTTTTTTCATATGTTTACAAAGTACATTTTGCTTTGTGTAGACCTGAATATGAAATTCTAAATTTTAATTCAGCTTGTGTTTTTGTTTATCAGCATTTGTTGCTAAAGAAAGAACTCAGGCATTGCATAATCCTGTTACTTTCAGCAGCTAAGATCAGACAGGAGATGATTAGAATCACAGATCAAAACGTAGTACACAGAAAGAATTGAGCTGGGTGCTTCCACTCTATGAACAGGGATTTCTGTTACAGAGATATTTTTTTCAAAATAATTCATACCTCATTCCTCATGATGTATGGCAAATATCAAGACAAAGTAAACGCCTGGGCTTTAGAAGACATAGAACAGCTACACAATATAAGTACAGCAGAAATATTGCTGTAGCACTCTAAATCTGACTTTATATTTACAGCCATCTCTCCTTCTCATGGTTAAATAAGAGATGTAAACTTTTCAAGAAACAGCATCCTCACAATGTTTATTTGCCCTGTTTAAAGTAGGGGTACTAAAAAGGGACAAGAGAGTCAGGAAAGAATAGAATATTACATAACATTAGCTAAAGATAAGAAATAGGTGCTATTCCCATGGAACTATATATATTGCATTGTTACAAGAGTAAGTGTTCTTCTAGAAACTTATGCTGGTACTTGACTTTACCAGAGAAAATTCTTGCCTGTTTCAAATAGTAGCATACATTATAGTCCTATTTTTCTTTGTACTGACATAAACTGTAGCATTCTTCTGAGACACTGAAATGTAGAAGGATCTGGGACACTTTAGGTTTTTTGTGTCTATTGAACTGGCTGCATTTGTTCAAGTCTGACATAAAAAATGTTAGTGAAAAGAGAGTTCTTTCCTTGAATGACTTTTATTCAAGTACAGAATAAGAAGCTGTTTGATAACCCTGCTTCTGTTTGGAACAAAAGCAAAATAAAATCAGATCTTTATGATCAGATAGTCTTAAATTTTTTTTTTTTTACTTCTGCTGATTGAAGACTTCCCTGGGTTATTTTTTTACTTTTTTAAACAAATACAGTAGACACCTGGATGGATAATATTGCTCAAAATCTTGGATTTATGGTCAGTACACTCTCCATTAGGCTACCTAAGGTGAAATTCAAGGCAGAATACAGACCTGTCTAGCCAAATTTAGATATTCTCTGTTTCTGTGCTCCAAAAGACAGGCAAAGCTGGGTGTGAAACAATAAATAATTGATTCTATTCAGAAGTATTAACTTTTCTCCAAATGCAGGGAAAGAGGATTGGCTTCTAACCAGAAGGATAAGGAGCTCAGAATGGTTCTAGTACTCTACCTAGAAAAGCTCTCAGCAGATTACCATGTTTTCATGGCAAGTAAGAACATTGCAGTACCATCCAAACTATTTCCCTGGTTCAGTCACAATCCTAACAGCAATTTTCTGACTATAGCTGAGCTACAAGTCTTTAATTGGCATCACATTCATTTAGAAAAATCATGATGGATATTGAATTAGAAATTAGAGCAAGAGCTTTTATTCTTGTTCTTCTACCTTCTCAATTGCAGGAACAATTTATGACTCATTTAATGTTACCCTTATGTGATTAAACTGCAGCCTTTCTTGACCTTCTTAAACAGCATTTAAGGAACCAGGTTAGAATATTGAATATCAGTAGCTGAGCTGGATGTGATTTGAGACTTCTCTAAATATTAGACATAGGTTTCTTTTCCATTTAGGGGCACAATGAAATAGCTATGACATAGAAATTTTTTCATATCATTCGAAATGTGATTGCTTGAACTACAAAGTGGCCTTAAACATGATGATTTAAACATGATGAGAAAAACATTTGCCTTTGTGAATGTTTAAGGGACAAAGAGTAGAATTTAAAATAAAAATATCTGTATAAAGATAAAAATTCTTAACACTAGAGTAAAACATTTATTATTAACACTAGACTAAAATATTTATTAAACTGCATGTTGAGGCTAGACTACAGTTAAAAATTCCCACATAGGTTATATTTTCAGAGAAGTTTCTCATTCCAGTACTCACCATTTCCTTCCATTCTTAGCATTTTGGTTTAGAATTGCCATAGTTTAGACATGATTTTGTCTAAACTTCTGAAATAAAAAAAATTTGTACTTTTCCAATTCCATCATCAGCTGAAATCATCCTTGTCTACAAAAAATAATGGACTCAGTTTGTTATGGTTTGTCACAGCTAACAGGCAAGATAATGCATAAAGACTAATGAGAGAGATTATAATCAGTGGAATTGTAAATCAGGCTACTGAGAAAGACAAGCCTCTCATAGGCTTCCAGGTACCTGAGCCATTTTCAAAGCTGAGCTCCTGCCTGCCACCCTCAAAAGCTCATTGCCAAGTATTTAAAGTCTTTGGAGTACTTGTTTATTTCTCCTGACACACATTTTATCTTCCCTGGCTCAGTCTCTTTCCTTTCCAATGTTCAAAATAAACTCAGTGATACAAATCATTGTAACAAAGTTATGCAGGAAGCAAAAGAATTGACAGTCCAATGCTTTGGGCATCATTTGCCATTTATTTCAACACTTTGTATTCAGAGTCAGAATAGTTTGGGGAAAAGGGGATGCACAATACAGCCTTGACTGTAAGAAATGTATCCATAACCAAGGGATGGAATTGCATTTATCCAAGCTGTTATTTATAGCGTGGACTTCTGTGTCTCTAAAAAAATGATGAATGATTCAATAAAGCATGACATGCAACAATTCAAAATAGTGTTGTGAATTAAAAATTGAAAATAATACTAAAATAAAATATTACCTCCCTCCTTATTCCTCATTCTTCGAATAAGTTTAAACCAAAATAAAATTGTTTTTAGATTTTTTTCAGAAGAATTTTCATGATGAATTGTAGGTTTAGGAGAACGGCAATAAATGGCAAATTCTCCCAACCCCAGACACTCATGGGAGCACTTTAATATTATTTAAGAGATCTTCTCTACTCCACTGACATTAAAAGGAGCATGGTATTCCCCTCCACACCCCTCCCTGACAATTGTCCCCTTTTTCCCCATAATGCCTATGGGATAGAGCTTGGTACTTACCTGTTATTTTCTTCACAATTAGCATTTAATTTTTTCTGCACTGATCTGTTCAAATGTCTAAACACAAATGGACATCCTCCTATTCTTAATTCGGCTACACAAATGGAATCTGATGGAAATTTTATTTTTTGTAGTGAGAATGTAACTTTAATAAGAGAGTTTTGGTTTTTTCTTTTAAAACTGCAAAAATACACTATCTGAGGATGCAGTATGAAAGTACTTTTTATATGTAAATAACTGATAAAAGTTTAAGGAAAGCTCCATTGTGTTAACACACACAACCAGGAACCACCATTTATAAGTTCACTTTTCATTAAAAAATCCTCAAGGCAAATTTGCTTTTATCAGAAATAGCAGTTATTTTTTTTCTGTCTTTTTTTTGTGTGCGTGTGTGGATATTTTTTGCTCTTTTTGTGATAGTATCAAATGTAAAGACAGGTTTTGTGTTTAATTGTAAATGAGCTGTGTTGTGTAAACTAAAAGGACAACTTAAAAGATAGAAGACTGCAGGTAGATAAGCTCATACTTATTTTACTAGATATTTTGCAGCTTCATTGTAACTCTTGAATTCTTTCAGTTTGTGACACAGAATCTGCACCTGTCAGACACAAAATCATTTCATGCTGCAGTGTTTTGTTATGGTTTTTCTCTCCAGTGGAAGTCCCTGTGTTTATTTGATGCACTGTTGGGAGAGTATGAAGGGATGCAGCTGCTATTTGTATTCTGAAGGTTTGTTTAGGTACAGTTTGTAACTCTAATGATTGATACCTCTGGAGGAGTTGAAAATTGTGACAGTCCACCCTAGGTACCTCGCAACTTCTACTTTTTGAGGCACTTTCATAAGAAATTCCTCTGGGATCTCTGGAATGTTTGGTATTGATCAGCCTTCAGTCATCCATTCAGTGAATCAAAATAAAAATGGGCTGCAGCTGTAGAAACTTGCTCATGTTTGGAAAATATAAAAAATATTTTTTTCTGTCCTTCCAGTCATGTAACTTTAATGACCTCTGAAGGAGCCATTACTGCCTCCGCAGTAGTGGCTTATTTTGATTAGCTGCAATTTTATGGATGGTGTCTTCAGGCAGAAAAGGTGAATCAACTGACTTAACACTGCACTTTGTTCTGCTATAGAAGGTAGATGGGGAGGTTTGACTCTAGAAATCACAGGAGAGGGTATTTATTCATTTGACTGCCAACAGAGGGGTAATATCACATCAGGCTTCCCTGACTTTCCCAGTTCCTCTAAAACCTATTAAATGTCTGATGTTTTTTATGGTATCAGAAGTTAAATCCACACATCGGGATGAAAGTCTGCAACATTTTATCTTTTCTTATTACAACACACAGTTAAAAACTCTGAAATCCTTCAGTAAAAGCAAGCACAAAAATAAAAGAAACAGGAGTCATTGAAAAAGTGCTGGAAGCAGTGCTTTAAAAAAACTAAGACACAAAACAGTAAACAGCAGGGACTAGAACAAATAGTCCTGTGGTAACAGAAGAAATTATATAATGAGTTCCAGGGAACAGAAAACTCTAGGATGTATTTAGAATTTAATAATGTAGATGTATTAACTTTATAAAGTATATATTCATGCACTTCTGCAGAACAGAAATATATTCAATCCTATGTCTTTATTTTAATGGTTTTATTAAAAAAAAATATACATAAAAATGCGTTGAAGTCAGTGCAAGCAAAAAAGAATTTTAAAGCAGTAGGTTTTACATACAGCTTCAGTTGGTTTTGTTTAATTCCCTCTTTTACTCTGAAGGAAATATCTGATTTATTCTATTCATGTCCTACCAATTGAGTCCAACCAAAATCTGTAAAGAGCTGTGAAATATTCTGTGTATATGTAATTGGATGAGTCTGGCAAACCTCCCTCTTCAAATAATGGTCATATTAAATGTTGAGAAAGATAAACTTTCCACTTTCATCTTTTGCTTTCAGGGGTTTGTAATTTCATAACATGTAGCCAGTATGAGCAGAAAAGGTGCATTGCAGGTATTTACCTTTGTCTTCCCAAGTTCATGTTGGGAAGTTTTGATTAGAAATGTTATGCTTCCATGGATGCCTCTACAAAAAAAACCAAAAACCAAAAACAAAAACAACGAAAAAGAAATTTAGCTGTTAGAAATATTCTTTAAACCCTTTCTTTATTGCCTTCAGTCATAAATATCCCCAGATGGCAGACCACTCCTCATACCTGTACTCTTCAAAATCATTGTTTCTCTATCTTCATGCTCCTTATGGCAGCAATGCCCATTCACATTCTTTTGCTTTCCTGGTGATATTGTCCATTCTATTTTTTGTGTGTTCCTCTCCTCCTTCTACTCTGTGATTACAAAAGAATCAGTAGTAATGCAGGTAAAATATGTTCCATACCAAAGTTTCCATTTAAATAGAATGTGTCTTAAAGGAAACAATGGCACGTTGTTCAGTGAAAGAATCTTCCAATCTTGTCCCATTCAATCACTGAAATATTCTTTTGATGTTTAGTTCCTAATTAACACAGTGCATTATATTTTATAGGTTAAAATCTTTCAGTTACCGTATTTTAAACACAAAGAAGCAGCTCACTGCAATATATTCATAGACGTAAACATTTTCTGGGAGATTCTAGCTGTAACTTTTCTCCTCTGTAATGAGAGTTTTCTAATTTTACTTGAAATAAAATGTGCTAGAATGTCATAGCAGATGGTGGGAAACTTATGGACACTTCCAAAGCAAAATCCACATAAAGCCTTAGTTACTGATTACTTTTCTCCTGTGTTCCAAGCATTTTCTCCTGTTGATTCAATATTTTATAGTCACATAAATACTTGAAAAGAAAAGCAGAAGTAGCCAGCCTCTGAATGCTAAGGTTATGAAAAAATGTTACCAGTTCAAAGCAAATTATTAAAAGTCTTTATTTCAGGGATTTACTTACAGCATTCTTGATAAGATATAATACATTTTATTTCCCTTTTTTTGACTTGTTTCCAACTGTCTACTTCAGAATTTCTTAGACAAATGCTACTGGCCAGATGAATAAATGACTAAAAAGGGCTTTGACCAGACATGGCTCAGCAATCCTTATGGCTAAACTGCTATTACATGTATTTTATAAAAATACATATTTAATTTTTAATATTTAAATCCTAAGATGAATTCCCAAAACATTATGAATAAGGAATTGTGTTCAGGTGCTGGTTCATACAAGTGAACAATATATGAAAAAGTTTTAGCTGTGCAGAAGTCTAACGGTTTCCATAAATTTTCTTTTACACTAGGGAAGGGAGAAATGATGACTGAGTAAGAAATGTCCTCCAAAACTGTGTTTTTTAAATTCTGAATTGAGGTTAACATACCTGACTGTCTCTTCCAGTTTAGATACTACAGGACAAGAGGCTGTTATGGAATGAACAATCAATGTGTTTCTTAAACACAAATCTCAAAATACAGAACAAAATTCCTTTGCAAAGTGTTTACAGATCACCCATAGATCTAGATTTGTATGAAAGAAATAAAGTGGTTAAGCTAAGTCCTGGTTCTGTTAATTTTCATAACCTAGTGGAAACCATATTAAACCCACAGTCTTGTCACTTTGGTACAGTTTAAACTTGGCTAAATGTTATCAGGTGCTTCTTCAAAAAGTTAAAGTAATTTACAGCTGATAAAACTGAAATTGCCTTTCCTTTATATTCAATCTTCTTTTGATCTCCAGATCTCTAGGAAGTCCTTAGGTAACACATTCATAGAGTATGCAACACAAAAACTCTCCTAAGTAGAAAACCATTTGCATCTAATAGTAGATACACGATTGTTGTAACAGTATACAAAATGAATCTGCATTCTGGGTAGTCTTGCAAGAGGTTGCTGGATATAAAAGCCAAATATGTTCTTTGCTGAACCCTCACGTGCTGTCACTGCATGGCCAGGGAGGGCACCTCTGCTGCAGGGGCAGACAGAGACTCTGCCCACAGCAGCAGGTGTGTGAGTGAGCATGGGAACATGTGCACAGCACAAGGGGGCTGGGTCATTGACGTGTCCTTAGCCACAGCAGTGGAATTTGTGTCAAAAGTTCTCTAATGTGATACTCGTCATAGAATGGAGAAGGAAACGTGAGATACTGATGGAAAGGCATTTTTTATGACCTAATTTTCTTCATCGAAATCTGGTACAAAATGAGTAAAATATATCCTTACGTGCTCTTAGTTTTAGAAGTTATTTCCCTCTCCTCAAAAGTTCACAATACAAAGTAATTTCCCAGTGAAAAAAACTGAGGAGTAGGTCTTCACCTCTGCACTTCTCTTTCAAGCCCCCCAAAATTTAAGGCCCAAACATCTTAGCTGTTTGAAATGAGTGGTTTGTCTCTCCATCTTTTTTCTTGCAAAATAAATTATTCCAATTCCTTGCAAGAGATAAAAAAAAGAAAATGTTTCTACTTCGTGTGGAGATTTTAGGCTTATTTGCTATATTACAAAATACCAAGCAGAGTCAGTTCAAGACTTCCCAGGAGCAGGGCTCCATGGAAATCTTCTGCCCAGAGAAGAATAAAACAAAATAAAATCAGTGCAGAGCATTCAGTTAGGCAGATGGGGAGTCAGGGAGGAGGAGTCAGGGGTCAGTGGGAACAATCCTGGAATGGATCACTCTAATTTCAAGGGGTTTAGCATGGGAAAGAGGTTGAGAGTCAAAGTTTTGAAGCAACTGATACTGGCCAGTGGAGTCTTTCCTTTTACAGATTGTTGTCAAAAAGTGGGGAAAGTCAGGTTTTTCTGGAGAAGGAAGAAGGGAGAAAGTAAGGTCACAACAGGTATCTACTACTTGCTGCAGTCAGCGTGTGAGACAGGCCAGAGCACCAGAGGCCATCATCTGTAACTGCCTGGTCTTGTCTGCAACAGCTCTGCTTTGGAAAAGCTCTGCTTTCTTTACACCCCAGGCTTTGCCTGCTTTCCACCTCTGAGTGCTGAAAAAACTCCAAATCCTGATATAGTCTCTGTTAACTGCTTAAATATGGATGATTTGAAATATTTTTTAAAATTATTATAAATCAAGAAACCCATTTTTTTCAGGTTCAAGATAGGAGTAATATGGGCATTGTGCTTATAATATCCCCAGCCTTTACTCATTCATCTTCTGTCCCTACAAATATGTTACTTGTGTGTTTTAGTAGAAAAACAAATCCCGAAAATGAAATTCCCAGATTACTGCTGTCATTTGGAGTTAATACAAATTAATTCCAACTATTAATTTTGCAGAAGAAGAGTTAATTTAATGTTACTTATCCACTTACTTGCTATGAGAAGTTGGAGATAGACCCTTTTTAAAACTGCAGAGATCTGTACATGTGACATTTGGCAACAGCCTGCCTGCAGGGGCTTTTTCTAATAGTCAGCATTCTAATAGACTCCCTGAGCTTAATCATATACTGTCTACTATTTCCTTGATTTCATTATACTTTATATCAGTGAGACAGAATGTTAGAATATTGCTACACCAAGCACATTCGAAGTATATAATCTATCAAATTAAGAAAAATATAATTAATTGGAGTAAGAGGGTTTGGTTGCATAAGTTTAAAGTAGGTATAACATCTATATAGATATGAGCAATTTTCCCCATTTTTTGAGATTAAGTTTTCAAAGAAGTTAATCTAATATGACAGATGGATTCCATGTTTCAAAAGGTAAATTGGGCATTTCTAAAGTCAAAAATGGACAACGTCCACAGAGAAACAAAAAAGGATTGTATCTCTTAGCTTCCAGACCATAATTCAGTAAATCTCTATTGATTTTGATTCCTCTGTCTCTTCACTTACTTTGTATGACAGCCAAGTGCCTCTTTGTATTACTGCCACAAGAAACATAAAGAGCATGGCACCACTGTGTGAGAGTCTGTGTAATCAATGTTTCTCTCTGAGTGAACTACTCAGCAATTAAACAGTCCCTTTAATCAGTGTAAAAAAAGTTCTGTTTTTAAATAGACTTCAGTATGAAACACATTGTTCTTCTTTTCCCTACAAACCATCTGGAACACAACAGCATTTTTTTGCAGCTGCATCTCCTGGTTTCTTTCAGAAAGAGAAGATATTCTGCCACAAATATTTTATCCATATCATATTTTAACTAAAATCAAGCTGGCTGAGACTGGTGCCACCTTTTTCAAAACTCTGAAAATGTCAGAACAGGCCAAGATATTTGTTTACAGTAGGGGTTACTTGTTCGGCTGAATAAGAAACCACACTCCAAATTTTACTTTTAGTCAGGCTGTTGTACTTAGAGAAAAAAAATCTAAACTATAAAAAATATTTCTGCAAAAAAGGATTCTTTATTCCCAAAATCTAGGCTCAGAGCCTTTGTTTCCTTAGAAATATTTCTTGCAAAAATAATAAAAAAGTTATTGGTCCATGTTTAAAAAAACTTCTGTGACAAAGTTTAATGTTTTCAGATTCTCCTCTTCCTTCTCTTCATTAGTTCAGCTTGGGAATAGTTCAGGTGGCAAGTCCTTGTTTCTTTCCAGTTCTTCCTTAACAAAGAAATCTATGGAGTTATGTCAGCACAGAACTGAAGTGAGACAGCAGTAAATTAGACTCAGCGGAAATGGATGTTTAGACATCTGAGCTGAAGATCACAGGGAAAGGAACATGGAGCAGACATTGAATTCACCAAAGAAGGAACAAAATAAAACCTCCTAAGTCAGATCACACGACTGTGGGACTTCACTAATTGCTCATAACAAGTGTACAAAGGAAGCACTTGAAAGGAACTTCTTTGTATCAAGTATTCTCACTGTAGCTTATAAGGAAAATAGAGCAGAGGATCACTGACACTATGTCATGAATATTGTCTTTCAAGATCATAAGTTTGATCAGTTCCTTTTTTCTCCCTCCTCTTCCCTGAAATTGTTTTTCTCTTGCACTAAGTGATTTTCTCTTGGCTGAAACTTTTTACACAGACTTGATACTTAGGAGGAAATGGGAATTACATATTGTGAAGAGCTGAGAGAATGCATGTCTGTTAGTTTTAAGAGGTATTTATAGAAAACTGAACTAACATATCTGGCAAGATGATTTCACACAAGATAAAAAAATCATGCAACAGTCTTTTTCTTTTAATAGTAATAATGTTTTGGTGTGTAATCTTTTGGGGGTTTGCTTTTTTTCTTGTTTTTCCTTAATTTTTGCTCATCTGGCTCTTGTTCTTTGCTTTTTCAGCCTCCCCTGAGAGCTGCTGGAATAGCCACCACAGAGCAATATGGAATGAGTGATATGAAAAATCAATTCTATTCTCTAGTATTCCATGCCACTTATAAGGATGCTCTATCAAATTTCTGATGCTCTNAAAAAAAAAAAAAAAAAAAAAAAAAAAAAGGTATGTTCATTCTCTCCTGCACTTCCTGTGTGTTTCTCTTTCTGGCTGGTGAGCTGAACAACTCTCTGAGCTGTACTGACTCTGTGAATTAGCTCTTAGTTGACAGTAATGGACAGCTATGGTGTATTTTGGTACCTGTATCAGCCATGTAAATTTAGTCTCACAATGAATTGCACTAAAGATGTTTATGAAGTTCTTGGTGTTAGCAAAAAAACCTAAAAGGTGTTCAGAACTTCTTGGTTCATAGACTTGATTTGTATCATGTTGACAAAGCAGATCTTAGCAAAACTCTCTCTGTTGGTGTCTGCAACACAGTAGACAAAGGTACAAGTTGGGGATCAGGCCAGGTCCCACACCCTATGACCAAGCAATTATGATCAAAAGACATAGCATTGGGAAAAAAGGGATCTTTATCACTCATTCCAGCAATTCAGTTGTAATCTAGCATCAAATTTGGAGCAACGTGTCTTTCTGACTCTAAATGAATCTTACTGAGAATAGTGTTGTCAAGACATAAGAAAGAATTTGACCAGAAGTCATACAAGAAAAAGTGAAAAAGTGAAAATAATTAGCAGATCAAGGCTATGATAAAAAAAAATGTTCTGACATATAAAGTTCTAAGACACTGAGTTAAAAAGAAGCAAAAAAACCCTCAGAGAATCTGCAGAGGCTGCAGTTCTGCAATATCACAGCACAGCCTTTTCTGAAAAGACGCAGAGAGTGATCCTTCCCCATCTGATTGACAGGTTTCTGGACAGCAAATCCTCATCTATCATCTTACCAGCTGTGGTCAGTATATTAATGCTCCTTATGCTAAGGAGCCTTGCAGCTCCTTAGCATAACTACCTTTGTCTGTTGGCTGATACTCAGTTGCTTTGTTGTGTATATATTCCTGTGCAGTGTCTTTGCTTATGATAAAAGATGCCAAAGCATAAGTAATCAGAAGGGGAGAGTTATAGCTGGATTTACAATGAAGATTCTTAAATGCCCATAAATATGCAAAACAATTCTTTCATAGCTTCACTGGGCAGCTCTATTAGTACCAGTCCAATGACTATGTCATAGTTTTACTTAAAAAATGTGAATAAATTAATTCCACAAAGTGATAAATTAATGAATATATTGTAGGAACTTAGTGAAAGGTCCCACATCTTTGCCAATTAGGAAAAGTTCAGCAACACTGCTGCTAATATTATCAGTTGAATTTTGGCAGTAGATAAGATTCAGTTTTCCAAGAAATGGCCAAAGTTCTAGGAAAACATTTATGATCATAGTGACAGCATCCTGTTGATAGTGTCCTAGTAAAGCACTTTCCTGTTTGCAATGTCAGGTTTTCTCAGACCATTTGGTGCAGATTTCTGGTCAGATCATCACTTAGTGAGCAGCACAGCTCACTTAACTGCCTGGTGCTTGCAGAACAGATAGTAAATTCTCATTAAAATGCTAAATGCCATGTTATTCACTATGGCAGTAACCAAAAAAAAAAAAAAAAAAAAAAAAANNNAAAAAAAAAAAAAAAAAAAAAATCACTGAAAAGAAAACTTGTTATTACATCTTTCAAATACAAAATCATAGTAAATGAAGGGTCTCAAAGAGGCACTATAGAATTCCCCAGAAAAGTACTTCTGTTTTGTCAAAGCTGGCTTTTGGGATGAGTTTAACAGAAATGGCAGATCCATCAGATCACTATTACATGTATGGACTTCATAAGGTGGACCAAAATAAATCTTCTTTGCACACAGTTAAAGGAAGCACAAGAAAAGTTTCCTGTCCTGGAAGATGAGTGATGTACAGGGAGGAGATTCAAGCTAGGAATAAGTATATGAGGGAGTAGAAGGAGGAGGGTGGGGTCATTCAGAGTTATCACATATTTTTTCCCAAATAACTGTTAATGAAGCTCTGCTTTTCTGGAGATGTCTGAACTCGTGCCTGCCAATAGGAAGCAGTCAATTAATTCCTCCTTTTACTTCACTTATGAATGGGGCTTTTGCTTTGCTTATTAAATTCTCTTCATCTCAACCCATGTGTATTCTCACTTTGACTCCTCTGATTCTCTCCCCTGTCCTGCCACAGACAGTGAGTGAGAGTGAGTGAGTGAGTGAGTGAGTGAGTGAGTGAGTGAGTGAGTGAGTGAGTGAGTGACTGACTGACTGACTGACTGACTGACTGACTGACTGACTGACTGACTGACTGACTGACTGACTGACTGACTGACTGACTGACTGACTGACTGACTGACTGACTGACTGACTGACTGACTGACTGACTGACTGACTGACTGACTGACTGACTGACTGACTGACTGACTGACTGACTGACTGACTGACTGACTGACTGACTGACTGACTGACTGACTGACTGACTGACTGACTGACTGACTGACTGACTGACTGACTGACTGACTGACTGACTGACTGACTGACTGACTGACTGACTGACTGACTGACTGACTGACTGACTGACTGACTGACTGACTGACTGACTGACTGACTGACTGACTGACTGACTGACTGACTGACTGACTGACTGACTGACTGACTGACTGACTGACTGACTGACTGACTGACTGACTGACTGACTGACTGACTGACTGACTGACTGACTGACTGACTGACTGACTGACTGACTGACTGACTGACTGACTGACTGACTGACTGACTGACTGACTGACTGACTGACTGACTGACTGACTGACTGACTGACTGAGTAGGGCTGAGTTGCCAGCTGAGATTAAACCATGAAAGTCCTTAAAACTCCACTGGCATTAGTGAGGATAGTTAAATACTATTAGAGAGCAAGACAAATTCCCAGCACAAACATTCAACAGTTTATGCAGTTATCCATCTTCCATCTCTGATGGAATATCAACTGTAGTCCAGTGGGCAGCAAACTGCACTATCATCTACTCTGCTGAAGGCCTTTGAGACCTTGAAACAGATGTTACAGTGCAAAGATAAGTACTGCTGACATTTCTTCCAAAATAAACAAATCTGGAGGTTAGGATCTAATCACAAGTGATTGCAGCTCTTCACTGTTACATGTTAAATGAAAGTTCACAGTAGCTGAGGGATGCACACATCGCCCACTTTTTCAAACTGAAATCTGTTCCACCACACTATGATAATGATTGGGTTATATAATTTCTGCCAGTAGATCTTTACTGTCAGAGATCTCTGCAACCTTTTGAAGCTGAAGGTGATCCACAGAAAGTTTATGTCGAGGCATGATTCATGTGGTTTTTAAAGCCGTGAAGAATCAAGGGATGTGAACAGAAGTAAAGCAAGATTGTGTGTGTCGGTCAGTGGAGGACTTTGGGCCCTTGCCTATATTATGACTACTTGTCAGGATTTA
>VZSE01007177.1:2256913-2292601 GCA_013398275.1 Promerops cafer | reverse complement strand
ATTATTATTATTATTATTCTACAAAGGTGTTGCTGGAGACTACAGATATCCAAATGTCTTTAGACCAGCAGACAGGAAAGAACTGATGCATAAGACATTGATAAGGCATGATAGCTTATACTCTAAGACATATTCAATTCATAGAGGATAAGGACCATGAGGCAGCTGCTGGCCCCTGCAGAGGCTGTGTAGATTCCAGTGCCTTGTGGCATGAATCAAACCTAAAGATGGAATTGACTGAAGAAAATTAGTAGTGTCACACACTGTGATTGTCATCGTCTTCAGACTGTTCTTTGCTCGGGGTGATGAATACCAGAGGCTGTGCTCGTGGTCACTGAAGGGATCATCAGATTAGATGTTTCTAAGCACATTGAAAAGTTTTAACTTCTTTCTGTTCTAGACAGAATGGTAGGGCAGGAGAATTACTCATGAAGTCACATAATTAATTGTAAGGATATGGCTCTACACCTCTGCTGTATAACAGTGCCATGATTATTATTTTTTTCTTAAAGCAATGGCTTTCAAAAAGCTCAGTGGCAACCAGCAGCTTTCTCATCTCACATCCTGCTCCATGGTGTCCTCTTCCTCCCCAGGCTCCAGGGCATGTAGGGAGAACTCAGTCACCAGGATGCTCTGGAACAGGCTGCAGCACCCCCACCACCAGACTATGCCACTATTTGCATTCCCAGAGGTGGTCTCCCCTTCCCCAGCAGCAGACCTGGCCCAAATATTCTGTCTTTAAAGGACAGAGGGTTAATGTTAGTTGGGATTGGGGGACAGACCATTTGGGGAAGCCCAGTGAAAGCCAAGGCAAGCACACCTGAGAGGTGCTGCTCCCCACAATACCCAGAGGCTCATGGCAAAACTGCTTCTCACACTCTTGTCTCCATTCTCCTTTTCCCTTACCTGTCAGCTTTGAGAATCCCACTTCTCAGAATATTATCCTACTTTTTTTATTGCAATTACCCTGCAGGTCAGCAGCAGGCTCCTTGTCCTCCACTCAAAAATACAGCATGGTATGAACAACCTCTTCTGGAGGAGGAGAAAGAGGAGAGATGATCACAGCAGCACAAAGACATAGATGGGATGCTCAGTTCTGTGCACATCTAAGAGGAGCATCCTTTCCAGCTGCATCAAGACAGCATTTTTTTTGCATCTCTAGATTCATTAATGCATCTTGCGCTGCAGAGGCTGTGCTAGCAAGTTGTTCATTCATTTGTGCAAACTACAGACACCCAGCAGGCACAGAGCTCCTGCAAGGCTTCTTCCCCTTTGATCCCAACCCCAAATGGTGTGCTGCAGTACACAACATAGCTCTGTAAACACCATCACTCAAATCAGCACTTTTCCTGTCCAAATTTTGGCATAATTTTTCTGGGCTCTGGTCCCTCAGCGGGACCCCCTGGAGCAGAGGGTGCTGCAGGTGAGGTTTCAGTAAGACACAGTCCCTCTTTCTCAGCCAGCAATTATCAACCTGTCTTGCAGGGGAAGGCTCAGCATGGCAGGGGAGTTTTCCCTTCCTGGTGGAAGGTGGACACATTTCTCTGTCAGAACCACTACACTGCAGCCAGTTCACTTTTAATATTATTTGTGTGCACGTGTTCAGTAGGTCCCTGTGAATGCCACAGTGAGACTGTGATAGAAAGTACGTATAAACCAAAATACGCAAAATAAGTAATTTTTCATAATTCAATATGACATCCTTCCTTTAATTTAAACCTAATCAGGGAATAAGAAACTAAAAACAGCTGTAAGCATTCACATTACATCTCTCCAGGGAAAGGTACATAAAGTTAGGATTTGTTTTCACCCAATGGAAATTTTGCGATTTCACACAGCCACTCTTTTTGTTTAAGCTGCTCCTTTATTACATTTTCCATAACAGAATTTACAGTCTCCACAAAATAAAAAGCAATTCTATGGCATTTTTCTTGCCTTACCTTCTCCCGCTCAAAACATGAAAAGATTAAACATAAGTGTTTCTAGTAATCTGGCTATCTCAGCCATAAATCCAACAAGCAGGAAAGATTTTTTTTTTTTTTTTTAAATCAGTAAGATGTGCCTGGAAATTGTGCATGGCCCAGCATGATACACACATTTCTCTCTCTTTCTTTCTTTCTTTCTTTCTTTCTTTCTTTCTTTCTTTCTTTCTTTCTTTCTTTCTTTCTTTCTTTCTTTCTTTCTTTCTTTCTTTCTTTCTTTCTCTCTTTCTTTCTTTCTTTCTTTCTTTCTTTCTTTCTTTCTCTCTTTCTCTCTTTCTCTCTTTCTCTCTTTCTTTCTCTCTTTCTCTCTTTCTTTCTTTCTAACAATTCATATAGTAAATAAGCTTTTAGGAAACCACATCCAAAGGCGTTTTAAAACTCTTCTCCCCCCTACATCAATCCTGGCTGGCAGCGCAGAATTAAAACGCGTGGTGAGCTCAGAAGCAAACACTTCCAAGGCTTAAAATGTTCCACCGCGCATTCCAGTAGGGAGACGCCGTTGGAGAGCACGAGGGAATGCGAGCCCTCCCAGCACAAAAGGACACGGCCCCCAGACCGTGGCCATTCAACAATTCCTCAGCTGTTGGAGGGAGCAGGGAGGGGCCCGGCGGCAGCGTGAGACAAGCAGAAGCCTGTATCCCCCGCATGCAGCGGGAGGCAATAATCTAATTACAGCCCTCAGTCCCTCCGAAAGTTGGGCACTAATGGAAGTTTTAAGAAAAGTGCTCTGCTGCTGAAGCTCGCTCAGATAAAGTGCACAGTATTTGGGAACAGCGATGCCTCATGAGTCCAAAGTTAACGCTAGCAACGGCCTCTTAATCTGCACTTAATAATCAGGCAGAGTGAAAGGCTCACCCAAGGCAAAGTTTAATGATCAAGGCTGGCAATTAGAGCTATTGGTAACAATTTGTTTTTCTGCAAATGTGCTTCCCATGGTGGGAAGTGTAACTATTAAATTTCCAGACATTTTTAATTACATTTTTTAAAATGTGACTTTATCTTCTATAAATACTGCATGAGACCATTACCTGAAGTTAAATGCAGGAGTAGTGGCAAGATCTTGCAGAAAAAGGCAGCAGATGCAGTTGTGACATTGGGCTATGATCACAGAAAACACGAGTGTTTCTTCTTCACGTACGGGGGAAAAAAATTCCCTCACAACAAAAGACTTTGAAGATGACCTTGTAGAGGAAGGAAATCACAGTGTTACAAATTGGCATCACCTGAGAGCCGGTTGCCAAGAGTGGCACTGTCCAGGCTTAGCAGAGGACAGACACAGGTCTTGCCAGACCAATGCCCCAAAGCAAGTACCTGCTTAAGTTAAAACGGGCACGTAAACAGGGCCCATGTGTTGTGCCTAGAGATGTGGGAGCCCAGGAGTGTGACTTCCAATGCCTTTGGTGCAAGGCAGAGGGAATTTTTGCAGGCAATGACTTTCAGGGGAGCATCAAACATGGCTGGATGCTCCTCTCCATGCCCGGAGGCGCTGGCTCTTCAGGGTTGCAGCCAGATTATACCAAGGCTTTGAATTTCTGACACACTCAGGGGACAGACTGAGGGGTGAAGATGTCCCTCGCACTTGGCAGGACTAACAGCACCCCACTGTCCTATGTCAGTGTGATTAAATCCTCCTGGAAGCCACTGGAGCAGCACCATGTACCTCTTACTATACACCTGTAATAGTAATGTAGAAACTGAAGGGTCGACATGCTTTTCCTTAGGACAAAAATGTGCTTGTTGGTTGGAGTACAAGAAGGTTGTGGGAGGAAGTGGGAATTAGGCAGTAGAAAGAAAACAAGAGAAAGACGCCAGCTAAGAAAGGCCTGGCTTTGTCCTGTTTTCAACAATTGCCCAGTCAGTATTTTAGGTTTTATATACATGCATCATAAAACTGGTGAACTTTTCTTCTGTGTTTTTGGAGCCTTCTTTTGTCTTTTTTTTTTTTTTTTTCCCCCACCAGCATCAACTACATATTTAATTCTAAAGGAAAATGAAAAGGAAAGAGCAATGGAGAAACATGAAAAGTAGGCACTCAAAAGCATATTTTCCAAGACCATTAATATATGTCTGAAGTATACAGAAGAGCAAATTTCGACTTGAGGCAAGAATTCACGGCCTCCTAAAATACACATTATCATGTCTTAAAGATGTAGTCTGGAAGAGTTAGACTTCTAGTTAGCAAAGACAAAAGCATTTAAAAAAAATTCAGATAGCACAAATGCATTTTATATATGGTAGTGCATAAGCTGAAAAATACTTCTGACCTATATAATCAAATTTAATTATTGTTAAATTAATTTGGAACCTATCTAGGTTCCAGAATTGTTCTTAAGAAAAATATATACACTTGTATATATTAAGATAGGCATAATCCTGTGTATGATACACAAACATTTATAAGACTTTTTCAACCACTACTGGTATGTCAAGGTACCTTTTCTCAAAAATCCTAATATTCATGTACCCCATGTAGTTCAAATCAGGACAAGCGAAGTCAACTACTATTCATGAACAAACACAGGTACATGCAATTCTTAAAACTAGTTTTATCTATTATTCAGACGTTCCCTCTTATGTTGGTGATTGTTTTCTCTGTTTGTGTTTTCTCTTTTTTTTTTTTTTTTTTTTTTTTTTTAAAGCCTGGAAACTGCCACAGAGAAGTCTGGCAGCTATAACCTCCAGCTAACTACTAGCAAATGCTAACATGCTGTAAAGTGGAACATTTATACAAGATCCATCTGGTGCATACAAGTAGGAATCCAAGATTTAAAGCCATTACATTGTGCATGTGCATTTACACCTTCACCAAAGTTGGCAAAAAGAGTAGATTTTACCCCATGACTCCAATAGTAAAAGGAGCGGTGTGAAACATGTGCTGACCTACGCTCCTCCATCCAATTGTAGTTATTATATACTGCTCTCTGGCATGTTACATCCCAGGCTTCAAGCCAGGAGTAAATTAGTTCAGTCCTAAACTTGCCTATCAGAAATTAAATAGTACAAGAGTGAAACATGCCTATAAAGGATTAGAGTAGCTGAGCGTTTTCTTTTGATCAGTCTTACAGATTTAAAAAGGCAGTCCACCGGGTCTGGTAAACCCAGCAATACTCCCATCAAAAGGACGTCTCAGTTGACTCTTTTTGCAACAACTGAACAGTAAGGAGGGAAAAACAGCTTTGAGCTTTTTGCTATTCTTCGTGAAGCTTAGACTTCCTCAACCATATGCCTAAATTTTAGTCTTTTTCCCATCGGTGCATTCCCATCCCCTCAGGCAGAATAGACCTGCGTTTGTCAGCAATATTTTGCTTTATATTTATACAGGCGGTATAGAAAAGAAATATGCAGAAATCAAAACAAAGTATGCAGAAATCAACGACAAACATAACGATCATCATGCTAAAAAGGAGGGGAAAAAAGGCTGAAGGGAAAGGGTACATTTACACTACCAGAAAAACTCGGGATACCATCGGAAGGCAAGCCCCGATGCTTAAGGCGTTCACTCATGCCCTCTGCCGTCTGTCCCGGCGAATTCCAGCGCAGACAGACGGCCTGTCCCGCGGGAAAGCACCGTTCACAAAGCGGTCAGGGCGGGGTGAGATTGCGAGCGCGTTTGCCCGGCGCAGCGCAGCGCTCCAGCCCGGCGGCCCGCGCCGCCCCCGCGGGCGCGCTCCGCTCGGGCACGGGGCCCGCCTCAGGCCGGCCACTTCAACACCAGGTGGCACCAAATAACAAGTTTCAACAGCGTGGCCTGGTCTGGTTTGTTTCCTGGGTTGTTTTTTTTTGTTTGTTTGTTTGTTTTTGTTTTTTTGTAAATTGGTGAAGAGGTCTCACAGAAATGTGTGATCGTGTAAAAACCAGACAAAAAAAAAAAAATAATCCAAAGAAACAAACAAAATCCCCCAAGCAAACCAAAACCCAAACAAGCACAATACCCTAACAAACTGCAGAATGAATCTGGGGTGAGTTCACCAAAAGCAACGCCTTCCTCTAAATGGTGATGGGGAGAGATGGAGAGGCAGACAGGCACTCCCAGCTTTACCTGCCTCTGCAGGTGCTCATTCTGGGACCTGACAGCAGAAACCATCTCAGCAGCTCACTACAAAAACATGTTCCTCCTAACTAACTGCTACAAAGTCACCAGATTTCTGAGTGCGGCTCTCCTTGCCACCACCATTTGATAACACTGCTCAGTCAGATCTCAACGTGCCAACGAGAGCTAGGCCAGTATTTTGGGGAAGGAGAAATCATGCTTTTGGGGTGTCTAAGTGCACATGGGACATGCTGGACAACCAGCAGACATGATTTGTACCCCACACTTTGGTCATCTGGACAATTCATTCTTTGCAAAAGCTGAAGTGCAAACTTTACATGCTGGGCACAAAAATGGGTCATGCACTCAAAAAAGGGTGGTGCTTTCTCCCCGGCAGGATATTGCTCGGAAGACCAATGGCACAGGAGGATGAGCTGGCTGGTCTGCCTTTTCATGGAATCACAGAATAAGCTGAGTTGGAAAGGACTCACAAGGATCATTGAAGTCCAACTCCTTGCCCTGCACAGAACAGCCCCAAGAGTGACACCATGTGCCTGAGAGCACTGTTCAAATGCTTCTTGAACTCTCTCAGGCTTGGTGCTGTGACCACTTCCCTGGGGAGCCTGTTCCAGTGCCCAGCCACCCTCTGGATGAAGAGCCTTTCCCTAATATCCATCCTAAGTCTCCCTTAACACAGCTTCATGCTGTTCCCTCAGGTCCTATTGATGCCCACCAGAAAGCAGATACTGCTGCCTGCCCCTCCACCTCTCCTTGTGAGCAAGTTTTAGACTCCTTTTTTCAACATTTTCATAATCTATTATAATTTTAGAAGCACTGTAACTGTACTTGATAAGAAGGCATTGTACCGTGGTGTTTCACAGAACCATGAAACTATTGAAAGGAACTTTTGGAAGCCACAGACTGCATTTGTCAAGTTGAAAGAAGGGCTAGCTTAAGCTAGACCAGGCAGTTGAATGTCTTCTGCTATGAAGTTTTAGAAACCTCTCAGGTTAAAATCCCAAAGCATCTCTGCTTTTTTCAATCAATATAATTAATAAAGTTATTCTGGTTAGACTCTGTGTGTGTGTGTGCACAAGAAAAGCACACCCAAAGACCACCATGTAAGCTGTTGAGCAGCCACAGTACTGCTGTAGGTGATTTTCCAAACTAATGGCAAGGAAAACCTGATTACACCATGTTAATACAGTTATTTTAATTATTGTCTTTTACATGTGCAGGTGTTCAGTCTGATACCAATTATTTACTTTCATTTCCTTTGCAGGATGCAAAGGGGAGCGATCAGTATTTAAATATGCACATATTCCAAAGGACAGATGTTGCTTATAAACTCATAAGCAGAGACTTAACCAGGTTCTGACAGTAAAAGAAATTCAAGGTGCTGTTAGAGATTGTCCAACAGGTGAAGTGTGGATATCCCAGCCGAGGGTTGCTCTCCCTCAGGATGAAAACACAACCTGTGGTTACTAGCTCTCACAGGATACACATCCCCATTGCCTCAGGGCAGAGCAGCAAGGAGGGCTGGGCAGTGGGAGGCAGAATAAAATACACATTATCTCTAAAAATATGGATGTTCAGGCTATACACACACCCTGTATGGCCACTGTGCTATCAAACTAACCCTGTGGACAGATTCACATTTATCCCGATGTAAGCTCTCCAGGCAATGGAAAGTTTGGGGTGTGATTAGCACTGTCAGAACAAGCAAAGAACCAGCACAAAGTCACACATGAACCACCGGTCTAATCAGCAAAAAAGGTTGTGTTCAAGTCATGCTTTAACTAATAAAAATAGTTTCAAAGGAGAATTAATTTTGAATGAAGTCAAACAGCCTGTTTAAAAATGTCAGTAGGGAAAGCCAGTTCTAGATTTTAATACTTACCACTGCATTTTGAAGATGAAGTTGCCCAAAGCTGATTATATAAACCTCGTTCACTGCCTTCTCACGTGGTAATGAGGTACAATTTCTGCAAGGTGCTTCCTGTGATGTCTCCTCTTTCCTTTCTTATTTACACCGCTGGGGTACAATTTAAATCACACCTATCAGAATCTCTGCAAGTTAGATGTCTTCAGACCATCAACTAGGCCATGAACTTTAATTTTTTTTTTTTTAATCTTAATGAGTAATCAGGCAGGAGTCTTGAATTCTGTGTTCTTAGGTGGCAGAACTGGCTTCCTTCCCAAATTCAGTAGCATTAGGGGTGTTCTCTCCACCACTGAAGAGACAAAGTGCCCTGTTGTAACTTCCTTCCTTTAAGCAGAGGTTCAGGAAGAATGGAGAGAGTGATGCAATTCTGCAAACTTCAGGCTTAATACCTGCAGGTCAGGATTGCTGTTCAGGGTGATAATGATGGGTATAAGAAATTGAACACCTTGAAATTGAACACCTACAATTTAGCTTCACTAAATTATAACTTTTTCTCCTGTGGCAGTTGTATTTTTCTACAATGGTCATTAATATCTAAAGCAAATCGTTATTTAGGTTATATTTTTACTTTTCACAGGGTGAAAAAGTTGAAAGAATTTATTTTCCTTACTAGCCCAATCTCCCATTTGCCTACTCTGAAACTGCCTGGCTCACCAACAAACAAATTCTGCTCTTCCTCCATCCACACATAGTTCCATAAAAGACAAATTAAAATAACTAAACATTGCTTACATGAGTAAAAGGTGGCAAGATTGGACACCAGTCGCACAATATGGAGAACTGGGGATCAGATTCCTCTGATAAAAGATCAAGGGCATATTCCTACAAAGGCTGAATGAAAAGTTCAAGCAAATCAAATAAAGAACTTTTCTCAGAGAGCTACTTGCATGAACATGACAAGACCATGTTCTTGTGTATTATGTGAACTTAGATACTTTCAAAGACAATGATACTGTGTTTGCCTCCTAGAATTAAAAAATTACTTTATATTCTACAGAATCTTGCTGTAACTTCTCATTTTTCTTTGTAACCAAAACCAAGTAATTTTCAAGAGATGGATGCTTAATAACATATGCACAAAACTAGCTCTCAGAGCCCTGAAAACCCATGGTATATTTAATCCATAAGATCTCACATGATGGATACAGACTTTATATCTTCCTGAACTGTATAGTCTTTCTTTACCTTTTAATCTTGTGCAGGAACACCTTCTCCACCATCAGGCAACTACATTACACTTTACACTTTATGGACTAATCTTTATTCACAACCCCTTTTTGTTAGACATCACATTTCTTCGGGAAAGCCATCAAGGAAGGAAGTTCCTCAGCATTCTGGCCACCCCTCCTGTACACATCTTGCATACTTTTAGCAATGATAACAGACCAAGGGCAGACAGTTCCAGGGAGCTGGTATGGGGAGGCATTATCCCCCTCATCCATTAGCCACCCCACGAAAAACAAGCCTTGGGGTGTAAATTTAAGACAAATCCCAGCCACTGAGCAGCCAGCGCCAAAACAACCTATAAATGACATGTAACCTCTTCAAAGCATAAACTGTGAAAATAAAAGCCCAAAGGAATATGTGATTTCTATCGAAGTGAATTTTTAGAAAAATCATTACCTACCTAGTGATTAAGTGTTACCAGCTAGGGATAAGTTGTTGTCACTCCAAGGCTGATTTATTCCTGCTCAGAATCCACCTGTGTGCCATTAACAGAATTCATATTTTTACATTTTAAATGCCTTGGGGGTCTGGGTGGTGTTGTCCAAGCTTTACATGTGATAAGACAGTGATAGAACTCGAATAGCAAAAAAAGATAAGAAAGATTAGCAAATCATCTATGCTTAGGTTTGTTTTCCATGTTACATTTGGCTCATCAATAAGTAATATGAGAGCAGAAATGAATCCTTATCCAACAGGAGAACTTATGGTTAGATCTACCATGTAGAATTTAAGCAAAGAAAAGAGCATTGGAGTAAACACTGCAGGAGTATTCAAACCACGAGAGTCTTCACACTCTTCATCAAATCCAGCTTTATAGAATACAATTAACAACAAATTATTTTCTTATTGGATAACTAAAAGCCCTCTAGAACTGGCAGAATGAGGACTAGGATTTAAGTAAGCCTCCCTACGTTTATTAAGTTGGTGAGAAAGCAAACCCAAGAAATTGAATGCAAAGAGCTTTCAATCATGAATTTCTCATGACTTTATAAACGCTGAATATTCACCATCTAAAAGTCAGTTTGCTGCTTTGCATGCCAGTTATTTTCAGGGACATGTTTGCCAAACTGTACAAGCTTTTTCAGTGACAGTTTATATTTCAGGGTACAAAAACAGTCCCTGAATTGTGCATACTAATGTGCTGGTACTGACAAAAGCAATCTGGTAACACTGACTCAGAATTATACAAGTTCAACAGTGAGGAACAGCATTGGCAAGAGAGGTTAAAAGGAAGTACAACTCAAATAATCATTTTCACTTGAGTTGTGAATCCCAGGGAGACAGTCCCATTACAGCACAACAAAACAAACAAAAATATGTAGGAAACGGGCTGGGTAACCTTTTGCACTGGTTAATCAGCTCTCTCACTATGCCTCAAGAAATGTGAAGAATGCTCACGTTTGAGTTGTCATCCTATGGACAGAAAGGCTTCTCTGCAATTTTTTTTGAACTATTAAAATAGAAACCATAAACCAAAAAGAGCCACAAAATGTTAATCATCTAGTGGGAAATCTGCTGCAAATGTATGTCATACAGGCAATTAAATTTTTATGCTAAGGTATATACACAAAAACCAGATGAAACTGTTTCTATAGTTTACTCCCATAGAGGTGTCTTGCAAATATGCTGATGAAATATTTTAAGGAGAAAGGCACAGTGCTCTTGGATGACCCTGCTTGGGCAGGAAAGTTGGACCAGATGAGCCACTGTGGTCCCTTTCACCCTTACCCATTCTGTAATGCTCTGTAGTAAGTCCTGATTCATTTGGTGGTGAACAGGCTTAGGGCAACATATAGAAAATATTAATTTTATATAAACACATAAATACACATGTCAAATTATTTTTTTATTTTCCATATGTTGGGTATATCTTAAGATTAATGAGTGCCAAGGTTGCTGAAGACAACAGTAAATTACTTAATTGCTTTTGCTTTATGCAAAGTTGTCCTTTTTCTCGGGCAACTTACTGTCAAAACATGCTGAACTCTACTAGTTCTGTACTGAAAAGTTGAATAATGTTCACCTAACACTCTACTGTCAGGCCTTGCTAATACAATCAAGAAGCTGTGCAAAGATTATAAAGTAGTAATTCAGCTTTATATATTCTGAACATGATGCGTCTAAGAGTCTGTTGAAGCAGAGAGAGTCTGGAAAGTATTTTTGACAATGCTTTGGATTACATTCTCAGTCATTCCAGGTATCAAAGAAGACTGCCTAAGAAGCAGCTGAGGACCTGTGTATACACATATATTATATAGTGCATAACAGATATCTTGCAAAGATGTGTATTGTTTTCAAACCTTGGAAAACAGAGATCTACTGTAAGATGATGTACAAATTTAAATGCAAAGTTAAAAGCTCTGCAAACTATTTACAGTGATAACAAGAAACATACAACAATGAAGAAGTCACCTAAGTGCCTTTGAAGGAGCTACCAAGACCATTGCTCATGGAAACTAAGATATACTCTTCATTGACTTGAGGATCACCAAAAACAGCATATAAAAACATCATTTTATGACTTATTTTCTCATTGAATTAACATATATAAATATTGAAAAATAAAATAATATCAGAGGCGTAATACACTTAACCATAGTGACCAAGGGGAAGTATGTAAAAAGTATTCATTGCAAATTGTATACCCCTGTGAGAGAATAATTATCATTCCTGTTCAGCTTCTTCTCAGAAATCAAGATGGATTAGATGAAATTCATTTTTCCACAAATAACATTTTTTGTGGATTTTTCTGGATTGTGATGATAGTAAACTACAACAGTAAGTGGTCTCCTTTAAAGTCAGTTAAAGCTGACTAAAAATCAGCTGCACTGATAAATGTTATAAATAAGACCATGTTATTTGTCTCTGTTGAGTGTCAAGTGTAATATCATTCAAACAAATGTTTCAGCTGTGATTTGCAGTTTTGTCACCCAAAAGCCTAGGGAGCACTCTTTCTCAATGTCATTTATGATTGCAATCTGTAGCTTGTACACATAAGACACTGAAGTTTTGTCATGTTTTGAGTGCAGAATAAAAGCCCGAATTTAAAAGTGATTTCAGTAAAGTTCCTCTTAATTCATTACATTAAAGAAACAGAGTCAGTATTTCTCCTAGGGCCCACAGCATACTTAACCCAGCCCTTCCAGCAGCAAAGCACAGTCTCACTTCACATGGAGAATGCTGCAGACGGTGGAGATGCTCCTCTCTTCATTTCCATTCATCCTGATAGAGCTGTGTCTGCCTGAGAGCCAAAGATCTATCTTTTAAAAATATGTTTCAAAGGGCTGCAGAATGCAGTGTCTGCCAGCAGCAGTAATGTTTGGGTGGAACCTCCAAATTCCTTGTGTGGGGCCTCACTTGGGGTACATACATAGGTGTAATTAACAAGTGTCTACAGTCTTCATCTCATGAGATATGAAATACCACAGATACCATTAGCTCTATTAACACCAGTGGATTTGCTAGCTGTTTTGTATTATCCCCAAAGCTGGTAGCATTTGCTATCAGTAGCTGTAGGATTCATAAAACCTGAACAAAAATAGCTGCAGTTCTGCTCGGGAGCTACAGCCCTTTACAGGTACAAAACCTTTGTAAATCAATTTGAAATTGAAGCTAAAGGTAATAATTCCCTGGATGAAAGAGGCCAGAGGGACAACTTCACACAAATAAGGCAAATACTTAAGAACTGTAACTATTACTCTGTGTTAGTTATCAGACAAACAAATCCTTTTCCTGTTAATAAACATCTAAAATGACCTCATTATTACCTATCAACAAATGAAGAGGTTCTGTTGAGATTCCAAAGCAAAAGACCTTTCAGCTTTTATACCCCAAAACTATTCCTGGCAGGTAAAGCAGGTGGAACGTCACTGTGAGATGAACTGTGACTAAGTGCTAAGAGTCATTCAGCTTCTATCACAGCATCTGCAGTTTTCAGAAAGCTTTTGGCAAAAATCCCTCATCAGAGGCTCCTAAAGAAATGAAATTTTCTATTAATACTTAATGTTCATTATAAATGATGGCATACACAATCACTTGCCACAACACAGTGAAGTTGCTGTTCTTCCGGGGAATCTGGGCTGTGACCTGACAAAAGTGATAGGGACAGGTAGGGAGTCTGCAAACAAAAGATTTGCTTTGTAAAACCACAATTACACAATCTCACTCAAGATGGTGCACTCAGTACAGGTGATTACAGTTCAGAGCCTATGCTGCACTGCTAGCTGATTTTCATTTGAGTGAGGGGCAGAAATCACAGAGTAGATGAGGCTGAAAGAGACCTCTGCAGACCAAGCAGTCTCCTGCAAGCAGGGTCAGCTACAGCAGTTTAGTCTAGCCTGTATTCAGCTGGGTTTTTATCTCTCTAAGGAGATCTCCACAGTCTCTGTGGTCACTGTTTTACCTTCCTCACAGATAAAAAAGTTCTTTAGATTTTGAGGTGGAATCTCCTGTGTTCAAGCTGATGTCCATTGCCTTTTGTCCTGTCACTGGGCACCACTAAGAAAACTCTGGCTCCTTCTTTTTTGCCCAACCCACACCAGGTATTTTTAGATAGAGATACACACAAGACCTCCCCTTGGCTTCCTTTCTCCAGGCTGAAGAGTCCCAGCTCTTTTGGACTCTTTGTACAATAGATGCTCCAGTCCCTTAATCACCTTTGTGGCCCTTCACTGGTTTCACTCCAGTTCATCCACATTCCTTTCACACTAGGTCACTCAGATCTGGACCCAGCATTCCATGTGTGTCTGAGCAGTGAAGAGAATTCACCACCCCAGTTGCTGACAACACTCCTCCTGACACAGGCCAGGATACTGTTTGGCCTTTTTCCTGCAAGGGTTCATCCATCTTGGTGCCATCTAGGACCCTCAGATGCTACCCTCCAAAGCTGTGCTCCAGCCACAGCCTATTGTAGTGCATGGGGTCATTCTTCCTCACATACAGGACTTGGCGTTTGCTTTGTTGAACTTCATGGTGTTCCTGACAGCCTATCCCTCCAGCCCCTTTAAGTGGCAGCCTAACCATCAGCTGCATCCTCTCTCTCTGCTCCTGATTCTTTTGCAAGTTTCCCGAGGTTAGGACAGCTTCCTCACTCAGCTGTGGGCTGCCATCTTCTTCCCGTCCTGTCCCTTTTTAAAGCTGTCCTCCCTAGGTTGGCCAACCTGGGCAAAGATGCTTCTGCCTCACACAGTCACACTTGAAACCCTTCAGGGCACTGCTGGCTGTACAGCTGGGGTGAAAGTCTGAAGGCTGGACAAGCCTTTATGGCATCACTGCAACACCCCAGAGCTGAGTGCCCAGCAAGCAGCCTTGTGTAGGGTCACAGCTACCGTGGGACAGGCGAAGGGCAGCAGTGTGCTTGAGGACTTCAAAAGTCAGTGCAGCAACCATAATGTTCTTGGTGGTGGTGATGAAAGAAAACCAAGTCAAATCTTATAATTAAGTTTGCAGGTTTTGTTTTTATTTTTATTTTCTTTAACTAGACAGGAACTAGCAGAGGTGACTCCTGGCACCAGGCAACTTCAGCAGCTGCAGGATACTCCACATCTTCATGGCCAGGTGCCAGGTATTAACTGTCAGTAGCTAATTCTTAGCTAAATGGTAAAAAACCAGGCCCAAGCAAAACCCAGTAACATCCTGAATCATTAGAGAATCAGAACAGGCATGGATTTCTAGGTATCAGACAAATAATATATGTGATGGCTGGGCACAGTTTCTCAATTTAAAATAAATTTTCAATAATATATTGAGACTCATTTGCAGCTTGAGACACCAAACTTTATATATACACACTTAAAACATTGACTCATTTGGCCTGTCTGGAACTGATAGTTCATAACATCAGCAGGTTCTGAGTATACTGCATCCTCTCTGCCTTCAGAGAAGAAAACAGCAACAGCCTGAGCATGCCAACAGGCCACTGATCTGAGGAAATACACAAAAAGATGCCTTTGATTAGCCCAGTACTTTGGGTTGCCTATTTTAACCAAGCACAGATCACAATCCGTGGAGAAAGTTGTGAAAACTGACAGTAAAACCAGTAAGCCAAAAATCAGAGAGAGAGGGGAAACAAAGGGGTTCTTCAGAAAACAGCAGCTGGAAGTAAAGCAGTGCCCAAAAACAAAGGCAAGAAATGGAAGAAATGCTGGATGAACAAGAATTACTGTACAGAACAAACAATGAACAGTGTGCCAGAAAACTCAGATGGATCCCCCAGGCTAATGCAAGTACAAGATATAAAGCAAATTATCAGCTGCAAGAATTGCAAAAGCAATTGTAGAGCACATTTTCTTAAAAACAGAAAAGAAAGTCAAGAGAACAAATGAAAAAAAATAAAATTACACAAAATAAAAGCACAAAAATTGTTTCCAAATACTTTTTCTGACTAATATAATAAAATTTGAGTGATGAGAAATGTGACATGAGGGGTATAACATGAGATATATTTGTTTTACACTTATGTAAATTTGCAAAATGAACACATAAGACTTTTATCTTTGCTTAAAAGCCCATTGTGCTGATGATTGAATCCAAGGTCCCCTACCCACTGTGGTCCTGTAACAAATGATGACAGCAGTTAGTATCCTAGCTCTGCTGGCACTGTCATTACTACTGGCATTATGTCTCCAAGGTCTTTATGCATCCCTACAATACTTACATTCCTTTATAATCTTCAAGTACAGTTTTAGACTGCATCATCTGCCAAAATCAGGTTCTGAGGCTCCTTATAGGTCTTTTCATGTGAGCTCTACGTACGAATGAGCCAGTTAACTCAAAGGTAAAGTGGTATCTATTAAGGAGATTTACTGTGAGTGGAGGGAGATGCATCACTATTTCTCACTGTCAGCCTGCAGAGAGCTTAGTGTTGGTATCAAGGATAGAAATAAGATGCAAAGTGGTCTTCATTGACATTAAAAAGCTAAACCTGTGTGGCTCACGTTAAAAATACAAAGCACATTTTACAGTGCACTGGGTACTTAAAAAAAAAAAGAAAAATATCATTTTCCCAGGGCATGTTACACAAATTTAGTCTAGAATAATGCTATATGTCAGATGCAGCCATGCTTTTGCAGCTGAATTTGAATGCTGTCTTTTCTTTCTTCTGTCTCACCCCACCAGGGGCCATTCTCCTTTGAAAACTACTTCTCTCTTACAGATTGCTGCTGCTTACCTTGTCACCCCCTCCTCCTGCCTCCATCTGCCACTGCCTCCTCGTGGGCCATCACTTCTCGCTGACTTCAGCCTGGGGAAGAGAAAAAAAAACCCCAAAGGAGCTCTGCTTTGCATCCTACCTCTAATAATGCCATACCTCTTCAGACAGAAACAGGAATATGTGTACATCTGAAAGAGTGTTTCTAAATAAAATGAGTCAAACACAATTCAGGATTACTCTCTCTACACAGATGAAGGAGGGTGAAAAAGCAAGATTTCCTTATGGTTCTCCTGTAGATCCCAGATGCCACGGCAGGGAACAAAGAGGCTCCTGCAATTTTCAATAGCCCTCTGTCACAGCTGGCACCCTGCCAGCCTGTGCCAGACACCGGCTGCTGAGCCCACTGGGGATGTGGGGCTGGAGCAGAAGGGCCCAAGGAAACCAAAAATGGAGAAAGGGCCATCAGGGCTGGAGTCAAGGAGTGAGACAGAGTCAGCAGAGAAACAGATATTCAGGGCCATGGGACAGGGGCAAAGTGGAGAAAGGGAAAAGAAGGTAAGATCTGGAAGTACTGCTATGCACTTTGCTTTCTCCCAGTGCAGGCTCCCCAGCCCTTCCATGCATTTCCCATACCTCACTTCTAACTCCTTAAAGAGTTGTTTTACAGCAGCCTTAGTGACTTCCTTTTGGGTTGCATTTCGCTGATGAAATTCCTCAAAATTTTTGCTTCCTCCAAATCTCGCTTTGCTTCTCAGTCTCCACTCTGCAATACAAGTGAGAAAACTTCGTCTTCCTGAAAGCTTTCAGTGTCTGAAAACATAGTACATGGAACTATGGAGGAGAGCAAAAGAAATCACCAGCCAAACACCAGCTTTGTTAGAACTGTCTTTTCTCAAAATGCAGCAAGATATCTCCTGAAGAAAACTATCCCTCACATGCTTCACTTTATACACAAAACTATCTGCTCAGCAGACTGCTGTCCAGACAGGGCTCTGAAAATGTACTCTGAAAACACATATGTTCCCTGGAAAACACAAGAAAACTTAAACAGAAAGCAAGGGAATAATCCTAATACACTTTTATTACACCTTTTATCTTCTTTGAAGATAAAAGCTTCAAATTATTCAGACAAAAATTAATTTACAAGTAACTAAAAAGGCATTCAAATCCAGAGTTCCAGCACACTATGCTCTTGCTCCCTTCTCCAAGTTTTATCCCTGCTTATATATAGCCAGTCCCCTGCTGCTGTGCATCCGCGCCGGGCTCACGGCCTCCTCCCTTCTCCCATGGAGAACGCTGCCCGGGAACACCGCGTACTCCCAGAGGCATTACGATAATCTCATTTAAGGCACGGAACGCTGTGGCTGTGCTCTGCACCAGGAAAGAATTTCTGTAGCGAGGCAGAGGGAGCAGCAGGCATTTTGTCACCCTGAAAAGGCAAGGCTGTCCTGTTCTGACAGCCGCTGCCTGCAGCTATCTCCTCCCTACCCTTTCAAGTTGCTATGTGCGTGTAACCACAGTGGCAAAAAATGTCCTTCCTCACGTTTCTAACCAGAATTAGAGGCAGAGGTACAGCCATGCATCCTGTTCTCTCCAGCCCAGCTGCCCATCTCCAGCAGAGAGGGGGGAGCACCCTGTTGGATGGGACCACCATGAGCAGGTAGGCTCAGTCTCCAAAGGTTTGCTTCTAAATAACTGTGTCATTTACGTGCTCTCTTTGCTGAGGCAGCAGAATATGGGATATGCACTTCTTACAGAGGCCCGAGCTCGCTTCTGTCATACAATAAATCAAACTGAACAAGCACCAAGACATCAAATTGTAAACTGAACCAGCTGAGCAGGGGCACCTTTTTGTACTCCTAACAAACCTCTGTACTGGAAGCAGCCCAACAGACAGAGAAAACCAAACTCTTAAAGACAACATCAGAATCAAAACAATGCACACAAGAGAAAAACAGGAATTACAGGTCAACAATCATCCTTCTCTATTTCCATCGCAAAATAGGTCCAGGATGGCTACAGTAGAGCAAGAGTCAAATTGCAACAGAAATATGAGGACACATGCTTACCCTCAAGACTATTTTCCCATTAGTACATAATATTTCAATTCCATTTAAGATTCTTTTTTCGTGTTTTTATGGTACCAGATCATTTGATTAATCTGGAATTAGTCTAAAATAACTTCCTCTGAAATACTGTTCAATGTAATGCTTTACCTCTTGATTAAACACTGTTCAATAAAGAACTTGATGCACGGCATCATTGAGCATGCTGTACCAGAAATCTGGTAAAAATAATTAAGGGGTTTTTTCATTATGTCAGTTTCAGAAAACTTGAAAGGATCACAAAGTCAAAAATTAAAGTACTGCATGAGATTGCTGAGTAGGCCTGCTCTTGTCCACCAAATGCAAAATAAGGCACCTGTCTAGAAACCATGTTTTTCTGGCTGTGCAACCCCAGAACACTGCTCCTTCCCATTTCCCCCAGCCTGCTCACACTCCACAAGCAAGACACAGTTATTCCACAAGATCTTTCTCTTCTCTTGCTCTGGATGTTACGCTTTGCTCTTTGAGGAGACACCTTTGCATCAGATCCTGGATGAACTACTTGTTTCCTGCTGGAAGGGACATGTTAAATTTTCCCCCGAGACCAGGCTGGCAGTGCCCAAAAGAGGAGGCTCCTGAAGCCCATCCTCTGACCCGCTGCTGGAGAACAGTGCTCGTCGCTCACAGGCAGAAGTCAGGACAAACAAAGGGCTGTTTGTACAGCATCTCCCATCAGCCCTCCCTCCCTCTTCTCATCCCCGCTAGCTCTAGCTCTCTCTGGGTACATCTAAAAAGATACAGCTGCCAAGAAAGTGGAAGGGAGTGAACCAGAACATAAAGGTACGTTTTGCTCCTGAAATTATCCTCGTCTACTTGTTCCTTCTAGTTACAGAGTACAGAATTAGAAATACATATGGGAACACGCAGAAGATGATTTGGGAGAAGCTGTTATATTGCAGGCAAGAGGTACCATTCAAGACAGTTGCATGGCAGAGATCCAGATCAAAATAATTATTTTATGATCTTGCTTTTCTTCGAAGTTGGATACTACATATGAAGCCACTAAATATACTATATTGCCTTCCAGTGCTCAATATAATATGGAGAGAGGTGTCTTCACAATGAATTGCTGCCTTAAAGAAAACTAAATAAGGTTTAATGAGAACTCAGTTTCTGGAAAGAATCATGGTATTGATGACAATTACAAAGCAGTAATTCACTGAATTTGTCCTCACTGGAATAGCTGCTGTCCTTACAGTGCACCAACAGTTCAAGCAAAATAGATTTAAGAATTTTTTTTTTAATGGAAAAAATTCTTCACAATATTATCAGTTATGCAGTTCTTGTGTAATGATTTTCTAGTAATGCACTAATAAACCTAACCATCAAGCACTAACACACCTAAATACTCAGCATCTTACAGGTGTTTATGAAAGGCAAACTTGACAAATAAATAAGCACTAAAATACATTTCATTTTGAATAAGTGAAACAATTTTAATATATATTTGCTTTCTAAGTGCAACTTGTTAACCTGGCACATGCCACTGGACAAACTGGAAAAGAAGATACACCAAAAGTGTACCAATTAATGTATTTCTTGTTTTCAAAATTAGGCAACTAGAAATACAGCCTACATAATGGGAAAAGAAGGGCATATTTAATGAAGGATTAATATTTTTAATAGTTGATAGACCAACCTACAAATATTTCTATTTCTGAAAACAAACTCCACACTTCTCTCCCCCACTTCACTCTCAGAACCAGTCTTAAAGGTGCACAACTTATTATCCAGTATAACAGAATAGATGATTAGGGATACAAGCATCATATAGCCAACCCAGGACACCTAACCATGCAGGATCTCTAGAAGTGCCAAAACACACATTTTGTGCCATTTCTCAATTTTCTCTATTTCTAACACCTGAACTCCTACTGATACTGTGTGACCTTTAAAGGACATCATTTCTCATGAACTATTACCCTGTTTTTCTTGGACAAGGAAGCTGAGACTTGGGGTTTTCTCTTCAGTCTGATTACCTCTGCATCTAGCGGATCCAAAGACTAGATGGTGCCAAATTGCCTGGCAAGATAATTCAAACACTCAGCCGAACAAGCAGAGACAGCACTAATTCCTGACTCATCATGCATATTCCCAAACTAACCATTTTCCTTTAGAAAAAGCTCCAAACTGTTTCAAAGCACTTGTATTCCCAGGTGCATTTGGTCTTAAGCCTTACTTATACCACGTCAAAATAATCAAAATAATTAACTGAAAAAAACTTACACAAATGCAAGGAGCTCGTTGTTGATATTTCTAGACTTTACTCCCTTTAGAATTTGAAATGATAAAATCTTGATAGAGCAAGCTGGTCAGGCTTAGCATGCCTGGCATTGCTATCTTTTCAGAAGGCTTTATAAAATAAAGAAATGTAAGAGGATGCTTGATGGCAATGAATGAGTCTTTGAGCCACATTAGCAATTGGATTTGTTCATTGCATTTTCCTGACTTGTTTTATCAGAAAAGCCTATCTTCTGTGCTATGCAAAAGCAGAAAATGCCTTTGACACTCATCTTGAAATAAACATGCACATACTAGCTCTGTTCTTTACCTAAGCAATCAGTGACACTCCAACATCTGTTCAACTGCACTCGGGAAGAGAAGCTGCAGCAATTTGTCAGACAGAGATGCTGCATCTGAAAGGTCTGCCGAGTTTATCCGCATCGATCCTGTACAGGGAGCTGATGAAACACTTCAGCTCCTTGGCAATCTTTCATCTGCAAATAGGGACTGCTCTCCCCCAGGAAAGAGATACCCATTCAAAGAAAGGTCTTTTGACAAAAAGTTTCTGTTTGGTTATGATCTGAAAAAAAAAAAAAAAACCCAGAGGAAATATTTAAGCAGAAACAAAATTATAATATTTTTTCCTGAATAATAACAATGTTTATCATTGGTAAGAGGCATAACTGGTCAGAGGAGCTGTCTATCCATAGCTCTCCAGAATGTTGACTTTGCTAATATTGATTTTGGTACCCACCCATAGAAACCCTCCTGATGACACACTACAGCAATATCCTATTATTTTTCAAGGTAAGTAGTGAGTTATAGAATCACCTTGAAAACTGTAAGTCGTGATTTTTGAATCTAGCAATTTGCCAGTGTATAGAGAATGCACCTATTTTCAGGATGAATGTGCCTATTTTTCAGGAAGTGAATTCCTACAAATTTTGAGGAGATAGGCAGCTGGCAACAGATTCAAATGACCATTTCAGTTGAACTCCAGATAGGAAAAGATCACCTGAATTATTAGAAATTTAAAAGAGGTTCACAAGAGCGAGGTATCATGAATGCCTCATCCTCAGCAGAAGAGCACAGAATAATCCAATCACAGGAAACAAAGGCTTACTAATTTTCTCGTTCATAGAAATTTTCTTCCATTAAATACTTAAATAATTAAGCCCAACTTTTTGAACAGAAGATTAAATTGTTCTCCCTGATACTGGCATATATCTAGGTATAGTATAAACAAACCTTTTCTCTTTAAGCATTAGACTTCTCTGAGCAGAACCCTCATAACTAAAGTGATTATACTCCTACAAAATAAAACCATAAATATAGTAATACAGATTCTTCACTCAAGTCTAAAAAATACCAGGCAAGGTTAGAACAATATTTACTTTATTTGAGTAGTAGTTTTGAGGTCTAAAACTAATAAAGACAATATGTTATTCAATACTGCACTCTGAGGTAATTAAAAATAGATCCCCAAGGCCCAATTACTTGTAGTTTATAGGAGTCTTCTACTCAAAAGTTCCCATACAAGGTCATGGAAACGAAAAGGAATTATTCAATGAATTTTGCTTCTACAACAGAAGCCCAAAAAAAAATACAGAAGAGCTTATTCTCACTTCACTCATATTCTTTAATATATTGGCCACTTTTTAGTATTTCATTTGGCTACTGATGTTCAAAAAACCCCAAGTATAAATATAAAAATAAATAACCAAAAATCTTTGAGGTGTTGTATTTTATCCCTAATATGAATCTAAATTTCCAGATTTTCTTACATGGCATTTTATTCATTGGCCGAAGAAATGGAAGATAAGATAGCTACAGTGGCAAGAAAACTACCTGAGAAAAATGACTAAAAAATACTGTAGATTTATATACTTATATATAAACATATATATTTATTTATAAAGTTTACTGTTTGTTTTTCAAGGGTGATCTGAAGATTTTTACAAAGCAACCCATATTATAGTCACATCCACAGCTGGCATACCTCATTTTTTTCCTTATCTAGATAATAGCTCTACCATCTTAACTTCCCCTTTGATACTCTTTGATTAGACATTGTCTTACACCATTATTTTTGGGTTAGCCCATTCTAATCTTCAGCCCCACAAGGAAGACCAGGGCTGGCCCATAATGTCGTGTCAGGGATCTATTCCAAAGTGCCAACAAGATGAAGGACAGCAAAGTCTTCCTTAAGTCTTACACAAGAAAAATAATGAGCACACAGGAAGAGTGCTGGACAGAACTGCTTGTTCTTTATTTTCATTTTCAGAGCAGAATTCCTATTTAAATTCAGTTAAGATAACAAATCCATTTTGTTTGAGTGTGAGGAAAGGTAAAAAACCCACTCTCCTAATACCAATAAAAACTCAGTTGAAACATTGTTCAAAAGCTTAATTTAAAAGTGAATACAAGTTCAAGTATCCAAAACTTTGTAGCATGGTCAGACTGTGCAAAGCAGCACAGAACAGCAGAGCTCACATTAAACAAAATGATGGCAAGCCTAGTGGCCAGCAGGAGAGTTTTTGCAAGGGATAATTTATCCCACCTTTTAAAAAAACAGTTAAACCATAATGACCTCCAGTCTAAGCAGTCTGCAGTACTAAACAAACCCCATAACAAAGATTCTCCAAAGTGCTGTACCATAGCATAGCCCAGGACAGCAGCACGTGGCAGCACTGCAGACTGCTTCGGCTTCCTCGGCTGCTTAATGCCTCAGTTTCTCACACAGCCCATGACACAAGATTCAGTCAGCAAGTTTTTCCACAACTTTGATGGGGAAGGATACTATTTATTTTACGTGAGTGACTCTTGTTTTGACAGGCAAAGTGGCCAGGAAGGCAAGGACACACACTCAGACATTTCCTCCTGGTTTGGTGGCAATCGATGCAATCTCTTACGCCACCAAGAAAACACGGCCAGCTCAAAGCAATTTTCTCAAGGTGAGAGGCCAAAGAAACAACAAAATTGCCAGCATCAGAAGCCTCAATTCCCAATGAAAGGATTCTCAAGGTTGCACAGAAAGTAATGAATATCAATTCTGCTGCAATATTATTTACCTCCTAGGAGAAAACACTCTCCAGCACTCAGGCTCAAATGACTAAAACTTCACAGGAAAGAAAAATGCAAGGCAGAAAGCAAATCAGGGAAAGAGGTCTGTTCAGCAGCAATACCTGTGTCACATACCTTGTTTCTCTTCAGCACCCTGCTGTGGGAAGCTTGGCAAAAATGAAGATGGTCTTGGTGCTGCTGCTGCTGCTGCTGAGCACCCTCCTGGGTACCCCCCGCGGTGCCTTCCCAGCGCCCGTCTTGTTACAAGAGGGCCCTCAAGGACCACAGCTGCCACACCATCCCCGAAGGCAAGGAGAACCTCCGGCACGTTGACGATGGTCTGCAAGATCACTTTTGGGAAGGGAAGGGCTGTGAGGTGATCTGTTACTGCAACTTGAATGAATTGCTCTGCTGCCCAAAGTAAGATCACACTCATTTCATGTAAACTTGTATAGCTCTTCACAACTATCCATTATATTTCCATCATTTTAAAGTTTCCACATGCTGAATAAGCTACCATTTTAAAGAAATTCCTCACTTCAGATGGTTTGAAATGATGTCAAGATATAGCCAATTTTCTGTTACTGTCAGTTTTGAGGACTTGTTTTTCAGGGGCTCATCTAGGACTTGCTTAGCATATTTTGTAAACCTCCCTGTTCTATTAACAGGGACTTCAGCATGTGAACCACCCAACTTTTGACTCCTCTGTTTGACCCAAGCTAAGAATAACTAATCAAACCCTTATTCACAGTATTTTGCAATGAAGATGTTTTCAGGACCACAAAAAAAAAACCTGTTCAATTTCTGTTCCATGGAAGAGACCTGTATTGCTATTCTAAAGTGCATGCACATATGTCAGTTGAACAAGTAATTCTGTAAAAAAAGCTGTTAAAAGCAGAAAAGCAAAGGAGGGGCACAAGGGTTCACACACACTTGTATAAGGCAAGGCAAAACTGAGCCCAAGAACACCAACACCTCCCTGGCATGCTTGCACTGCTGACAAAGTTGAACAGTGAAGTTCTCACTGAATGTGGGGTTTTTGTTGCTGTTACATAGAAAGAACATAACTGAGTTAAATAAACAACATCAGCCCATACTGGTTTTAGGTAATAAAATGTATTAAGAGGTATTACTTCATTCAGCTTTTCAGCAACATCTTTCTTCAGTGAATTTGGATTAGAAATATCAACAGCTCAAAACTTACTAATACTTCAGAGGCACCAAAATGTGATGGCATTATATAGGCAAGCAAAAATGATTTTTTATATGCGCTCTTCTTAACACTCATTTCTCAAGTCTCCTAAAATCCAATAAAGGCAGCTTTTCAGCACTCCTGTAGGGGACTCAAGTTGAACCAAGTGGGAAAGACTTCTAAAAATCTCACATTCAAACTGAGAGTAGGGTTTAAGTAAGATTTCCATCTTTCACTTTCCCTAAAACCAGATGTGGTGTCCTCATCCTGAAGCACACTTTGGGTCTCTAGCTTCAACCTTTGAGCAGCATAGTAAAACCTCTTCCTTTGATACAAATATGGAAGAAAATACTCCTCCACCATCCTGAGGTACACAAGACCTGCTTCCCATCTGTGCTCTCAGGACAAACTCCACTAAAACAGTATGTGTGCACATGCCAAAGTCCTTTATTTTGATAATATAACCTATTTGGTAAGTTCACTTTCTCAAAGTTAAAATACCAGGGTGGAGTTCTGCAACCCGGTCAGCCAATGAAAGTTTGGACATTGCTCCCACAGCAGGCCAGCAGAGGTAGAAACACAGATCTTCATCCAGACCTGCACTTGCATTTGCATTGCTGGAAGGACATCCCACAAACACAGTAACCCCACATATATCATGATACATGCTAAAAAACATCCACGGCGGGAAATGCATGTCATGTTAAAGCTCTAATAAACCAATGATCTAATTGTTTAAATATGTGATCCTATCTTTCAGGGATATTTTCTTTGGACCAAAGGTATCTTTTGTGATCCCCTGCAACAGTCAATGATTCAAGTCTGCAAGTGAAGATAACAGACATCATTCTACATCATGTAATAATGTTTTCAAGGGTAAAACAAAACTACAACCAAGAAAAAAACCTTCCTTTCTAACCACAAGCCACTGCCTCACTTTACACTGTAGAAAGAATTTCCTTTCTATACCTTTATAAAATATCAAATACATAAGTTTTCTTTTCAAATGTGGTAGCTGACCTAATTTCCATAAAGATATTTCCATGGTTTAACAGACTGTACAAGCTCTTAATGTATCCTAATATGCATCCCCCAGCAAAAAGCATAACTCTTCTTACTCAGCACAATATCCTTAGCTAGTTTGGACAAAGAAACTTCAAGCCTAAGCCTTCATGTTGTTAGGAACATGACTCTCAGAGCAACTTATGACAGTGCAGCTTCCTATTCCATTATTGCAATCACACTTTTAATGCCGTTTTAAGCTGAAGCCACTGCTGCCCTGGCACTTCTGAAGAGAGGCTCACATGTTCTGTTTAGGCATCTTAAAATACATGCACATACAAAAGGCATGTATTTCCATATTTGAAAGTATTTCACTGGAATAAGAAAAATAGTAAAAATTTACATTAACAGTACTAAAGTACACTTGAGTCTTATGTCTAACTGATCATCTGCCTAAACTATGCAATATCTAAACCCTTAAGTTGCTTAATCTTAGCATTGAACATTCAAAAATATTAGAACAACAGATTTTTTAATCAAGCTGTGTTTGAAATTCAGTACTCCAAAAGTAAGTTAAAATGCTGGCTTTTTTAGGCTAGCCCTGTATGGCAATAGCTACTGAAGACACAGAGATAATCATCTTAATATTTAAGAGGTATTGTGATCTATGAGATAGATACACAGAGACATTAATTTTTGACCATTTTTCTGTTATATGGCAATCTGTATTGGCAGGTGCTGAGAGGTGACCACATAATTTTAAGCAGTCACCTGAACAAGCCAGGTTTACAGGCAGCAAGCCTGACTTGCTGCCTTACACATATAAACTCTTTAGCTATCACGTCAGTCACAGGGAAGTGTGCAGTACTGAAGGGACAGTGCAGTCTTCTCTACTCAAAAAATGCACTGTTTACTTAATAATCTTACACATTGGCCCAAACTGCTACCACTAGTTTACCACGCTTACTTCATGTGTCAGTATGAACTATCACCATGACTGTTTTCCTTCTTGTTAGTTAAACAAGGGTTGGATACTGGGTGAGGGGGTGATTATACACAGCCAATAATAAATGTTTCAAGTAAATCTGTGTGTACTATTTTTGCCCTACTGTTAAACAGTTTGTGTCACCAGGCTTTTTAAGCCTCATTTGTGTAATTATTCAAGCAAATTAATTTGGGCTTCCTACCAAATAATCAATTGACAGTAAAATAAACCCCATAAATCTGGCAACCCAGTGAAAATATCCAAAGTCAGTGCTCTGCAAAAAAACTTATGATATGTGCTCTTGTGTGAAGTCCTCTGCAAGCTTCTAGGGTATGTTAACTTCTGTTGTTTGTGCCATGTATTTTCTACAAGAATCATGTCGCATATGCCTGGCATTCACAGCTTTGGAAAGCAACCGTAGCAGAAAAATTTAAGGCAGATACAAAGCTGGGTACTAAAGTTGGTGGCTTTCAGTTACCTTTCTTCCACAACTCCTGGAAAAGCCACAGTCCACTGGCGCAAAGCTTTGCTGCTTTCCACAAGCAGCAAGATAGGGTCACTTAAACTACTACTTTAAGTCTGACTTTCTATAGAAACTTGCTTCTGTTTCTTTCCCCACTCTCCTTCCCTGACATAGCTTCTTCTACAGGTCCTGCCAAGCCTAGGTGAGAACATTCAACCCTGTCGTGCACCCAGAAAAGAACTCTTTATCCTTTGGATGTCCTATCCCTGACTAGGTTCCCTGGCTTTTTATGCAACTCGCACTTTGAAGGTAAGAAGCTTGAACGTGTGCAAAGGACATTTAGTAAACAAATTGACAGTCCCTATAGTGAAATGGGCATGAAAACATATCTTTAAAAGAGCACCAATTTTAGCTGTCACTAGCTAGATATCACTGTCTTGAACTTAGGCCAGCACTGCAGAACTGTATTGTGGAAATACAGAAAGCAGTACAAGTAAAAGAAATTATACCATTGAGAGATGCTGGGAAAGCAGCCAGTTTGAGGTTAGGGTTTATCTTCATTCAATTCTATGCAAGCGGCACAGGTCAAAATGAACAAAGTGAAGCATCTTAGTTGTAGTGATGCCAGCAGAGTAGTAATTTCCAAAAAAATCAAAAGATTAACATCAAGCAGATTAGATCACAGACATACTGCTTTCTCATTTTTCTCAAATTAAGAAAAAGCTTATAAACATCTGATAAGGTTAGGAGGTGCAATGAATGCTAACTGAAAAAGCTGAAGCCATGTCCTCCTCAGCTTTAAGATGAAAACTATTTTCCCTCAGCTTTTTATTCATCCTATGTGCACAGCTTTAAGCAGAAAGAAACCATATTCCATACACCACACGTTTAGACTGGCACAATAGTTGACAATACAAGAAGTCATTCATAATCATCAACATAACCATCTTCAACATCAGAGTTTTTTAAGACAATCAATTAAAAGCCTAAGTATTGCTGAATAGTATTCTCCATAAGTTACCATAAGTTTTGGGTTTATTGAGAGGGGGTTGTTCCTTTTAAACAGGCCTGAGCTAGTCCATGCAATGAAAAAGAAATAGTGTGCCTGTTAGAAGAGACTCTATTGACCCCACACAGGCTCGACTGTCGTTCTCCAATTAAGTTCTTAGCAGCAGTCCATGCAGACAAATGGAGAAGTCAGCAGGTAAAGGATTTCTTACTGAGTCAAAGGATTTCTCAGCACAGTAAGCTGCAGCAGTCTCTTCATCTGTACTTACAGCTTTGAAATTCAAGAGCTGCATTTTTTTCCATTTTAATATAGGAGCAGGAAGGCCGCAGTGCTTGGAAGCATGTATCTCAGCAATGACAAAACGAATAAACAAATCAGGAAATCCTCCAATTCTTGTTTCCAAAGGGGAAAAAAAACCTGTTATTCAGCCATTTCTGCCCAGCTGAGAACAGAACTGACACTTAAAGCCTTTTACCTTAGGAAAAAGAACCTATTGCCAAGCCTGCTACAGCTTTTTTTTTTTTAAAGGCATTGCATTATGAGCACTTGAGGTACATTTATAAATATATCCTTGGCACATTTTAATTGAAAAATATTTTAATATTATTACATAGTTCATCAAAGCTTAACTATTAGGTACAAGTATCATAGAATCACAGAATATGCTGAGCTGGATGGGACCTGTCAGGATCGAGTCCAACTCATTAAAATTACAGACACACCCTTTTGAGCAACAATATCAGTGATATTTATTTAAAATATTTTTGCTGAGGAAATTTGTTTCATAAGAGATGGTTTTCAAACAAATCAGCAAGGTTATGAAAAATAAAACAGACAAACTCTCTCAGGAGAAAAAGTTACAAAGAAAGCTTTTGCATATCAACAAAACCTCAGTCTTTTGATTTGGAGCCTGAGTCTCAGTCCCAACCTTTTCTGCCTAATGAATTCCACTATCCATCTTTAGATCTGGTTTGTTCTTTTCATTCTTCACTGAGTAGATGAAGTATGTTAAGGTGTCCTTTTCATTCACTGGAATTGTCCTAAAATGGCAGCCAATTATCTATAAAGGAAGAATGCAAGGAAATTAAATAATCACCCTTACATGCAAAAACTGAAGATTCATATTTAATGTGTACTACATTAAAGTTTAAAAGACTGATTAAGAAGCTTATGAAAAAAAAGGAAATGTTGCCTCTCTTCAGAAGTCTTCAGTAGTCATTGAAAGGTAAACAGGAACCATTTTACTGATAACTGTGAACTAAATGTAGCAGATTGTACCCCTAATTTCCAAAGTAAAAAGTTGAGAAATTTTTTCGGGAAAAAGCCCCTCAAAGCTATCAGGACAATCATGGGACTATCACTACATTTGTTTAGTTAAAGCTTGAATATAACAGGGAAAGACTACAGAATATCAACAGTGACAGCACAGTTATGAGATGCTACTGCTCTCCACTCAGCTTGGGTGGTGGTGTCTGCATCAAATCACATACAGAGACATTTAACACAACACCAGAATTACCAGAGAACTGTAACTGAACATTCAGCTCTTCAAAACAGAGCTATCAATGAAAATCCACCATGCTGTAACAATTGAAATATCACAATCTGTAAGCAGTCCTTGAATCGCTTGTCATTTCAACAGTCTTTCCCTTCATCAAAATGAACACCAGCTTTCAAAGAAAGTTGCAAAATATTGTAACTGAGTCTGTTCTCTGGCTTTTTACCAGATTGGTAGATTAAAATTATTTAGTGAAAAACATGGGACTGCTCACTTAAGCATTGCAGGATATAAGAATAAATGTTTAGCCTAACTAAAAAGTTAGGAAGCTTTCTAAACTCTACCCCAAAAGCATTCACAGAGAAGCAGTCTGACACAGTAATTTGAAGTGAACTTTCAGTAACAGCTAGAGCAGTGTCTATGGTATGTTGGGACAGATTACAAGGAATCAAATGAACTGTATACTAAGGAAGCTCTGTGGCTATGGCTCACAAATATCTGCAGGTCAGTCAAATCAAGCATGTGGCAGAAGCAGCTTTGCCCATGCACACCATGCAGCATTGGAATAACCTACTGCAAGTAGCATATGAGATGTACCTAAAGCAGACCCTTCGAAACACCAGTTTTGCAGAACAAAAACTGCTTGTGCTTTTTCAAAGCAGCACAGTCCAGCTAATTCAAGAGCTAACCTACATATAAGAAAATGGAAGACTGATTTTGCATTATTACACTTAGTGGCAGCAGGACTATTCTCTTACAGTTCAGCCTTGAGATCACCCATATCCTTTAAGAGCCTTGCTTTTAATCCACACAGATTAAGGAGAGATGAAAACAGTGTCTGCACTTAAATACAGCTGCATGTGAAATACAGCACAAAAGTGAAAAATCAGTAGCTATACCTTCCTGTTAAGATCACCAGCTCTTCCACTTATTTACATCAATATGCTGTGACTGCACCTTTGCAGCTCTGAAGAATTCCTTTAAAATTGCACTCATGCGAAGCAAAGATGCTAACACACAGCTGTACTGACAAGCAGCTTCAGCACTTTTAGAAACAGTAAATTCCATAAAATTCCAGTTTTCGGACAGCAGATTCCAGTGGTTTTAACAGAATTAATTATCAATAGAAGCATGTTTTTTCATGTTTCTGTACTTTACATATACAGAAACCTATGGCTGCAGTAACTAGCTTTTTAAAGCAAAGTCTGAACCTTACCAGAACTTCACTGACACCTCTCAGTTTCTAGTTCTTTTCAGTAGGATATTTCAGGTGAAGCTGTGATTGATGTAGACAGAATAAATCCATGATTCTATGATATTCAGGGGCATGAAGATCATCTTACTGTTCCAGCTCAACACTGTGTTTTAAAGCAGCACACGCTCCTTTTGGAAGTTGAGTCCCTCCTCTGGAAAAGAGCTTTTACTTTTGATTTACTTGGCTCAGGAGCTGTGGCCAATGAAGGAAGCTAGATAAGCAGCTCCCTTTTGTTCTCCTAAAATCCAGATTATATAGGCACTTTATGCAAGGATCACAGTGTATAGAAAACCACATGCCACAGCAAGTTGCATTTTCTATTATGGGAAACACTCATACATACTTCAACAAGCTGTGCTTTGTTAAGTCCCGGTCTGGTCTGTAGCTTGAAGTGTCTTTTGTACCTTCGAAGTGTGTTTACTTGTAACTGATATAAATCAACCTAGAAAAAAAGAGGGGGAAGGGGAAGAAAACAATCTAATATAACTGAAAAAAAATCAATCATTAATAGCTCATCTCGCAAAAACATTTTGGAAACTCACAGATATGCAAGTGTAAACAGTCAGCTCAGCAGATGTCATTTTGACAAAAAACAAACGTTCCAGCAGAAAGGAAAATAGCCCAGCTCAGTTTAAGAGCATTTTGTTGTTACTGAGCATGCCTCTACTTCCCTTTAGCTGTGGACAGTATTTCGAACTCACTATTGCACTTTCATCCATTCTGGTTTTTTGTTTGCTTCCCAGTCCCAGCACGGTAACACAAAGCCCAAGAGCAACTTTCCTATAACATCTGTAAAGATGCTGATTCAAAGGAGGCTCCTATATTGTAATTTCAGCCACTAAATCTTATATAGATTACATACCAGACACCATGTACCATGAAAGAGCACATATTAGAATCAGGACACAGTCGAGAGCACAAGTGTTCTTGGCTTGAGGTGAGAAAAGAAAACAACTGCTCTTGCTCTCCAAACCAATCCCTGCTACACAAGCAAAATGCAGGAGTTATGTGCATGGGCATAAATGTCCAAAACTCTCTCAGTGTCAGTCAACACTTGAAAGAATTACACAAAGTCCTCTCAGGGATACAAATACACAGCCTTAATCCAGTACTCCGTCAGTTTTGAATCCTACATACTCTGATCAGTCACTTCTCCCAGCAACAGCTTACCCTCCCATCCTCCCTGACAACCTAAGAGAGCTTAATCAGATGACTGAGTGGGAGAGCAAGCTCAGAAAGCAGGCTGAATGAGAAATTCTATTAGGTCAGTTGCAATTACAATAGTATTCTCCAAATTCACTGCATTAAAGATTGATGGAAGACATTCACTTTTGCTTTAAATTCATTTAACAGCCTCACTGCAGAGCGCTTAAAACAGCAGTGCTGCTGCACACTTGGAAACCTGGCCAGACTTGAAGTGAGACCACCTTGCATGACAAAGGATGCTATCCTTTGGTGTTTCTAAAGTTTACATGGCATTAAATTACACTTCCCAAGTCACAGTGGGGAAGTCACCCTTGCAGCATCATGCAAAGGAGGAGCAGCAGCTTTTCACCAAACCTCAGAAGCTACCAGTATTGCAGGAGTTCCTTTTTCTCCTGTAGGAATAATTTCCAACCAGTAAAGATAGTCATGACTGAGATGGAACAGGAGAGCCTTACAACTCCTCAAAAGAATGGTACTTTTTTCTTTAGCAAACTGGGTAATAATTGAAAATAAAGGTGGTCAAGGGCAAACAAGTATCTAAGGCATACAGTAATTACAAGGAATGAACATACTGCCCTTGTCCAAGCAGTCAGCTGACACTCCTCAAAAACAGTTCCCAGTTTTCTTTTTTGTAATAATACTGTTAAGAAAAAAAGCTTGTTTTCTTGTTCTGGAGATATTCATCAGTTGTGATGTGTTTTATAATCCTAGCATAAGAAAACAAAACATGCTTTGACGAGAGCTGCAATTACACAGTGTCAGAGAGCTACCTGAAGTCACTCACAGCACTAGGTTTAGACAGAACTTTCCAAGAAACAATCCCAGATATTTAACAGACAGACAACACCACGCAACATCAAACTACTTTCAATCTCCTAATATCCTCTTAGCCAGAGCCTTCAGACTGAAGCCTTGTGCCTAAAGGCACAGATTCCCGTGCAAAGTTTCCTCACTTACTTGCTGTTATCTGCAGATGCTGACCATAAGGATGCAATTAAATTAACACTTACAGAGCAATTTCTGAAGAATGTTTTAACAATCCCTCTCAGAAAGGACCAGTAGAGGCATAACAGCCTCTGCTCAAAATTAACACACTGTGGAGCACCTGCTAAGCAACGTTGTAACAGAAATAACCAAGAGCACATATAGGAAAAAGAGAGCCTTATGTTCAAGACCGACCCATTACACTATGAAAAACGTTGAACGCTTTCGTTCCCTTATTTTAATGGGTCAAATTTCACTAGCGCACAGTGGAGGAAACAGGTTGAAAAGACCGTATTTCTCTACTCCACTCCTTCATAGCAGAGCTCCCCAAATGGCTCTTCCCCCCCACAGTCGGGCATAAACAAAGCTACCATCATTAAACTCTTAGTGATTAAAGTGACCAAGGCAATGGAGTAATTGCCAAGAACCATCTGCAATACATTTAGCACAAAAGAAAGGTTTGGAGGAACAGAACAGAGAAGCATTTATATGCCAAGCACTATGTGCAGTTCCCTTCAGGTTGTCAGCCCCAGCAAAAGGTAAGAGTTCGATGGTATGTGGCAAAGCACTATGGAGGAGAGGAAGCACTAAGGAGGAGGAAGCTGAAAACAGCAGATTTCTGAGAGAACCATCAGTTAAAAATAGAGACTCTTGTTCATTGTACTCTGAACCACTTAACCAGAAAACATGCCACAAATTCAGTTAAGTTCTGTTATATTAAGGACAGTGTGAATCAATAATCTTCCCTTTCCCACATGTAAGGTAAGCTGTAAAAGTGGTCGAGTCGTGCTGGTGCAGACTCGGCGTCATAAAGAAGCCTAACACAATAACTCAAAAAAAACCCCAAACCAACTGTTTAGCTACCTCTGGAGTGTCGATGTCTTGCACTGGTGAGTCACCATCATCATCGCTGCCTTTCCTCTTTCTTCTATTTCTCACACTCTGAATTAAATTTTTGTGGAAGTCACAAATGTACAGATGTCTTGCCTAGAAGAACAAAACGGCATCTTTCAATCAAACCCATGTAGTGTATCTCTCAGACTAAAGTGCACGTAGAAAGACAACCCTTAAGCACTCACAGCCACATTAACTGGGTTGAGGAAGCTTTTCTACTGGCTTCTTCTAAATGAAGAGTGTGCTGCGCTGCAGCTCCCTGCCACCGGCTGGGCCCCGAGCTCGCTGAAATGCTGCAATGGGCCGATGCAGCAGTGCCAGGCTGCGGAGCCACGCCGCACAGCCCTCCCTCCCTCCCTCCGGCCGCGCATCGCACCGCGGGGGCCGGGCAGCACGCTAACAAAAAAACAAGTTGTTCTCTGCAGGGCTAAGAGACGGCTCTCATTTCCCCAGCTATATCCTCCCCTCCTTGTTTTACTTCCGCTACCCGGCGTGGTCACGCCACATACTTATTTTTACTTTCTTTCTTTTTAACAAGTTTCCATTTCGTGGGGATCTGTGCGCTTTGAGAGATCTCGGCGCGTACCAGCCCGGAATCCCCCGGTCCGCGTGCTTTAAGGGCAAATGAGAGCACGGGGCAGCGTTAGGACCGGGCTGCAGAGCCGGGCCGGGGTCCCTCGGGGCGCACGCAGCCCCGGCCCCGGGCGCTCCCGCCGGCAGCCGCACGCTGTAGCCCGCCTTGCCCTCCCGCAGCACCCGGCGAGGGCGGGCGCTCTCCCGGCTCCCGGGCAACCCACCCCGCTGGAAGGCGGCCGGCCCCCGCCCTGCCTGGCCGTGCCGAGCCGCGCTGTGCGGAGCCCGATGGCTGCCGAGCGGAAGATAAAGCGGCACGGGAGACGTGCGGCGCTGCAACACGAGGCGGGGCAGCCAGCGCGGCCCTCGCCAGCAACACAGACAAACTAGCGCGCCGGGAGCCATGCAGGCTCCGCTCCGCTGAGCAGCGGCGCTTCCCGGCCACGCTTACCCCCGCTCCAGCTACAGGGGAGCACACGCAGTCGACGCCCAGGCTCTTGGGGCTAGAGGGGACCCCAGGAGCCGGCAGGAAAGGCGGGCGCTGCGCCCCGCCCGGAGGGACTTTCAGGCAGTGTTCCTGCCGCGCCAGCCAAACTCGGCCGTGCTACGGAAAGAGGTGGGAAGGGGGAACGAACACTTCCCCGCCGCCAAACACCCCTCCTCCCCCACTAAAGTTGATTAGAAGTCCCCCAACCAACTAAGACACAGACGCAGCGACCTACCGGCCGCTTTTGTCCGCCCGCCCCGCCGCGTCCTCCCCCCGCGGACTTACGCTCTTGTCCAGCTCGATCTTCACCTTCTTCTGCGAAATGCTCTTCTGGATGCGCTTGCTGAAGCTGGCGTTGCCGGCGGCGCGGCCGCATCGCTCCCCCTCCTCCCGTAGGCAGCACAGCTGCCCGGCC
>VZSE01007177.1:2159568-2256855 GCA_013398275.1 Promerops cafer | reverse complement strand
GCGGCCCCACGGGAAGCGCAGTTCCTGCCCGGCCGGCGCGGCCGCATCGCTCCAGGGACCGAGCGGCGGCGGGAGCGCGGCCGAGGCATCGGCGGGGGGGCGGGATACGCTGCGGCGTCCGCTTCTTTCTTCGGCGCCGTGCTCCGCTCCCTTTCCCTCCCGTCTGGAGGCCGGGCCCGCTGCGCGGGAGCGGCGCCAGCCGCTCAGCCCACCTTTAAAAAGCCCCGTGCATCAGCCTCTCTTTTGCCCCATTCCCGCGCCTCCCCCGCGGCTCCGCCGTGATGTGAAAGGGCAGCCCCGCAGGCTGTCGCGGGTCGGAGCTGCCGCTGGCATGGCCGAGCGCGTACCCGCGCTCCTAGCGACGCGGGACCGGCGGCCTCCGCCGCCTCCTCCGGGCTCTCGGCGGCGCCTCGCTGTTCCGCAGCAGCTCCCCCCTGTTCACTTGTTCTCGCTCTAGTGTTTTAGCCGAAGCCGGCACTGCTCGAGCTGCTTGCTCCGGATCGTCTATCTCCTGCCTTCCGTCTTGGCCTCTTCCTTCCCTGCCTCGCTGCTTCCTTTCTTTTCCGCTTACTGTCGGCTCCCGCTGGCCGGAGAGGGCGGGCGAGCTCTGTCCGGGCGCTCCTGCCCCTCCGCCTGCGGGAGGGAGCTAGCTCCCCGGGAGCCGCAGCGCAGCCGCCGGCTGTGCGTCTCTCGGCAGAAAACAGACAGAGCTCCGGCCTTTGTTACAGCTGCTTTTACAACACACGTAGTCAGGGCTCCGTCCTGCGTTCCTGTGGCAAAGCCCTCTGAAGACAAAGGCGACTTACAGTGCGAGTTTCCAGTTTTGTCATTTAAAAGGACTTTTTATTAGTAAAGGTAACTGTAACAACAGAAAAGACTTGGGAATGCAGAATTATTTTCGCTAATAATGAACCAAGACCTTGCTGTGCACACGACTAGGTAAAATAGACACTCCGAGAATACTTGACAAAAGCAGGTATTTTGAGTTTTGAGGCTTTACAAAGCGACATAAGCGATGCATTGGCATTAAATCATTTAACAATTCAGCTGTTGACAGCAGAGTGGCAAAAGCAGCAAGCTCTGATCTACTGTCCTTTCAAGCACATTCAAAGGAGGCGCAAGGAAGGGAGAGGTTTTGCTTTCCCTTTGAACTACCGCAAATATTCCTTTAAATCTCAGAAACGGCGTCTGAGCTGAGCGTGCTCAAAGCGCAGTGATTTAATCGCTGAAATATTTGACCGTATCGCTTGCTGTGCGTTTCCAGCATGAAGGAGAGGAGTAGCAGGGAGGCTGGTGAATAATTCAAGGAGACATAGATCCTGCGTAAGCCAAAGTTCTGCGTGAGCCAGGAACACGATTATAGAGCAGTTTCAGTTTGTGCTGCAGATGGCTCCTTAATCTGATTGCGTAACCTGGTATTAGAGAATAAGGGTAGGTCCCACTGTCGCAACTGAATGAGGGATACAGTAACTGAAGCTACACTGAGCATAAAGTCGCAGCAGTTATCCACAAGGCACGTTTTAGTGATTAGTGAGGGGAATAGGAGGAGAGTTGGAAAAAATACTGAACTCTGCTTTGTTATCAGCTAAGCTGAAGACTGTATAGTGCCTAGGTTTGATTCCACGCTCTGCTGCTGAGCAATCTCAGGCAGCAAAGGTTTAACTCACTTTTTGAGTTTCTTGTGATTTCAAACTTTTGAAAACTGTAATAATGTTAAGATAAAAAAGAACAAAAACCCCAATAACAATCACACCAGACGTTAAAATTTGAGCATATAGGAAGCATGATCCGGGAAAAGTGGGACAAGGGTGAGTTCCAGGAATTCTCCAGTGGAAATCTGGGTCATGAATAGCAATTTCTAGACTCTTGAACCATGTCTTTTGAAGTCCCTTTGGTTTTGTTTTCTTTTTCAGATGGATTTGACCTTACTGTGAGCATAAACTATGTCTATCTGCGTCTGGCTGCTGTTGTTTGGTTTGATTTGCGCATTTTAAATGTTTCTGATCCTCTTTGTACAGTTTGGGGGCAGTTAAAAGCCTGATTCTATTACCCAGCCATGTTTGCCAAGATGCTAATTTATAAGCATAATTTCAAGTAAAGTAGGATCATAGTTTCATGATTAGGTCACGATAAGAGAGTTGTGGGACTTAGAAAGATGGTTCTATTTCTGCTGTAAGCTGCCCATTTTCACACCTGTGCCCTGTGCTTCTTTGTGCCCATAAAAACTTTTCTGTGGCTGCACAGCAAACTCTATTGGGTTACAACTAGGCTAGCAACAAGAAAAATTGTTTCGATTTAATCTTGATCTGCTTTACTGCTCAGTTGCAGGATGCCCCAGCACACAGGATGGTGCAGTAGAAGGGCAGGACCGTGTGACTGGGGATGACCACCTCGTTTGGTATGAACGCCTGCTTACAGTAACAAAGAAATCATGTCACTTTTAATCTTGCATCACACATGGGATGAAAAATACAAAGAGCTGCAGCTACATGGGCTTATCAGACAGTATGAAGCTCACTTACTACAAAATGGATTTGCAAACTTTCATGAAGCTTGAGCTACATGAAATAAAAAGAAAAATCATTGTGGAGTATGTTGTCTAAAATTAGGATTTTTTAACATAAATTCTAGTACTGGCTACCATAAATATTCAGATATAAATAAATCATGTATGGGGACATATTTTAAATAAACATAAAAACATGCAGCATTGCAACCATATACTGATTAAACTTCAAAAATTAAATCAATTCAAAAGAAACAGCAGCTCCAAACCAACTACCCTGTACATGACATCTCACTAGTACTCACAGCAGAGCTGAGTAGTACAGAAGGCAGCAGTAATCTATATCCCTTGGGGGTGCCAAGAACACAGCATGGATGACTTGTAAGAGATATGCAGAAAGAGCAGGAGCTACAGCATCCCGAAAAGTCTGAATTCACAGCTCCCAGGCTCTGAAGTCAGCGGGACTCAGTGGCCCATCCTGGCACTGAGGCAGGCCAGGCACAGGTGGGAGCCCAGCAGCTTGTGCTTCTCTGAGATGCCATATGTCCCAGCTCCTGTTAGCTTTTGATTGATGTGTTTTGTAATTTGAGAGAGAAGAATGATAATCAGATACATCACCTTGGATATATTGCAAGCACATTGCAAACGCATTACTAGTAATCAATCCTGGAAGATAAATGTGGCTTGCAACTTTGTATGCATTTCCATGGCATAAAGTTCAGCTGGGGAGGACAATTCCCTTCCCCAGCAGGTACCATCCACTTGAAGTCCAAGGGTACATTAGTGCACTTGTGTTCAGCACCTGAACTTACCCTGTTAGCAAAAGGAGTAATAAGGAAAACTATTGGTATACATTTTTCTCAGCAAATACACATTTTATTTGTTATGTATTGTAACTACTTCAGTGAAAAAAGATTCTTTTAAAACACTTGAAAAATTCTGCAAATTCCACCACACACCCTGGTGGTTTTAATAAAAAAGCAACCTACTCGATAAGCAAGCATTCATGGGCTGTGATAAAGAACAGTGACCAAATCTCTCCTTCCTTACCAGAAACAAGTGCTATTCTTTTTATTTTTCCTTTTCTTTTTTTCTGAATTTTTTTTAATATCTCATTTTCCTTTCCTACTCCAGCACCACCTAACCTGCTACTGCCTGTTGCTCTGCTTTCAATTTATTGTCCAAATTTGTTAAAGCATAGACCCAAAGCATAAGAATATTGGAACTTGGCTACAGAGTGTATTTTTTTTATTTCTTTACATGTTTTAGGCTAGGATAGTTAAAATATAATTTCAGATAATTAATTGTATAACAAAACAATCTGTATTAGTACACATAGAGCTTATTGTATATGGTTCAACAAGTGCAGTAATAGAAAAAAAAATGTAACTTTAACCAGAATTATTTCCAGGTCTGAATCCAGCTGAAGCCAGTCTTTCTTTTTTAAGCATTCGGCCTTGTACCATGGAAACTCAAGATATATGAAAGAGTATATATAACAGAGGCTTTTATTAAAAGATTTAAAGCAGTAAAGAAGGTCCAAAATGACACATTTTAAGAATAATTTAGGATTAAAACTGATAAACCCATGTACTGTAAAAGCTTTAAAGTTTTGTAATACACTCCCCTTAATGGTTTGTGCAAACTCTCTTTCACAATAAGACATTAGTTACAGGAAGCATCAGAGGATCTTCTGGTAGAAGGCATCGTTCTTATGTGCAAAAATTATGTTCTTTGTTAAATGTACTTGACAAATTGTTCCTTGGTGGACTTAAACAATGAAGGACGAGTTAGGAGAGCGAGCTCAAACACAATGACCACACAGTAGCAGAGAAGCCAACCTCCAGCTTTGCCTTAGGTACCCCTCAGTTTCAACAGCCCTCCTCCTCAGAAGCCTCCACTCAACCCAAGTGCACCTCCATCTGCTTGTTTCACGGGCACTGATCCCTTGTTCATCCAGGTTGCTTTGATTAACATTTTGTTTCACATTATATGAGATTGCACAGTTAGAAAAAGACCCCACTAAATCATCACTCGTGGTCTTCAGAAATGTAAAGCAGCTATCTGGAACATATTGTGGAAAAGAATCACCCCCAGAGGTTTTGTGTAATGCAGTAAAACTTTAACCACTAGTAATAGACCAATGTAGTATATTGCTTAAGAATTATTTTTCAATCCCTTGAAATTAAATAAAAAACTTGCTCAGATGTTTTTCCCTGTAAGATAAACTGTCATATCTTTTCAATAAATTTTGCTGGTCTCTAATGCACTCTTGATACCACAAAAAGCACTGTATATACTCTGTGCTACAGTCTTGCATTTTGCGAGCCACTGTTCTCTTGTTACAGAAATTCAGATTCGACAATGGCTTTAACCTCTTGCTTTGTATAACACATTCTACATGATCTTCACAGTTTTGTCAGAGGATCCTGGAAACTACAGGGCTCTCTTACACCATCATGTCCTCTTCTGATACAGATTTGTTTTACAGAAAGAAAAATAGGAAAGTTCTGTAGCCCTAAGGCCTCTTTGAGTGTCCTTGTCTTTGCAGTACAGTTATAACCATCTCTAGGTCTGACTTAGCTCTTGTTGAAGTTAACAGCAAGTTTTAAGTGCCTCTTGGGAGCAGGTGAACACTTCTTCCACCAAACCATCAGTTAGATACTTGAATTCCCTTAGTAAAAACAAAGTCTGATACTAATGCAGATACTTTTATAAATATAAAATTAATAAAATTACACATGCATTTGGGGTTTAAATGCTTTCCTGACCTCCTGCAGAGCTCCTTCTGGGTAAAAGATATAGATAGACTTGTACTCCAACAAACTCACACATAACAATAGTTCTGAACTGCAGTTGGTTTTTGCTGATATTACTTGACAATAAACCCTTAACTGACAAATACTGTGGGAAGAGGATCAGCTAAAATGTTTTGCAAAGTTTGTCACCAAAAATGGCCACCAGGTAGAATGTACTACCTTCCTATGTTTGAATAGTACCTACTGCTATTATTCACATTCAATACAGAGCAGCTGACCAAAAGCATTGCTTCTTTATTAGATATTGCTGTTCATCTTTAATGCACTCAAACCACAACTTCTTTACTTGAAAGATAATATTAGAGTCTCAGCTTTCATACTGATAAAGCTTCTAGCCTTTACAGCTGTGAAGGTATGTCTGACTCTGCTGAAGGACATACCCTAAACCACAGAACACTAAAAAGAGACCCTCACCCTCCAGTTTCAACATTAAAGGTTTTAAACAAATATGGTCTTAGAAGCTGATTTGTTTTTCTTTATCCAAGTATTTGGTTGTTAATATTTGTTAACTTTATAAACACCACAAATGAGACCCAACTTTGCTACTACAGCTATTCACAGACATTAAAAAAAATACTTACCTCTCTCCAGAAGTGACTGCTGGAGCAGGATTTTACATCATCTTGTAAATTATGTCTGAATTAGGAAAAAATAATACAGATATTTTAACTCATAACTTTCACCTCTTTGTTGTGTGACTGTGTTTCTAATTGCATCATGAAAATCTGTTCCAAAATGACTCATATCTTTACAAAGTAAACCTGAACTACTAGAAAATGAGAATAAGTTATCTGCTTTTGGTATTTGTACATATTAAAATAATTTAACATCATATAAATGCTAATTAGTAGTATAAAGGGTAGTGACATAAAAATTGCACATGATCACGCCTTAGAACTGGAGTGTATTCATCAAGGTGGTTTCTCTCTTAAAGCTGACATTGAAGTTGAGAGTTTACAGATCCAGATGCTTTTGTTTTTCAGCTTTTAAAAACTGCAAGAGACATGTTTTGGGCTGCTATTTAGTTTCTCTGTAGCTTTGAATAAGCAAACCTATCTTTGACAGGGAACAACTTGAAATTTCTGTTTATTTCTTCAAATGCAGAACTGTGCCACTCCTTGATGCTTTTTCATTTGCAGCAGGCGCTTATCCCTGCCAATACTTAGGGAGAGCTTCTACTTAACGTCACACAAGGTCACACTAAATGGTGAGGATTAACCATGGCCCACAGGTTTGTTATCAAGCTTCAAGTTTTTTGGTTTTTTTCCCACAAGAATTGGGGCTCTGGAGTAGAAGCATTAGCTTTTGACTGGTATTACACACAGACACATCTTCTAGTAGCATAATAGCTGTGAAACAACCTCCTCTGTTACTGTAAAGTACTTTAGGGCATGCAATGGGGTGCTGTAAGGAAACTATACATTTATATCACCAGTTGCTGGAAAATCCCATGGGAGCCATGACTAAAAATGAGACTGATGATTCAATCAACAACCTCAAAACTTCATGAGCATTTCCTTTCTAGTCTCATATCACCTATGTATCCTGTGGTCATTTCTATGACACATATCACAGCACTAGTTGCCAGAAGTAATGGAATAAATTATTCTCACAACAATGTCTACATTAACAACGGCACAGGATGCACACCACACGACCAACAGACCAACACTTGAGACCCATTTAAGTTTAATGAGACCCATTGAAATTACTTTAAGCTTTTCCACTACCTGGATGCAAGACTGCTTAAGAGGTACTTCCTTGTTACCAGCCAAACCTGCTTATCTCTGCTGTCTCCTTCCTCTTGCAGCCCATGACACAGAGCCTTGTCAACTCCCACTATTCTTTCTCTTTCCCAGAAGACTTTAGAGCTGCAGTGACATAGGAAACAGATTCTACTGTCAGATTCAGCCTCATTTTAAATTTCTAGCCCACATGACCACAGAAGGAAACAGTCCCTCAGACTGGACAAAGGTACAAACAAACCATTCTGGTTTGTCAATATTTGTAAGTCACCATGGGTTGATAGGTACTTCATTCTGGCAGCAGCAAGCACCAGCAGCTAGTGTCCAACACGACTATTCAGAAGCTGGACTGAGACTATAGCCTCTTTGGATCTCCTCCCTTGATGTCACACCTCCAGGGCCAGATGCAGTCCAACCGTTTGTCTTACAGCTTAGAAGGAGAAAAAAAAGTTCTCAAACTATGCTCTCCAGTTCACAAAAGACAGAACAATTTTATTGGCGATTAAATTTCATTTCTTAAGAGTAAGCTGTGTGCATGTTTCAGGCAAAGTACCACTGTTTACCAACACTGGAAGAGTTTAGGGGTGGGGAGAGAAGAATAGAAAGTTTTTTTACCTATTCAAACCACATTCTTGCTGTAAATAAGGGCTATCCACATTTTAGAGGCCCTCTAAGCTGCCTGTGAAACTATCCAGTCTTTAAAGAAAAATTGCTGCTTCCTTCTCATACCTGTAAAAAGGGATTAGCAGTATAGCAAAACAAAGAAAATTTTTAAATATCTTGAGGGGAAAACGTTGCACGAGTATTACTTTGAATGTAAACAACAAAGTGAGTGAAAGCCAGGTGAATAGAAAAGCAAAAAGATTTTAAAAAAGTTAAAAGCTTGTAAACCCAAGGCAAAAAAAGTTACTATCAAATTAAGACTTAAAAGGTTTGGGTAACAATTATTGTGATCAGGAATTTCTATTGTTCCTAATATTATCTGTGTTAGTACCAGAAGAGATTTGTTGTATTTATTTCTTAACACATGACCACTGCAGTTTCAGCCTTTGCTCTGCAGCTGTCCCGGATAGTGTCTCATGCAGGCTGCCTTTGTTTTAGGTATTGGGTACACAGCACAAAGTCAAAATAAGCTCCTAAGCTTTCAGACTAACCCAGCCTGGTGTAACTAACGCAGCTGCATTTGCCTATGAGCTGCTTAACTGGTTATGCAGGCTTTACAATGGCCCGCATAATAAAACCCTAATGTTTAAAGGGTAAATAAATTTCATTTTTACAACATACATATTATTTACATGTTATACAACACCAGAAAAACTGGGGAACTTCTAATACATTATCTTAAATGCAATTCTTTAAGATATTGACAAATATCAGTTTTGTAGACTTTTAGGCAGCAGCAGTTATATGTGTTTTTATCAAAGTACAAAGAAAATAACTGCTTATAACTGGAACACAACAACAAAATAAGTTTTGTGTTGAATTTAGGTAAGCAGTAGCATAAATGGTTTTGATTTTCACTTTTCATCCTAAAGCTCCCACAATATATCTAGTGAGAGATGCTCACAAAAATAGGCCTAAAACATTGTTGCTGTCTGTAGACTTTGTAATTCACATTAAAAGGGTTTTCAGAGCAGTGACCTACTTAAATGCTTTTTGTGTCTTGAATTTTAATCTTTTTTCTGTAACAAAAAAACCCTGCTGATTAAAGCTAAATTTGCTTTCTTTCAACGTCTTCCATTCCTATTAGTGAAGTTTGGTGTGATTAAAACCGAGAGCAGTTTTACCTCACATTCATTATTCATCCACTGACTTTTCAGGTCCGGAAGGAGAAACTGCCTATCAATCAAGAGTGATAACTTTCCAAAGCAGAATTGTAATGCCATTAGGCTACATTAAGGCATATCCCATACAGGAATTTGGCTAGTAGGAGATTTTCTGGGAAGTGACAGTAGAGCCTCCTTATCCAACTGACTGAATTAATACTGACAGCATTGCTACATAAATACACCAGAATTAAAGTTTGGTCAGAGTTAAGGTCATGCAACTGTAGTTTGCAATCTCCTCAGATGAACAGCATCTGTTGTAATGGATCTGCTGATGATTTAATTCAAATAAAAGGCCTTTGTTCCTTTCTTCTCTTGCTTTGTCCACACTGGTACCACTACCCAGAAAAGCTCTAGAAGCAGCCTGCAGAAGCCAAGATATACAGTATGACAAAGTAGTATCACTCCCATCACACATTTTTGTTGTCCGTGACATACTTTTCTTTAAGTCTATTTCTCAGCTCTGTAACCCAGTCTCACCCATCTGGTCTTTTCTCTACCTTCCATCCAGCATTTCTAGCCTCATTGCTTCTCTCTCCTCACTTGCAGTTTACTAAAGATTAAGCGGAGCTACAACAGCACCCCAAATTGTGGAGCAGATTAGAAACTCAGAAGGGCTCAAAGCCAGGGAGCTATAAAACCTAAGAGTCATTTCATGAGCAGAATCATTCACACTGAAGTAAACTCCAAGTCCTGGAGTTTATGCTTCTTCCCCACAACTGTCATGCACATGTGGTTAATAAATTAACCACGCGTACCGACCAAAGTCAATACTGCATAGATCACTGCTTTAGAAGAGTAACAGTGACTCAATCTCTGGAGACAGAAAATGTGTTTTTGTCTGAAAAGGAACAGTGTGGCACAATGAAAAACAGTGACAGCTTATTGTGGAAGCAGAGAAGCGCTTTTCCAGGCACGAGGACGCTGGGAGGAAGGCACAGCTTTGGGAATGACAAGTTCCTAACATCAGCATTCTTGTGTGGGGCTTTCAGCATTGACGCTGCTGTGGGAAGCTTCCAGTATCATGTTCAAGCATGGAGAATTCTCAATACTGCCTTTCTTGTTGAAGGACAGACAGATGCTACTTTAGTTTCTTATGTGCCCTGTGTTGTATGAGGCAACATGATGTAACACTACGGATCTAGTGAAGGGTACAAAACCTTTCTTTTCCAGGTAAGAAGATTTAAAGATGCTGATTTCTTTCTTAAAACTTTTGATTAAATAATCTGAAAGGCAGATCTCATTTTTTCCCATAGCAATAATTACACTTTCTCACCCCACCTGCTTTTCAACAATAATTTTCTTCATATTCTTAGAGCAGATATAAAAACAGTTGCAGCAGTGGAAGCCTTAATGCAATTACATCACAAAAATTTCCAAAGACTGTTCCAAAGTAATTTTTTTCCATGAATGTGCTACATTAATGTTAAAAGAGTGAAAATGTTAATAAAACTTACCTAAAGCTTTTTCCCCCCCCCTCCTCTCCAGTAACTTACAGAGAGTGTCTAGGTCAGTCTGGCAAGCAAGGAATGCTTTTACACCACAGATACCAGTGGCTGTACTTCGATTCACTCAGTACACACCAGTATTGTAAAATTCTACCATCTTTTACAAAATTGCTTTATTAACTAGAAAACACTTCACAAGAAGCTGTCATACAGAGCTGGTTTACCACAAAGTAAATGAGTGACCCATCTGGCAGCTTAACTCATCAAACAAAACAGCACTTTCCATGTAAAATATGAAGCAAAGGCACTTCTAAAGCCGCATGACAAAACAACCCTCCGCAAAGTGGATAGATAGACCTACCTAGAACTCAGTACCATAGAACCGAGAGCATTAATTTGCTACAGAGAAGCAGTGGAATACAGTAATAACAAGCCCAAACGAGAACATGAAACATTCCCCATGTAAATGTTTATTTTCAAAGGTAAGGAAGGCTAAGCTTTATTTATATGCTAAACACTATCAAAAGTAATAGCCATATAAGTGAACTGATACAAGATTTTGGATAACTGGCTTGTGAAGGCTTTGATATCTGCAGAGGGAATGCATATCTGTGGGTTGCTCTGTCAATTTACCTCCCAATTACCCTCTTCTGTAGCGGATTTTGGCTTTTAGGGCTGCAGTTTGGGCAAACACACAAAGCTTAAAATGAAACAGGGATAAAGGAGGCATTAACTACCACATTAGTGAACTGTTCCATGTGAAATTGTACTTGTCAGAAGGGAAAGAAGAAAGGCTTGAAGAACTGTACCTGATAAGTTGTTCTTATACTGAGCAACTCTGAATGGGGGAGACTGGAGATCAAGACATTGACCACTCTCACACCTGCTGCTACTCAATACTCTCACATAGTTCAGGGGTTTGTTTTTTCTTACCATCGAGAAAGGTTAACATGATTAAAGCTCTACTGACGGCATGGCATCTTCAGTAAACAAAATAACCTGCTTTTCACTAGGTCTATAAACTACACCTGAAAAAACAAGACCGTTAAAAACCACTCAGATTACTAAGAATATTTACCCAAAGTAGAGAATTGGATGAAAACAATCAGAAGATAACGAATGTCGGCAAAACCAGTATCATGTAGTCTGGGGTTATATCACAGTATAAGTGACTATATGGAAACTTCAGTTTTCTCTCCAGACCCAAAGGGCCAGATTTGCTGCTAGCGGTACACTTGAAAGCATTAATGCAAACCACTGGTGTGGTTTGTATTAAAACCTCAGCTCGACCGAGATTGGGTCCCAGGCTTTCCACTGCCGCAGCTTGCACTTTACAAAGAGCACCAAGCTCGGAGAGCCGAAACCTTCCCTTCTCAGCGCCCGTGCCTCTGCCTCGGCCTGAGGCTCACAAGCAGCCCCGGGCTCTTCCGAACCCCTCCAGCCCGGGAGAGGGGAGCAGGAGCTCTCTCTGCCCAGGGATCGCTACAAACCAGAGACTCTCCTTCCGTGAGAGACTGGACTGGAGCCGGGGGCGGGCACCACCACAGCCCCTACCCCGCGGTGGGGCAGGCCGGGCCGGCTCAGGGGCCCCCCAGGAACGGGGCTCACTTGGGCGCCAAAACCCAACTTTCAGCCCAGCTTTACAGCCAGTGGCTGTTGCCCGCCAGCCCCCCGCCCCACGGAGGGAAGGGCGGAGGGACAGGGCGGCGCTGCGGCCTCCCCCGAGCCGGGGCAGACAGAGCTCACGGACCCCGCCGCGAGCAGCCCCGCTCCCTTTGTATTTTTAAACCACGCTGCGGCCCCCGCGCCCCGCCCAATCAGATCGGCCGCAGCCCCCGCCAGCCAATAGCGAGGGTCCCCGCGGTTTTTTAAACCGTCCCTCTCCCCCAATCACCGCCCCGCACGCTCCGCCCAGCCCCGCCCCCCGCTCTCCTCACCCCAACCGGTTCCAACGGGTATGAGCGCCAACGACCCCCTCGCGCTCGACCTAGCCCGGGAGTAGCTCGGCCGTGACGTCAGAGCGGCAGACAGCCAGTCCCGTCCGGTCTCTGCGACAGGGGGCGGAGCTTCGGGCAGTTTGAACCGGCGCGGCAGCCAATGGGCTGTGGCGGGGGGCGGGTTCTCGGGTGCCACGGGTCGGGTTGCTGTGGCGGGCAGTGTCGCGGAAAACAAGAGGCGGTAAGTGCGCGGCCGGGCACCATTCGGCAGCAGCACCTGAGGGAGCAGAGCCCCGCGCCGCCCGCTCCGCTCAGCCAGGCAAGGCCCGCGCACCTGCGGAGCGTGAGTGCGCCGGGAGGGACGGAGGGAGAGCGGGAAGGAGCGGACACCAGCGGCGGTCCTGGGCGCAGAGGCAGCGAGGAGCTCCCGCGGCGGGCGGGCGGGCGGCACGCCCGGGGCTGAGGGGAGGATTCCTGGCGGGCGGGTGGAGCCGGGAGGGCGGCGGTGGCTCCGGCCCCGGCGGNGGGCTGCGGCGGGGGCGGGGTCGGGTGCGCCTGGGCGGGAAGGCGCCGGAGGGCGAGAGGCGGGAACGGCCTGAGGCGCGGCCCCGCCTCACGCCGCCTCTCCACCCACCTCCTCCTGCAGGGACCCGCCGCCGACCTCGCCATGGGCAAAGGCGACCCCAATAAGCCGCGGGGCAAGATGTCCTCGTACGCCTACTTCGTGCAGACGTGCCGCGAGGAGCACAAGAAGAAGCACCCGGACTCGTCCGTCAACTTCGCAGAGTTCTCGCGGAAGTGCTCGGAGCGGTGGAAGGTGAGCGGGACCGGGCCGGGCCGAGCCGAGCCTTGCTGAGCCCTTGCCGGGGCAGCCCCCGCCCCTGCTGCGGGCTGCTGGGAAAAGATCCCTGGTAGCAGCTGCTGCTTAGGCGTTAGTGGGTCAGTAGCTGCTTTATCTCATCCAGACTCTTCTTTCCTCCCTCCGTATGTCCACAGACAATGTCAAGCAAGGAAAAAGGAAAGTTTGAAGAAATGGCTAAAGGAGACAAAGCTCGTTATGACAGGGAGATGAAAAACTATGTTCCTCCCAAAGGCGAGAAGAAGGGGAAGAAAAAGGACCCCAACGCTCCTAAAAGACCACCGTGAGTGTTTCTATGATTCCCTTCCCCCACGCAGAAAAAAGTATTAGTTCTAATAGCTTGATACTTAACTTTAATCACTGTCTCTTGATGTAGATCTGCGTTCTTCCTTTTCTGCTCTGAACACCGTCCGAAAATCAAAAATGATCATCCTGGCTTGTCTATTGGAGATACAGCAAAGAAATTGGGTGAAATGTGGTCCGAACAGTCGGCCAAAGATAAACAGCCATATGAACAGAAGGCTGCAAAACTAAAGGAGAAGTATGAAAAGGTACAGTAAAAGTAATAAAGTTGTGGAGCTCACTGTAAATATGTGACTTGTGTCTTGCACCCACACCGTATAGGGCTTATGATTCTTAATGCTTATGTCAATCTCCATCAGGCTTTAGAAGACATGGAAACGTATGGTGGGACAGGTATCTGTGGAACCCTTACAGTGAACCTGGATGTGGGTTTTGCATGTCTAGAGATTGTACCAGTAAGATGCCTTACTACCAGAAAACAGGTCACCTGCTTGCTAAAATAAATATAGTCAGACTCCAAAGCACTGTGGTCGTAAAATTCTTAAAACTGTCTGCACTGCATGTTCTGTTGCTTAAAGATTTATGCATGAAAGTCCCAAGGTGGAAATTCTGCTTTTTTGCACTGTATCTGATCTACGCAGTACAGTAGTATTGAAATCACCAAAGCAGTACAAATTTGTCTTCAGTGTTCTATTGCTAGCAACTTAACAGCATTTTTCTTGCAGGATATTGCAGCATATCGTGCCAAGAGCAAGAGTGATGCAGGAAAAAAGGGCCCAGGTAGGCCTGCAGGATCTAAGAAGAAAGCAGAACCAGAGGAAGAGGAGGAAGAAGAGGAAGAGGAGGAAGAAGAAGAGGAAGAAGATGAGGATGAAGAATAAATGAATGTCCTGCTGTAAAGATTTATGTTCAGAATCCAATATTTTGCTAAGAATGTGAACTCAAGTGCAGCTCATTGTTAGCTTCAGTATAAAAATCTGTACAGAATTGTGTATAGGTAATGTGGTTCTTTGTAGGGAGACTTCAATTTATAATGTAAGCAGTAGCCAAGGGCTGCTACAGTTCGGTTTGGGAAAAAAAACTTGTTGAATGTTTCTGCTGTTTCTGCATATTTAATGGTTTTATTGAAATTCAGTGACTGATAGCCAGGTGTTTCTTTTTAGCTAAGTAAAACAAAGGTAGCTTAATAGCTGATCTTATATTTTGTAGTATTTTGTTGCATTGTATTACTTTTTTAACAGTTTTGTAATAAAATGTTGTACATTATTCTTCTTTGTATTCATGATGTTTCTGAGAGGCCGGGCCCCCCCAGAATGCTGGAATCCTGTGTGGGAACGTGCAGTGTTCTTGGGCTCTTGCTGTTACTGTAGAACTAGCAAGTCCCTTAGGCATTGACTCCTGGAGCTTTTGCTGCCACTTAAACTCCTCTAATTGATTTCCTCTCCCACATCCACTGTTAGTTAAAACCGATGCTTTCCTTGCAGTAGCGTTTTCCTGTCTTACCTTGTGTGTGAAAAAAAATCTCTTAAATAGTGAAGTTCTTGATAATTACTCCTGGATTATGTTTTTTTTTTCCCCAGACTGCTGAAGCACAGGCCTTTGTTTTGGCATAGTAGCTGATAATGAGTGAATGTTTGGAACTTTCTCTTCCAGAGCTCAGGGTCACTGGCCTTGGCTATAAGACAGATGTGGTTAGAGGCATGTCTTCCCAGATGTTGCTACTCCTTCCCTCTCCCCCTGGCTCCAGTATTACTGGCTTCTCATAAAATACACAGCTTGCAGAACAGCATGAAAAATGTTGGAATGTTATCTCCACACATGCCAGTAGATTCCTGCAGAAAGAGAAGGCATTTGTAAAGAACAAGTGCTCCTGATACATTCCTGTTCATGGTTGTAAGAGTGTCACCAGTTATACTATTTCTTGGCTTTCACTTTTTATTTTACTTTAATATATATAAAGACTTAAATCTAGATACCTAACAGTATTTTCAACTGGGGAATTTGAGTTTCTACAGCTAAACTAAATAGCTCAAGTTTAATTTGTTGAGCTAAATACCAGGAAATAACTTTTATTAGGCCTTGAAAGCCCAGCCCTGAAATGTGTAATGTCTAGAAAATTAAGTAATATAAAGGGCAGGCTTCCAAGTGTTTGTTTAAAATGCCTCCCCATTGTCCATTAGCTTATGAAGTAAGTTTGTGTCCCATCATTGTACTATGTGTAAGATAAAAAGTGTTTTCAGGACTTTACTATGGTAAATGTCACTGGGTAGGTCAAAGATAACAGCACTTTCTGAAACAGGCTTGAGAAAAACACTGTATATTCTTGTAAGCATGGAAATTAAGTAACTGTAAAGGCAATTCAAATATTTTTATACTGGAGTAAGTGTTAATCTTTGAGACCCTTAGAAACCCAGAGTTGCTTTTCGTTCCCCACCCTGCCCCTGAGATATTTAAGTAGCATCAGAAGGATTAGCTGCTGTTTTACATGTTGGACCTGCCAGAGATAACTTGGCACAGGTGAGATCAATGGCTCCATCTTTCAGGCTCAGATTTCATGAAGCCGCAGGCATAAACCAGAAGTGAGAGGCAGTGGTTCTGTGCACAGCACCTCCAGTGCTCAAGAACATTTTTTTCAGTAGAATTTGCAGTCCTACAGCACCTGTATCCTTAACTGAAAAATTCCATCTAGAAGCAATTCCCTGTTATAGAATGTATCCAAGGTCATGCTGACCTGTTTGCCACTTCCCGTTCAGACTTCCCTGTAGAAATGAACCATCTAACATTCTCTCCCTGGGCAGGAGAGTGATGCTTCATGAAGCCTTTCTGATAAGATTATTTAAATTTTCTGCAGTGGAGGAGTAAAGTCAGAGTAAATTGACTAATTTGATTATTTTAAATTGAAACAAAATATAACCCTTCAGGTGTCCTTACAAGTTGCATGCCAAAAGCTCCGCATCAGGCTGATTTATCAACTGAGAACAAACGATGTCATGACTAAAGATAATTAACATTTAAAAAAAACCCCAAACAAACATATTTTGTCCTGTTGGTAAGAAGGATGTTCAATATAAAGGCAAATAGAAAAGAGTACATGAAAATTACTGCTTTCAAATTAAGATTTAAAAAGTATGGTGTGTCAGGTCAGGGAGTTCATGTAATGCCCATCTGTGAGCACTTGCTGGAAGGTAATCAAAGTGTAAGGGGAATGTTCAGTAAAGATAAGGCCATAGAAGAAAAAGCTAAATTAATTTTTCACATCAGTGTTCAGTATGGACAAACTTATGAAATAATTCACTGGAGGTGAACTGGGAGGTCTAAAACAAAAACTAAAAGGGATGCCCAAAATGGTTGCAGGCACTGGGGAGAACTCTCGCATTGCACTAGACGTCCAGCATAAAGACATCCCACACAGTAAAGCAGACCAAAAGACCACCAAAAATAAGTCTGAGATGGATAAAGAGGAAGAATGAGAGAATAACAAATGTAGGAAAGCAGTTTTTAGAAAGTTCAAGTTATTTCTAAACCAGTAAGCCAAAAAAAACCCCTGCACATCAACAGGCACAGACACAGCAACATGTGGCAAAGCAAAAGAGCATCAGAGCAAAATGAGAAAACAGACTAATAACTTTCAAACACATCTGTCACATCTGAACTCCAACCAGCAACCCAGCTCCATGCAGCCACTCGCTCCCCCAAAACGGTGGGATGGGGGAGAGAGTTGGAACAGTAAAAGTAAGTAAACACATGCCTTGAGATAGGAGCAGCTTCATAATTGAAATAAAATAATAATAAATGAACAAATTATACTAAAAAGGAAAATAACAAAAAGAGAAAGAAAGTAAGTGATGCAAATGAAAGACAACAAAATAATGCCCAGCCAGTTTCAAACAGTGTCATTCAGCCAGCTTTCACCCTAGTTATATGCTGACTCTTATGGTATCGAATATCTGTTGGCTCAGTGGTGGGGGTCACCTGTCCCAGCTGTGTCCCCTTCCAGCTTCTTGTGCACCCCCAGCCTCCTTGCTGTCAGGGCAGCATGAGAAACTGAACAGTCCTTGACTAAGTGTAAACACCACTCAGTGACAAATAAATCGTCACTGTGCTATCAACATTATCCTCCCCCTAAATCCAATACACAGCACTGTACCAGCTACTAGGAAGAAAATTAACTCATCCAAAGCCTGTGCATCCACACAACCAAGACGGCGGCCAAACTGTCCTAGAGACAATGGATGCTCAAGATACAGTAGCAATGCCTAGAAGAAAACTTTTTTAACTTTGTAGAAGAGTTTCAGGCAGTTTTCATGACAAAATTTTTTAATGGAAGAGGCATGGTGAAGCATCTGTCTCAAATCCAAGTGTAAAAGAACTTGAAACAAAATGACAGGACAGATGGTATTCATCCAAGAGTTCTAAGGAAATTCAAGAGATGAAATGGCTGAACTTTGAACTGTACTTTATATTTTTTTCACTTAAAACTGTCTTAAGTTTTAAGTGAAAAACTGTCTTAAGTCCTGAAATATCTAACTGTTAGATGAATGGAAGGTCACAAATGCGTCACTAATTTTTAGAGAACATTCTGTGGAGATTGCAGAGAGCTTTGGACCAGTAAATGTCCACATGACAAGTTGGTAGGAGCCACAGCAGAGCTGAGAGTTCCTGGACAAATGGCTAGGTAGAACTTGTTATTTCACAAGAGGAAATCGTGGCCCACAGAGCTGTAAATACTCTCTGAAGAAATCTGCAAACCTTAAGGTAAAGGAGATCAGGTAGGTTTGATCTACTTGAGCTTTTCTGGTCTGCTGCTCGTAAAAGAAATAAGTCACCATGGAAGATCTTGCATGAATATCAAGAGCTAACAGTGAAGATCTGCAAAGCCAGCCTGCAGCCTGAAGTGACAGAACAGTAAAACCAGCAGGTGAAATTGTATTACATGTTAATATGTGCTCCCCTATCACATGCAAAGGGGAAAAAGCAGGCCTAACATTCAAGTTATGGGTAATATGGGGTAATATTACATTAGCCTGGAGGAGATGCTGGAGCTGTAACAGATAATTCTGTGAAGACATAATGTTTGCTAGAAAAGAAAATAGCATGTTAGGCATTATCAGGTAAAAGAGTTACAAACAAAACACATATTCAGTATTGCCTTATCATTTCCTAGAGGAATATAAGGTTTCCTTTTTCTTAGGTCATCAAAGAACAAAGCCTATTTACAAAGCTGGTCTTATTTTTCCAAAGCTAAACCTATGGTCTGGAAAATTGTAAATATGCATGTGTGTGTGTGTGTGTGTGTGTGTGTGTGTGTGTGTGTGTGTGTGTGTGTGTGTTTCTTGATTAGAACAGCCACAGACCTGGGAACTGACTTCAGTATATATAGGCTTTAAAACTCCTAGAACACTGATGAAGTTGCAAATGACTCTGGAGAGAAAATCAGGAAAAAAATGAAATAGGAGTTTTACCTTTGATTAGCCAATGATGTATTGAACTTTTTCATAACAGCATATCATAGACATCTGGTCTATAACATTGGTACATAATCTAGTACATATTGTTCAGTGATGGATTATTTGCTGTGGTGGTGATGGTTGCTGATCCCACTTCACTTGCCTTAGCATAGATTTATTTTTCTATTTGTTTTCTCATTTTGGCTTCTATTTCTTTACACATCCTGAAATATCTAAGTGTTTGGCCAGCAAGCTCTGCATTTCCAGAAATTGCTGGGCCTCTTGTATGAACTGCATCACAACCCATCTGCTTTTCCGTGATCCTATTTGAATCCAGTGTCAAGAATCCCATAACAGAGCCCAGATGTTGAGCTCACTGCTGCATTCTCCAATGCACACAGCCCTTCAGGGATGTATTAAGTCTCCTAACTGTGGAATAACATAAGATTCAGATCTACCTGATAAAAGAAGATTACTCCCTACATAAACTCCTCAAATTACTTAATTGTCACAGGCCAGCACCAATTAGTAAGTGAACCTGTATGTTGCTCTGATTATCCTGACATCCTGAAATCAACTCTCTCCCTTAGCCTCAGCGTTGCAGAGGCTCATGATGTTCCAGGACTGAATATGAAGTCAACCACCAGAAAAATCTTTATAGCTAGCTGATCCAGTGTTCCACCTGTAAGTTGTATGGCTATTGTCAGTATTTCCTGGTGCAAACATGAAATGGTAACGTTTGTACCCATAAATAACTTCTTCAGCAGAGCTGGAAGGATGATGTTTTTATGGACAAGACCACAACATTCTGAAAGGCCCTTTGAAAAATGAGCGGTTGATGATGTTATTGTCAAGTGCTGCTACCTTGAACCAGCTCCTGGCTGGCTGAACTCTGCACTGACCTAGCACTGACTACTCCTTCAGGAATTAAGACCTCTAACAAGCCTTCATAATTCACATATATCTCACTGATTTGTCACAGCAGAGGAGTGCACTGCAGAGCCAGCATGCCCCTTCAGAAACCTTAAAACTTTTTGCATAAATCAGATGACACGTGACTAAAGTCTGCCTAGATTGAAGCAGCAGTTGGAGAAATTCTATCCTATTAAATAGAAATGCCATCTCTAGTCAGAAAGTGCTTGAGTTATATAATGCCAGAAGCACAGACAAGGTTAAACAAGTATCCTTGCAGCATCCTTTCACTCTGCCCTCCACTCTGACCACACTGATCCTTCTGACCTGAGTGAGACAGGCTGCTGTGCTACCTGGACTTTTGATCTGATCTTGCCTGTGCTTAATGTTTTAATGTTACATTCAGTTCTTATCCTAATTCAAAATATTTTTCAGCTTGCCCATGATAATTCTGTAACATGGACACCATGTTTTCTTATACTGACTTGGAAGATAATGGGATAATGTCACAGTAAAAAAACCCAGGAGTGTATCTTATCTCCAACTGGAAATGGCCCATTCAATATTACTTTATCCTCAATAGCTTTAGTATCAATAGTAACCAGACCCCACTCTGCTACAGGGTTACAGAATTGTTTTCCTCAGCAACACTCCACACCATCTTACCTTCTCTCCCAGATGGCAGGACAGACAGCTTTCCTTTCCATTGCCAGGTTGATTAGCTGTATCCCTAGAGGTACCTTGGCATCTTCAGGACAGGTAGGAATTCAGTGCACTCCTCAGTGCAATCGAAAGAGCAGCATGACTAGAAGCCCTTCCAGAGCTGGGCATGCTTTTTCTCCTGGTCAGCTTTTCCCAAATCTTCACTTCTTATGAACTCACAAGAATCTTCCAAAAGGCTTCTACTTTCACCCAGTTCTACTTTCTTTCACAGTTTCTGCTGTCTCAGAAATAAAAACACAAGAACTGCATTTGTATCTGTCTGTTAGGCAATTGTGATGGCCTTGAGGGCTCTGGCAAGGTGCTGCAGCCATGCCACAGGCTCAGGCTGGCAAAGCTTGCATTGCCAGACAGGGCTCGGGGTCTCCTGTGCAGAATGACACAGTGGGACAAAGTCCCAGGCTGTATGGGGGGGGGGGGTATTTTCTTCAGCTTGCAGTGGGGTGTTTTCACCACCAGCCCTCAGAAATGCCAGTACCAGTCTCCATGGCTCTGGAGTGCTAATGCTGTTTCCCGTGGCAGGTCTAACCCAGGGAACATGCACCCCCCCCACACAGATGATTCAGAAGACATTGTACCCAAAGACATACTCCTGTCTAATGTCTATCTTCTAGAAAGATACTGCCCTACATTATTTTCCTGGGGAAATCCTCCCACAAATTTCAAGGGGAAAGGCTGTATTTTGATTCCTATTTCCAGCTTAGTGCTTTCACATGGTTCAGAAAGCCCATTCTGAGCCATGCTTCTTCATCTGAAGGCTGTAGTTTAACAGCAGTCTGGGCATGCTGCCTTCTTAGTTGACACACACTGCCACCAGCAGCCCTTTCCAGGGAAGTAAAATATCATCTCTCCATTCATTTTCCCTTTTCCAGGGACGTTCAGCCAGAAGGCTGCTATTGCCATCACGCTCATCTCAGGCATTAGTTTTTTTTGTTTTTATTATGAGTTAGAGCTGTGCTGCTTCTTCCACCTTTCTGTTTCTTTTTTTTCTTTTCTTTTTATTTTTTTTTATTTTTTTTTTGTGTGTGGAGGAAACATTACTNCCTTTTTGTTTTTTTTTTTTTTTTTTTTTTTTTTTTTTTTTTTTTTTTGTGTGTGTGTGGAGGAAACATTGCTCTGCACAAGAAACATCATGGAGCTGTTTGAATGTTAGATCACTTGAGGCAGATCTGCTTTCACACTGAACAACTGCATTCACAAGAGCTTCTGGACCCAGCCCTCAGCCCTGCTTTAGCTGCACTCCACTTCAGAGAGGACACTGTTCCTGTCCCTAAAACAATCGTGTTTCTTCTCTGTGAAGCATATTAGTAAGAAAAAGTAAGGCTCTAACATGCAAACAAACCTTTTCATCTCAGTGTTTCAGCAGCTCTAATTCCTCCTTACAGACTTGGATGCTCGTCACCTTCATTGACCTGTTGACTGAAGGATCACACATTTTTCATCAGTCAGTTCAGACCCATCAGCACCACAGACCACTACTTTGCTGGCGAGTCTCCATCCACACTGTTGTTCAGAAAAGCCACAGAGCAATGCAATGAGGTAAAAATCCCAAGGGTTGTGCAGACACCTTAAGTTTTAATATTACCAGACCCCATGTTACGTGGTCATGGAGAACACTTCATTAGCTCCTCCATATAAAGAATGGGTTACATTTTTAAGATTTTAAAGAAACCAAGGTTATTAACCATTACCTGGGTTATTGAGATGTAAAATCCACATGAACACTTCTTCCTGCTTTTCTGGGCTCCACAGCAGTTCCCAGAGCTGAGGGCGTGATGAGGGAGGCAGCTCACACCGGTGCACACACCTGAGGCAGCAGTGACTGAGGCTCCCCATGACAGGAGGGCCAAACTGGTTTCAGACTTCAGGGGTCACTTACAGTTTATGCTTTGGGTTTTATTCAAAACCCAAGGGAGCCAAAATCACCTACATTTTTTTGATAGCCTATCACTTTTTCTAACTAGATTCGTTCTACATAGAGAATCCTTTTATACAGTGCCAGCCAAGCTACCCAATTTACTATTCCATCACTGCAGGAGTTCTGAGTAGGCTTGCAGGGTAAGTAAAGTCAACAGCCAGAGGACCAAATGCTGGCAATCACTTCTGATGTTCCCTGAAAGTACATATTACCCTGGAAGATAACCACTGACACTTCTCAGATTATTCTCATGAAAGTAAGCAGGATAAGATTTCAGAACACAGCAAGACCTAGTATTCTCATGCCTTTCATAGCAATGAGAACAACCAGAAACAGAAACATCGCCAGTTTGTTTTTCCTTGAGTTATTTCTTTTCACCTATTGCAATTGAGGGATCTAAGCTCACCACTAGGGAACAAACAATAAATGCTTTTACAGAAACAAAGTTTGTGTTCAGTAGTATAGATAATTTCTTCATGTTCTTAAACTCCCCTTATGACTTTGCCTCCATAGATTCTTGCACAATTTGATGTTTTCTAAAGTAAAAGGAAAATTGTGCTTTATATACAGCAAAATCTACCAAAGCACCTTTTGTGTTTTTACAGGCAGTGTTATGTTTTGCTCTTTCTTGCAAGAAGACTCACAGATCAAGAGTTAAGCATCTTTAACATCTCTGGCATGATGTAATAGATCTCAAGTTTCTTGATGTAGTTTTGGAGCAGTAAGTAAGTTGATAAATTTTGGCTTTAGGGATTGCAGTTTGGAGACAAATGGTATGGAAGAAGCCGACAGTAGTAAAGGAGATTGATTGGCATTAGGGAAAGAGAATGCACTGATTCTAGGATGCCACCAGTGGGGACAAAGTCTTTGGTATTGTCCTAAGTGTGCTGTAGGTTCTCCTGGTGACAGGATCTCTCTTAATAAAGAAAGATGTCTCCTCCTTCCCATCGGTCCCTGTTTCCATACATAAAAGGGTGTTGCCTACATGAATAGTCTATGCTATAACTCCAGGATTTTGTCAAAAGAACCTCTTGAAATCTGAATACTCAAAAGTGCACTGACAGATATGGCTGGGAAGCAAGAATCCCATTTGTAATAAAAAAATCCTGTAGATTTCAGCACTTAGGTTTGTTCTTAGAACTTGTGTCTTTCATGCCTTGATTTAATTACATCCCCCTTTGCTAAGGAATCTCCTCAGGAAAAAGTAAAGTTTGATTGAAACATGTATCTTGGTGGAAACATAAATGAACTAAGATAAGACACAGTAAAAACACTACAAACTAGACCTGACCTTTGCTTCTACTCTCAAGTCCATTTTCTATGAGCATATTAAATCTACCTAATTATATCAGGGAGGGTAATATAAAAATCCAAATATGTCCAGGTGGCAGTTCTCAGTGGGAATTTAAGTTTTCATTTCACTGGAAAAACCTGAGTCCCCACAGATGTAACAAAAGGTACCTAGATAAAACGTAAAATAAACCACATTTAATATTTGTAAGTTTGTAACACTGAAGTTTTCTAGATTTTGAGATATGGGGGTTTCTATAAAGATAATCCATTTTTACTCTGTAAAAGTATAGTAAAATGAAAAATTCAAATGTTTTATTTACTTCACCTAAAAAACAAGCAACCCATGAGTAAGATATACATAGGTTTCCCAGATTTATCCCTAATAAATTTTTTAAAGATTTATACAATTTCTACAGAAACATACAGTGTATCAAAATCTGCATAAACCAAATTTATAAAATATGTAGAAATGCATAGTGATATTATCATCAACTTACAAAGCAAGAATATGGGAATTATTTTTTCCAAGCCAGCTATAGTAGGAAAAAGTCATTACAGCAACAGCTTCTTATGATCTCATGTTTCGTAAGGTTTCAGTCTCACATACAGATTCGTATTCACATACAGCATCAGCTTTCAATGAATTGCACATAATACCCATTTAAAATGCACACCCGCACAATTTATGTGCCACCATTCTTTCTCTTATGCATAGTTGTATGATTAAATTAATCTACCCAACACACAAATGGAGTCAGTTTTCACACACACAAGGAACAAGTACCAGCACAAAACCTTCTTTTCCTTTTTTTTTTCCAGTTTCTCCCTCCTTTATTTTCTATTTTCCACAGCTCTGAAAGGATAGATGAGAAGTTTAAAGAAACTAGGAAAGATCCCGAGCTAATAGATCAGTGCTGACAACCCTATAAAGATCCAACTCTGTCACCAAATATGATACATAACCCTTGTTAACATCAATGGACACTGCATGCAATGCTATTCTAGACTTCAGGGAAGCATTTAGTCATACTTAATTGTGTGACGTGTTATGGGGATAACAGTTATGGAATCAGTACACTGATGTCAACATTTAAGTTACAAAATCTGGACAAAGAAAGTGAGGATAAGTCATTTCCCCTCCACCTCTCGATTCGTTCAGAGAAAATATTTATATTCCTAAGGGAGTTCACATCAACTCCTTTCCAGAACATTTTTAGAAATAACTTCTTCACATTCTGCTCTGTACACTACAGCACCAAGCAGTTGGTTTTTTGTGTTTGCAATCCCTCTGGAGAAGATGCGAATGACAGAAATAACAAGAAAATTAGTACAAACAAGTGTGATTTCAGGATTTCCATTTCTCTTTTTGAATCTAAATCTGGCATCCAAACTGGCTGACAGATGTCCTTGCGATGAATTACGCAGATGTGTTAAGTAGCTGGATGTTTTTTTCCTAATTAAAAATTTTAGTCCACCTCTAAGTGATTTCCATTCAAAATAGCAGTATAAATGAAATACTTGATTCTTTCCAAGTTTTCCATAATTGTGCAGCTTGTTTGTTGTTATGGTTGTTTATTTGAATTATTTTTATGTAAGGCATGGTTTAAACAAGCAAATTAGTGCTTATAAATTCTTAACTGGATTCGTGAGGGTGCTTACCTCCATCAAATTGTACCACATTAGCACTAAACTCAACAGTCTTCCTTGCACCGTACCAAGCATTCAGTTGGAGCAGAGCAGCCAAACTGGCAACAGAAATTTGTCTTCGTTAGCACAGTAATTATATTGGGTGGTACAGTTGGTCCCTATCCCTGGTGACAGCTCAGAACAACCCACTGTAAATTTCCAACAAATGCTTTCCTTGTGAAAGAGAGAAATGAAAGAGGCACTAAATATGTTGAAATTCATCTTCCAAAAAAGCAGCATGACTGTGAGAGAAGGCCACCCTGGCTAATAACCTGTGGCAGTGCTTAGTAAGATGTAAAATTAAATAAAAATATACAACAGGTGGATAATCACCAAGTTCTATGAAAATCTGATTACTACAACCTTTTCAAGTGTGTGTAAAAAAACTGCCTTCAGACCCCTGAGTGTAATCCCAAAGAAGACGACAACGCTTTTAACTATGTTCCTATGAACCATAGCTAACAGCACATTAATTTACCAACATCTTGAAACAAAAAGATGTAAACATCTACAGAGTTTAAGGTAAAGCAGTTTTGTAAACATTAACTGCGGATGATAATGTTATTGTAATAATCACAGTTCCTCTATGTCCTTCATCCAAGCCAGGAGGCTCACAGCTGTACAAAGTTAATAACTGCAGCAGTTTTCAGGCTATTTTCAGTCCTGTACAAATGAATGCGTCAGTAGGTAGGTTTTGTCTGTCTACACACTAAGGATGTTGTTCATTTCCCATTTTTGTGTTGCTTTACTGGAGTCACACTCTGAAATGAAAACTTGATGGAGGACTTCGGAGCGATCCAAGCACTTCCCTGACGGAATGTGAGTAAATCTGTGCAGATTCTGAAAGACAAAACCACCAGGAAAATGTGTTGGGTTTTTGTGTTGGGTTTATTTTTGTTTGCTTGGGGGTTTTTTTTAACATGTTCTTTACATCTGCAATATAGTTATTTACAAAACCAGGTTTTAGCATCCCAAAACAGATCAGTTCTATACTCATTTTAGTGTTTGTTAAACCTAGCACTTTGCAGCCTTCATATTAAATCTTTGGTTCCTGTAGGTCCACCTGAGATGCCTCCCATTTCTCTTAGGCAGCAAACTGCTAACAAAATGAGCAAAACTCTATCTAAAATGCTTCTAGCCTTTTCACCCATCCTGTAACCAAACTAGAAGACTAACTCTTGAGGACAGCTCTGTGAGGATTTCACTGGGCAGGTCCTCCTCCAGTCAGCCCTCACAGAAAGCAACTGCACAACACCAACATTAACCACACGGGTAAAAAAAGCACTAACTTGGCTCCCTGTTTGGCTGGCAGAAGGAAGAGTTAAGAGTACGAGAGTTAAGTCTGGCTTCTGGAGGAACAGGAGGCTGCCTAAGGAAGTGCAAACCTATTGCACCAGGCACATTCAGGCTGACTCTCGCGCCTCCGTCTCTTTCCACACCCACCATGCTCCCATGCTCCACTCTCCTGTGTTTGGTCTGTGGCTCCTCTCCTGCTTGCTGACCCCGTGTGCCAGAGGCAGCCCTGACTCGCTGACTGGCTGCATCCAGTGTGGAGGGGAAGGGAGCAGAAGCAAGCCCTGTGGCCCTGCCCCGTGCACAGAGATACCCCCGGCATGGGGACCCTCTCCATCACCCCCACACATGTGCACAGCCAAATGTTGGTTCAGATCAATACTTGGCTCCTGCTGTGTGCCCACATATGGAGGTACCCTAGTTGGAGGGAAAAATGGATGTCTAAACAAAAGCAGCAGGCAGAGCACCACCAGCCCTGCTCTCGATGCTTGCTTGCAGGCATGAAGCCCTGCTACTGCTCAGTGCTCAAGCTGCACGTTACACTCACCAAAGCGGCACGCTGCTTGTTTCAGAGACAGCTGACCAAACAGATAACATCTCCTTGCAGCCTTAATTTACACAAGGCCACAACGTTTTTCAGCAGTCCATAGGTGTCTCATTCCTTACACCTTCACCATTAGCAGAAACAGTTATACCCTCTGTACTGCACAGCAGTGTGCCCAGTTCCTAGTATTTGGTTACACACCCTTGGTGGTCCTTTCATTCTCACCCTCCTTTTTTGTTCCTTCTAGAAGCCAGTCAGTGTTTTGTTCTACAACCCAGACTGTGCTTACTGGGCTTCCTTATAACTTGTGGTAATAAGCAAACAACTACACAACTGGTGCTAGTCTAGAGGAAATGGATCTTGCATAAATGAAATTCTTAGAGAGAAGACAAGTAACATGCTAGATCATGCTAGAATGGCTGGAGAGTTAAAAACTGCTATGTATTATTCTGCTGAAATATTAAAGCTGAAGTTGGCACTTACCTGCCACTGCTTGTTGGTTTTTACATTTCAAGTTTAAAGAAATTTGTCTGTCTATCCAGCACAAGGAAGCTGAGCTGGATGGAGATGGCTTTATGGTACCTATTATTTCCTAGCTCTATGCAAACAGCAGAAAATGTGGAGTGGCTTAAAGGATAACAAATAGATTTCACTGCACTCAACTATGCCTGCATCTTTCAGACAAACACTACAGAATCCAGATAACCAGCTAATGAATTAATAAATATGCAACATGCTAGCTATATAAGCTGAAGAAAAATTGACATGGAATAGTTTCTTAGATGTAGAACCAAGTTATATGTGGCTATATCCAAGGATAACGTCACCCCTAGACTATTCAGTCTCACTTTTTAAAGAGACAAACAGAAATAGAAACTTAGACATTTTTGAAAGTAACACTAACAAAATTTATATGAATAGAAGACTTACAGATGTAATGACTAAATAGACTGTAGCAGCCCTCACATGTATATCAGCCAACATTCCAAGTCCTTATTAAAAATTTATAGATTTTGCAATAGCATTACAACAGCACCACACCCAGGATTAAGAACAGAGCATGTTATTGTTACTAGAGAATGGCTAACGAACAGGAAGTGAAATACTGAAGAAGACAAAGACATCACAAAAAGGCAGAGTAATCTTATATTTACCTGCTTCTATGTAGGCTTAAAAATATCTTCAGTCTTTAAACAGAGAAACACTACCATTTAGACTGCCCAAAATGAGACCTAATACTGATCCTAGCTTCTAAATGCACTCCAGCATTTAAGCCATCTTCTCACAGCACATATGAGATAAAGAGACTTTCTTGATATAGAGCATACAAGCAGAGAGGGTGATGGCACTAAAAGCTTTTATAAAGTCTGTCACTAGTAGTGGACATGCTCTTGCTTCCTCTGAGACACCTGCTAACTCCTAATATCTCTGTGGCAACAAATGTAGCCTCGTGGAGTTTTCCTTAAAGATTTTGCTACAGAAGACAGCATCTAGAATAATTAAATAAAAGGATCTTTCACTAGAGGAAGTTTTTCTAGCAAGCATGTATTTCTGATGTGCCATTAACAATTTACTCGATTCAGTTAACCTTGTATAGATCTTTAATTTCAGATACACATAAAACAATTTTTTAAAGGTGCAAAAAACTCAGTATGAAATCTAAAAATGTATTTTCTTCCATATGTCTGTTACATACCTTGAAGAATTGCCACTCCTTGAATTCATTCTGATTACAGTGCGTGATCATAATTTTGGATCCATCTGGTCCTTTAGTTAAGCACTGATCGTACTGCATGAGTTGATTGGCTTCGTTGATTCGGAAAAGCTAAGGGAAAAGGAAAAGCCATTTTTATAACACTTGACTCAACGAGCATTTTAGAAACACTGAAAATACAATGAAATTGCAACATTCAAAACATTTTTCTGGTTTTATTACACCTGCCTTTCAGGAGGGTTCTTTATTTTGCATAACACACTTTTACTATCACAATAGTAAATTTCATGGTTATCTGTCCTGTAGGACTTAGAAGGTCAAGAAACTTAACCGGAAAGACAAAAAGGGATTCCTACTTGGGAGACTTCTGAAAGTGTTTGATTACAAACCTTTGTATGATTTGATGGCCATACAACCCATTATCTTTATAAAAGCCTGGTAGCAAGCCCTTGATCCTGGACAGTAATTTCATGTGAAGACACTAAAACTTTGGCATTTTACCAATGGAGGAAATCAATCTAATTCATCCAGACACAAAAAGATTATCCTAGCTACTTCTTACAGAATAATTGCTACAGGGTTTTTTGGGTAGCATATGTAGAAAAAGTAGTTTAGGGAAGTTTTCATTAAATATCAGAATAAAAGAGATATTTCCAGGGACTACTAAGAGCTAATCCATATAGGATTTCTAAAAATATCATCCTACATGCAATTTTATGATTGCCGTGACAAAACTGCCTGGTTTAAGTTTACATGGGCTTAAATAAGGACTTTCAAAAAAGTCCTTATTTAAGCCCATGTAAGCCCAAAAGTTGAAAAATTTTCCAACCAGAAAAGAAGACATAAAGACACAACAGCACGTTTGTGTGGTAGTGTGGGTAGGTTTGTGAAAATACAGGTCAAACACAATAAAAGCTTGGATTACAACTATCTAATAGTAATTATGTTCTGTCAATTAATTTTTAAATGAAGCAGAGGCAAATTTCTGTTCATTTTCTTCTCTCATGTGGTGGAAGATGAGTTACTGCACAAAAGTGTTTTATACTGAGACCAGAACAACTTTGTTACATAACTGAGCCACAGAAAGGGTTTTTTTTCCTGAAGGATTAATTATTAAGTAAAGGTAAGTGGTGAATCAGGAGCAATGCTAGGAGCTGAAGCAGTGATACTGTTGCTTCTTCATGCACCTGTTTCTCTGAAGAATGGATTATGAATTTGCCTTCAATTTCATACCTTTTATGTTTGAAATGGTATTTTCAGACTGCTATATTTTAGCAATGTCAGTATGCTTACAGAAAACCCTAATTCCCACCTCTGTAGCTGGCACCTGGGTGACTTGATGTACAGGCTTAACAGAAAACCTGCCTGTTATCAATCCACAGCAAGCAATTCTCCTTCAGACTTGCCTCCAAACTCCTTACCTGATTTCCTCCCATTCTGTGGCATGGCCCAAGCTCAACAAAGCCACCATTGGTGTGCCCCATGCTGTCAATGCAGTAAGAGGTTTCAAAGCCTCTAATCTGGAAAAGAGGTTTTGCACTCTAAGTTAGTCTCAAGGGAAAAATAACTACTGGTTAGAGGTCAGAAAATTCTCACTTATCTCTCAAACCAGAAACAGGTATCTGACAGAGAGATTAGACAAACCTGTGTATGAAATTTAAATACTGATGTTAACTGTTCTGGGAGATGGAGCTTCAACCTGCCCATGCTAATTTGCAGGCTCTTCCATGAGAGTATGCTGATAAAGCCAGAGTTGCAAAGCTCAATTATAAATTAATAACACCAAAATAGAGGACTTTCAAGTATTTTAATTTATTCAATCTCCTATCAGAGCATGTATCATCTCCCAGGTCTTCATAAATAAGCTCAGGAGCTCAGGTAATTTGCTCTCATCTTGTGGATGAAGAGAAACAGGATGCAGAGAAGTTATGCACAGCAGCAATTACCCACAGCCAGACACAGCCCACTGACCCAGCTGCTCAGATGGACCTTCTGCAGCAGAAATTACACAGAAAAAAAAAAAAAAAAAGAAATAAAATTGATGAGGGGCAGGCACAGGGATAAAGAACAGAAGTCCTGTCATAAAGCACGTCTCAACTGTTGATTATCTCACTCCCTTCTCAGAAGGGCCAACAAGCAGCCTTACAAAGACTTTATGACACAAATAACATGTTTTCCAGACCTATTTTCTTTGCCAGAGCCTCCTTCCTCTTTGTAATGGTATAAAAAGTCTGAAAGACTAAGCATGACTCTTCCAGGGAGTGTTAGGGAAGATGAACCCCATACTTTCATACCCTACAGTTTGGAAATGCAATCAGTGTGGTGTTACAAATGGGGGGAGGAGGGACAGGATTTCTCAGATGTAGGATAACTAGCAGCCTGTGAAGAAGAGTTGAAGAAAACTTCAGAGAAGTCTCTGAACTTAGAATTTTCCTGTTGCTTCACCAGACCCACTTGCTTTTATCAGGGATGTTTTCCTGCAAGGTTGCCAGTATTATTTTATGCTCTTCAGATGCTTTCACCTTGTTGAACAGTAATGTTTAGTGTACCTTCCAAACCCTTTATGTAGATTCCAGAGGAGGTCTAAGGCTCACATAGTAGCTGATGGTTTGTGCTAGCTTTTAGGTAAGAAATCAAGGTGGCATTGTTCATCTGGTCCCTCAGATAAAAGATTATTTGTACCCCCTTTCACCATGCACATGCTCTGTATCACTAATTCCAAGATTAAGAAATTAGAGATGACGCTTGGTGATAGGAGACAGCCCAGATCTGTATTTTCTAATGTGCTTTTGAAGTTACAAAACCACATAACACATCATATCTTGGGAAAGAAGGTTGCTATGTTTGGTGGGACACAGGAGTTCTCTTCAGCTAGCAAGAAGATTTTCTTAATTTCCTTTAACAATCTGCAAAACTGAAATAGATAGGAGAGACAGGGGAAAGAAGTGATCAATTGCAGAGGGGGGAAAAAAAATCTGAAAGCAGGCAGGAGACCTGCAGTAAGTGCTCGCCAAGGTGTGGGCTAAATGCCAGAACGAGATGGACAGAGTTCAGTGAGCAGTCCTGCACTCACCTGTGATATACCAACTTTCTCTGCCAACCACTTGAAAGTGCTGCATTTGTAACCACATTCTTAATTTAGTGAAGCCAAAATTGTATACACTAATGCTGGAAACGATGGTTACAGAATCATGTCAAATTATTACATGCAGGTAAGGGACTTGCTGAGGTGGTAAATGTATGAGTATATCCCAGTCTAGCAAACACAGGCAGAATGAACTCCACCTGGATTTCATGACTTCTTCTCTAGGCCTTCACACAAAAGATATTTTCACCTATTAATCTTCACCAATATGCAGGACTCACATTTTTTTCTTTTGAGAAAACCTTGATTCCAACTATGGAAAAAAGTGCTTTGGACAGGGCTGGATGTAAATTATCCTTCAAGGACCTGTGGAACTAATTAAAAAATCACACCTGCAAAAGTATATATAATTTTTTCCTGGGTTACATCTTTATAGCTCTCTGGTTAGTATCATATAGCTTAGTATAGAAGTAATCAAACAGCCTCTTCACATGTCAAGTAACAATTGCTTCATTTTGAATGCACAGTTTTTTTTAAAAAAGCTCCTAAAATGGAGTTATGTGCTGTACCTACCTCTCCCCAGTCCACATTTTTGGGTGGTAAGGGATAATATGAAGTTATATCATATGCTATTTCTTCCATAAACCACTTAAAACTTTTGCAGTTGTGATCTTCGCGGAATTTTTTCAGCTCAGATATATCTCCATAGGGTAGTGCTTTTGTCTCCGGCCGGCTGGCATAGAAGTAATCTTTGTATTCGTCCCACCACACTTCTACAACTCTGACGTAGTTCTGTGAAGAATAAAGACACTGCTGTGACCTCAAAGCACACACAAACAGGCCAGAAGCAACTGCTTGTTAATGACAGAAATGTAAGGATTTAGCCTCTTAAAAAGTGGCAGCATAGTATTATTATATAGCACTAAAAATTTGTCACTATCGGTAGACTATACAAGACACGTGGATATTATTTTCAAGTGATAGTTTAGGACTGAAGTCAGCAGATTAAAGTGGGCTGCTTAATGAGAGTGAAAAGTCTTTTTCTAAGATTAGAGATTGTTTATTTGAAAACAAAGACTTTTCAGTCATGGGTGCAATAAAATGTTGCATCCATTTGCTTCTGTCAGAACTGCAATTCATGGTTTCTATTCACCTTCTACAGTTTTTTAATGAAGAGAATGATATGCATTGGTCCACTAACAGGGGAAAAAATTCAGTCTTAAATGGGTCAGCTAATTGGAGAAGGGAGAAAATTGGATAGCTCACTTGGTAACAAGCCTCTCCCTCACATCTTTCTTTTCATTCTCTTTGATGGCTCCTATCTCTGTATTACCTGTACACATTCTAGATGCACACCTCCCTTTGTCCAATTCTTCTAGTGTTAATGACCTGGTGTTAAACAGTCTTAAAAGATCTGACTAAAAGCAAAATTATTGTGACTTTAATCCACATCCAGCATAAATTGAACAAAGCTATTAAAAAAAGACATTTACTGTCAGGATAGGAGGGTGCCTGAAGAGTGGAAAAAGCTATTTCTACATCCTACCCTGTACAAAGAAGCAACTTAATATTTAAGAACACTCAGCAGTGCTTTTTATATTCAGTAAGCAGGCCAGCAAAGCACGTAAGGCGTTAAGATATGCTATAAATATTTTTGATCAGGTTTTAAGAAGACTGAAATGATTTTTATCACTTCAGACAAGGCGAACTAGCATCTTGACTGCACTGAGCAACAGACCTATCATTTGCTACCCTGTTGCCCATTACTCTGTCTCTACCCCCAGATATGTCCCCCTTGGCTCCCTTGTACTAGTCCTAGTCCTTGTTTCATCAATATGTAATCAATTCACATTACTAATACAGGACTTTTTTAGGTGGGGGGGTTGGGGGTGTGGGGGTGTGCATGCCAGGTTAGTTTTTTTACCATTCAGCTAGGCTGGGACATTGCCTTTGGAACTAACTGTTAGGTTGGCTCAAGCCATACTCTATAACCCTACTCATTGTCTAGGAAGAGATTGCTCTGGGACTGGAATTTACAAAGAGCTGGGTCTTTGGGAATGGGGTTTACCAATGCCAGAACAGTGTACAAGAGAAAGCTTAAACTGGGCAATAGAAAAACTTATCAGGAGGGTTGCCTCACTTCCTGCTGGTAGATGAAAACTGATATAGACAGTTTTTCTTGATTAAAATTCTCTCTTCAGATATGGAGCTGGTTCATTTGTTTTCTGGAATTGATGTCTAATTTTAATCTCAGGATTCTAAACTTCTAGAACCTGCAGTGTACCTGAGGAGTTCCCAACCCTTATCATGTAGGGCAGATCATGCCATCTTCCCAGGTCATTTACTGTCATTTACATTTACATTCTTAACTAACAAATGCAGACACAAAAGTCTGAGAGATACTAGATTCTAGAATTCACTAACTTGGCCTAGGATCACACTCATCTTTTGATAAAGGGGGATTTCAAGCCCATGATCTTCACCTCCAGGAGTGTGCTATAGTTACTAGAGCTGTCCATACAGACTTGGGCACAGTGCAGAAAAGGCTAGAGGTGCTGACATTAAGTAATAGGAAGTGCATTTGTACCTCAAAGACAGTGAGGGAAGGCTTTAGAGCAAGAAGGTGGGTTCCAGGATTCTCTACTCTTAATAAAAGTGGGATTAACACAAAGATTTCTCTCCTGTGGGTATGATCATCCGAGTTTTATATACTAAATAGCTTTGGATGAAGTGCTCTCTAAATTGTTACTGTTAATTTAAACAAATTTATCTAAAACTGTTGCTATCTGAAGTCAAAAACCACCTCCAAGGTTGCTTCAAAACTGTACCTTTAACGTAGGAGAAGAACCAACGTACACAGGGGGTGGATTTCCTTGCCAGCCCTGGAGACGATAGATGTGTCCAACCCGAGAACAGGGAACAAACAGCAGTTTTCCCCCACACTGCCAGATCTGCAAGTTAAAACAAAGGTATTATTAATATATATGCACAGGAATTTAAGACAGACAGATAATGAATTATGGAAGAAATGCCACATTTCTTACTATACTATCATATATTTACATATTTGTTGCTCCAGATGTAAGCAAAACAGAAAATAGGTCTTTGAAATGAAAGGTATACTGAGTACACTTTCAACTCAGCCAGGAAGTTACTCAACTAAAACAATTTTTTAAAAAGCTTTTTAAAAAGTTGGGCATCTCATTCCATCACTATCTTAGAACAACAGTAATGAATGAGTGCACAAAATCAGGAACAGGGTAATTTTTATTATGACAGAATTAATGATATTTTGATTTCATCAAAGTAATTCACATGCCATCACTAAGATGAGTTTTGATTAGATGCCATTCACAGTTAAGTTTTCCTTAATAAAGGTTAGTAGGAGATAAGGATGTGTTAGGTAACCCATTGCTCCAAGTAGAAACAGATATTTATTTGACTATAGTAGCTGAAAATAAAAATCAGGTAAAATATATTACCATTCTGAAATTCCCTCACTCCTACATATCTTTGGATAATCCCTTAATGGGGAAAAGAAATCAGAATTTAGTTGCTCACAGTTTGGAGAAGTTTAATTGTAGCACCAAATCCTAATTCAAGCTAGCTTTGTGAATGTTTCAAATTAGTCTAAATTTCAGATTAAAAATATGATTTACCAGTATTAGGAAAGATGGGCAGAATATCTCACCTTCTTCATTGCATCATGATATTAATTTTCCTAAGTTTCATCAAAAAAACTCCTCAGGTATGCAAGGCCATTAATTTTATTTGCTATCTAGGAGTCAGCATGTAAGGCTGATAAATGTTTAGTTCTTCTGAAGACTGGTTGTGATCTACATGAAACCAGTTTGGAGATGTCTACATAATGAGCATTTCAATTACAGAACTACTGTAAGTAATTTCAATCATGATTTTGATCTAAGCAAGATGGAGAATTATATGGATAAAGACCCCGTGTACATAACATCCTCAATAAATACCCTTTGCATATGGATTTACAGCTGGGCAAGTGCACTCAGAGCTTTCCTCCAAGTCATGAAGAGCAAGAGTAACTAGGGGAGCTCTGAATGTACTTTTTGTAAAATTGAGCTACGATTTCACAGATCACTGCTGAGAATATAAGGCATCTTCACTTTTGGCTGTTAATTGGGACTGATTCCTGCTGTCTGCACTTGTGTCATTACAAATACTGAAGCTACAGGAAGCTAATGATGATCATCTTACGTTTCCTGCAAACTGAAGAGCATGCATATGCCTAGGAGTGAAAATAAAATCCTCCCCAGTGATTATGAATTATGCAGTTAGTGTTTCAATTATGAAGACTTCTCTTGTAAAGAAGTTCTTGAAATTCTGAAAAGTATATGAAATAATTTTTCACTCACAAAAATGGCAGGGAGGAAGCAGATTACTTATTGTTGCACCATTCTGTACTTTCCAAGCACACGTGCATAAACTGAGGACTGTGAGGACTACTTGTTCTCCGTCATTGCTTTCATTAGAAACAACATTTTTCTGTAGTCGCTACGAGAACATTCAGTTTCCTCCCATCAAATTTGCCAGTCTGGCTTCATATTGGATATTTGGGTAGGTAGGGGTGCAATCCTGAACCATTTACAAAATCTAGATTATGCATCATTTGGGTTTCAGCATGAAGCCACCTCTCTGAACACTTCTGTCCCCAAGTCCACAAGAAGACACTGAGGATACACATCTCTGTCACACCTCCTCACAACAAAACCTGGGCTTCATGAGGAAGAGGTAGGTCTGTCTAAACAGAATTATTTACAGAAAAAAAAAAATCTATTTAATTGAACTAGTTTTCAAATATTGTTGTTACCTTGTAAGAAATTTCAAAATTTTCGCCACCCCAGATTTGAAGCCCTGGATCATAGAGACCCAGTTCAAAGAAGAAATCACGTTCAATGGCAAACAATCCACCAGCCATTGCAGGGGACCTGGAAGAGGAAGACAGTGTAACTCCTTCTGCCAAAAGGATACAGTAGCAGTCAGAGAAAGCTTTAGCAAAGAAAGCAATTCAGTTAACGTATAGTAAAGATCAGGTAAATGGCAATACACTGAAAAATCATAAAGCTTTGTCATCAGCTTGCAGCAATTCTCTGAAGTGGCATCTATATAATTTTTAGTGAGGTCACAGTTTTTTATGATGTTGTGGGTTTTCTTCTACAATTAATTTATTTAAATAATGAATTTGATGGTAGAAAATCTTGGTCTGAATTTTCCATTCAGCTAGTCAATATCCTTCTATTAAAATAAAAAACAAGACGAGAATCAGTGTGATGAGATGTTTCTCTCTTGAAAATTTTTGTAGTTTTTGAGATAATATGAAACTGCAAACTGGTTTATGTTCTGATGAGCTGCCACATTGAAATACATTGTCTATTAATCAAGTAACAGAGTTTTTCCAGCTTTCTGATCTTCTAGCTCTTTTTGTCATTTTGACACTTTACATTATATCCAGTAAAATTTTAAAGGGGGCCTAGATAAAGTAGTACAAGGTTTCCATTTTGGTTTTGTATTTTTGTTATCCTTTTCCTTTTAATGACTTTGTAAATCCCTTCTCGTATGCCATGATTCAATTAGCAAGTTTCAATGTGTCAAAAAGATGCTGTGGTCTGGATTACAGTTTGTGCTGGTTTTGGCTGGGGTAGAGGTAATTTTCTTCCCCAGTGGCTGGTAGGGGCTGTGCTTTGGATTTGTGCTGAACACAGGGCTGGTAATGGGGAGATGTTTTTGTTATTGCTGAGCAGGGGTTGCACAGAGCCAAGGCCTTTTCTGCTTTTTGTTCTGCCATGCTGGGGAGGAGACTGGGGGTGCATGGGAGGCTGGGAGGGGACACAGCCAGAACAGGTGACCCAAACTGACCACAGGGATATTCCAGACCACGGGACATCATGCTCAACATATGAAAATTGGAGTTAGAAGGGGGAATGTTTGGAGTGATGGTGTTTGTCTTCCCAAGTCACTGTTACCTGTGATGGGGCCCTGCTCTCCTGAAGATGGCTGAACACCTGCTTGGCCATGGGCCCATGGGAAATAGTGAATTCATTCCTTGTTTTGCTTTGCTTGTGTGTGTGTGCTGACTCTAAGCATAATTAATTACCAGTTTAGTTGCTGTCCAGATTAGGTGATCACATGCCAGGGTACTGCTACATGTCCCTTTCTACTTGCTGCCTACTGTATTTTCCTCCAATGCTGCTTTTGCATCCTGGGGGTTCAAAGGTTAAGAAGCCAGAAGACACAGCAGAGGGAAGCACTTTGCATAGCACAGCCCTGGGGCTTTCCTGCACTTTTGGTTTTCCTCAGCACCATAAAGACTTGGCAAGTGTAGAAGCCTCAGATACTGCAGTTTCAGTCTTGGTCTCCAAGATGCTGCCAAGTGTGTTAGCACAGCAAAACCCACATAAGCTCATTAGTTTACTTCATAGGATACAAAGAGGTAAGCACTGTTTCTGAAAGAAGGATTCAGTCCTGGGGCAATTCTCACATTACAAAAACACTGCCTCAATGCTTTAAGCTGTGGAGGATCTTTTTGTTTTGTTTTTAAGCTAAGCAATCCTGGCTACAGTTTCAGCAAGACTTTTACTTGGTCTTACTTGCCTTGGTATTGCTGCAAGAAAATGCACACAGCCTAGACACAAACAGATGCAGGGAATGTCTCTTTTTAAAGCAAGCATTGTAAATCTGAAGGTATTATTAAAAATAAAGTAATCTTTAAAAACATTCTGAGAACATGTGTTCTGTGTTTCTGGGAACAGTTTAAACAATTTTAAGACCTGTTTGGATGGTAAACACAGAACACTACAGCAATGTTTGAAATAGTTTATCCCCCTCTAAGTGAATATTAAAGTTCCAATGTGGACAGCCTCATCAGAAAATGGTATTATTTAAACAGTATACAAAACAGATCAAAGCTTCATAACTTGCTTGCATGTGTTGCCATTTTAGCAAAGAACAATCATGGGTGGGGATAGGGAATTACCAACATCAGTTCTTACAATGTTTAAATCATATATACAAGCAATAGAAGACATAGATTCTGAAGATGTGAAGATTGCTTTCAAATGTAGTAACACGATTAGTTAAGTGTGAAGGGGAAAGTAATAAAAAACCAGCAGAACCACAGTCTCCCAGTACTGAAAAGCCATCCAGAAACCATAGTTTCTAAGCTAGGGTTTCTAGGCAGCTTTTGTTTTCTGGGAAGAAAACATACCCCACTACAAAGCATAAAAAAAAAGGCAGAAATTCCATGAAAATTATTGGAGTTTTCCCACAATAAAAGGTGCTGTCTTTATCTTACTTCCTTTTTTTTTTTTTTTTTTACTGTTATGTGTGTTATATTAAAATTCTTAGGAAATATCTAGCCAAGATTCTTAAACAGTATGCTTCTTAGTCAGATGTGATCCATTGTGAAGCAAGTGGGAGAAATATGACAAAAGGGATTTTTTTTGATACACATGCATAATCCTCCAGCTGTATGCATGCATCAGGCCATGACAGCAGGCTACAGATTTTATGCATTACCTTCTATTAGAAATACTTCCAGCATGCTCGTTATTTCAAACCAAATGGTTAAACAAGCACTGCTGTTTCCAACAGTACTTTAAAAAAATATCAGGCTAATTAAAGTTTTCCCTGGCAACAAAGTTATACAATGTTTTCTTTTCCCAAACAGAACCAAACAGAACCCAGAAATTCTAATGTGCACCCTATTAACCACACAAGAGCAGGAATGGAGAGGCAACACAAGGTAGCAAAGATATTTTGAGCAAATAGTCAGTTGTGGCAAACAGATCTGGCTAAACAAAGCAGCTGCTGTGGTTAGAAACGTGAAGGTGTTCAGGCTAGAGGTACATGCAGGTTTTAGTGGATCAATATTGACTTCAGGAAAAAAAAAGAGAAACGGGTAAGTGATTTAGTGATTACCGATACGGTTCAGTTTTTGTCTTTCTGCTTTCCTTCTCTCTCTTGGTCAAGGGAACCCTCTTCCATAGCATACTCCAATCCCACGCTCCTCTAGCAAACCCATCTTCGTCACCACCCCCTTGCGGCACAATCTTAAAAGAGTTGCCATCTATGACATCTATAAGCGGCACAGTGCATGTGGTTCTGCGGCGCAGGGCGGGTGCGGTTATGGGCAGGGGCCCGCGGGGCACACGTGCGCCGACCGTGGTTCGTGGGGAGAGAGGGGTGGGGGGAAAAACGAAAGGGTTTAGACAATCATTCGTTATGATTCACAGTACGTAAACAGCTCTCTTTACCGATAAGGCTCAGTTTTATGTTTTCGTTTGGACTTTTCCTTGTGGCTTAACGGAATTCGTTTCCATAGCAAACTCCAGTCCCAGGCCCCTCTGGCAAAACCATCTTCATCCCCACCTTGTTGTGGCTCAATGGAATAATCATTCCCATCTATGTAATCTATTAGAGGTACAGTACATGTAGTTCTGAAACATTTATAGAAGGGAAAGAAAGAGCAAAATACAATTTCAGAAGAGTAATCTGTCTAATCTGAAATTTACACCATTAATTAAGTTTATAGAGCAGTGTATGTAAAAAGTCACTTGTAAACATACTATTAAAAAAATGAAGCCTCATTAGAAGAAAAAGGAGATGGTCTTTACGTTGTTTTAAGATGTTCTGAAAACAGGAAAGTTAGGTCTGAGGTGCTAATATATCAATTGGTTTATCAGTACATTTTCCTTTATGTGGACTTCTTGACACTGGTCTTCTAATAAAGTACTGTGGGAGGCAATGGAGGAGCCCTCAGAGGACCAGGGTTCTTCCAGTATTATTATTTCCTGTAATTTCTATTCATAGCAGATCTTAGCTGTGAACAAGTATGATAAACACTTAGCTTTTACCAGCGTTAGCACAGATTTTCATTATACTGTCCTATTCAAATGCCCTGAAAACCCACCAAGCTCCAAGGACAAAAAAACATTATTAGTGCTCTCCTAGAAGCAATTTTCAGTAGAATTCTTCCTGTTTGATTTGCAATACACTCCTCATTGTGATCTATCACACAAATATTCACCAAGGAAAAGACATTATATTGTTTTTCTCCCACATTTTTCAAATGAGATTCCCAGTGACCCAGGCTGGAGCACTTCCACCTTTTTAAATGAAGCTCCAAGAGACAGAAAAGGCAGAGGAGAAGAGCCATGTTAACACCATGCTGATCTTTGAGGCAGAAGAAGCAGCAGGCTGCACCCCAGGTACCAGGGCATGGAAGGAGGCTGCCAAGCACTGTCTGCTGGCACCACGTGCCTCAGCATCTCTGGTCCTCCTGCAGCCTTCACCTCTGTGGGGAGTGCTGGAGGATGCCTCTAAAACCCCCTCTTCTCACCAGTCTTTCTTGTGTAAATCAGTAATACACGGTCAATGGGAGCACACAAGCATTTCCACCTTCTCTCTAGTATCTTGGCTCAAATAGAGCCTTGGTTGAGTTACAGCCTTTAAAACACACAGAACCCAATTCTTCAAGAGAATTCTGGTAGCACAGCAGGTTAACAAATAGTTTTTAGGATTTAGCAGCTATTTTATGGGATTAAAGAGTTTAATAATGTACATGGTTTCCTAAACACACATACCACCAACCACACAAGCTAAGAGTGTGGTAGCACAGAGCAACAACAGCATTTCCACAGCTGGAAGAAATGAAAGCCCTGGGGATCTCTCCTCTGCCACCTCTCACAGATCCCCACAGTGCAGATCCCCCCTCAGAGTGCAGGCACTTCCACCACAGTCCTAGCAAGTGCCTGGCAGAGTGAGGCAGAGACAGGCTCGAGCCTGGCCTCACTTTGCTACAGACAACGCTCCAAAGCACTTCAGAGGAAACAAATAATACCATAAATCAAGAGCAAAGATGAGATAGTTATAAACTCTTGAGATCATGGGGGCTTTAAACTCCCATTAAATCAAAACATCTATTGCGACTTTTTCTCTACTAAAAGCCACAGGTTTTTTAGTTATTTTGTTCAATCATGCTTCTTATTCAGGTAGAATGGAACATTTCAATATCAGTGCCTCAGATCATTGTAAAAGACAAGAGTTATATTTAATCTACACTAGACAAAAGATTCAGTATGCCTATTAAAATAAACTACCCGGGGATTAATTTGCCTGACTCTATTCCTTCCTCATAATGTATCTTTTATGCTGGGAGATAATATAATCATCATACGGAAAATATTGATATAGTTTGATATAGATATAAAACATATTGGCTGTAGTTTGAAAAGTGAAGATTATTACTGTGACTTTTACTTTCTAAAAGGCCAGACACTGGAAATAACAGGAGAACATTACCTGTCCTTAGATATAGGAGCTATAAGTGGTGCATACCAATTAATTCCCACCTCACAATGGGCATCAAGGTAAACCAAAACCTTTGAAAGAAAAAAGAAAGTAACTTATATTTCTGTATACAACATCATTACCTAATTAAGCTTATTTACATTGAGATACATGCATATTATAAACAAGAAAATGTAAGTGAGTAAAACTAATCTCTTCTTACAGTAGAAGTATCAATAATTTCCACGTCTATTGAAGCCACCGCAACCTTTCCCCCCAAAAAGAAGAAAAGACAGACTTGTGAGTGAACTGGCTCCTACCTGTCCAAGTTTAGCCTTCTGGGCTCCAATGCTTCTAGCTTGGATCAAACCTTCTCTCCTCTCATTTCGAAATACCTTTACAAGGCCATTCCACTGCTTTATGTAGTCATCCAGCCTCTCTTGTAAGTGTGCTATCAGATAACAAAGAAAAAAAATTGGTGAGTTTTAATAATAAAGAGTTTTGTTCTCTTAATATAAGCCAAAAATATCTACACACATTTACAAGAACCTTTAATTCAACCACTCACAAACACTAAGACTGAGGAGATCAAGACCACTGACCTCATGGCACAGGTTTGTGTCTGGCACATCTGAAGAAATGGCAGCTGAAGAGGTTGGCCACACCACAGGGAGCTGGGTGGACAACTCACATTCATTTCAACATATCACATAGCAGCTTTCAGGTTTTCGTCTGCATTCCAAGCAGCCAGAGAGGTTTCTACACTTCAGCACAGTCTGTCCTCATTAGATGATGTCACATGGACAACTGAAGCACCACTTTTCAGTCAAACATTTCCCCTCACTCACTTTCTGCCTCACAGAATTTTCTGTCAGTATCTGGAAACCTGAGGAAGAATCTCACCATGTTCATATTATTGCCCTCCTTCATCTAGAACTATTCCCTCTTGTGGAGGTCTTACAATAATCTTCTAATGAAATTAATGAGAATAATTGGAGGGCCAGAAGTGCATCATACTGAGGAGACAACAAACCTTTAGTCAAAGGGACTCCTATCAGTAAAGGGACAAGTAACCACACAAGAATCAAGATGAGCTATGCTTAAGTGGTTTCAGATTTGTATTTGCAGGTTTGTATTTGTCTGTGCCAAACTTCTCTGGAAACCACATTCCTGCCACACAGTTTGAGAAAAGGATCCTAATGTTGCTTACCATTTTAGCCCAGATGATCCTGTTGAGAACTCATGAAGGCAGAAAGGCTGGTAATCAGGTGCCTGCTGTTTGTGGCTATGCTGATTTAGCTATTGGTGTTCATTAAAAGTCTATTTTTGTACTCACAGGCTCAAAAGAATTGCCTACAGCTTCGGTTTCTCTCAGTCAGGAACCAAAATAAGTTACCTAATCTACAGCAGAGGCATCCCTGCACTGCTTTGCTCTGCACCAGCTCTGAGGCACTGGTCGCTACTATGCCTGTGCTTGATGCCTTGGAGTGGCTACCTAGCACAGAGGCTGGGCAACATTAAGAGAAATAAGTGGGTCTTTATTAAAGGCCTTCAATACATACACCTTGGGCATCCAAGCCTGCAAGAGAGGCTACACCCAAGATGGATGATGAGTTTTTCAGACAGATATAAATTTGGTCCATTTACATATCAGGGGTTAATCCTCCAATTATAGCTTCAGTCATATTCTCCCAGTTCGCTCCCCCCAATTCACTTTTGTTTATACTTTTTGGGGCCTGAGGCTGTAAGGTGCCCTTGAATCTCAGGCCCAGAGGGATTGTCTTGTCTGACCAAAATGTGAATACAATTAACTAACACTTTACATGGGGTTTAGAGTTATGCACTAATGCAGTACAGGATTTGAAAACATAAAGGCTAAAATCCTAAGGCATAATGCTGACCTAACAGGAGAGGGGGACATGCAGAGAAGGATGTCCCTTTCAGCAGCAACATATCATCAGGTTACTTCATCAGAAACATTTTCTGCAACCTGAATGAAAATTATGAAGTCTGGGGACTTCCGCAACTTCTGTTTCAGTATGTTTTATATTCTTGTCAGCAGTATTAAAAAAAAATAGTTTGAACAAAAGCTACATGTAGCTGAAAAGGAAATTATGTTTCTTGGAAGTGAAGTTTCCAATATCGAAAATCCAGCAATTCTACCAAAGAATGATCTTTTGAAATCACTATCTTTTGCTACTCTTATTATCCTTCCTCTCCACCTTTAGAAAAGAAAAAGTTTTCTCAACCAAGTTTTATGTATTCTCCTTTCCCACACACATTCAAAATTTCTTTTGTAAATCCTTGTGCATTAGGAAAACTTCAAGGATACACAAATGTCTAACTAGAGAGAGAACAATTTTATCACATATGCTGTATAGAAGAACATGCCACATAATAAATAGAGAATATATGATTTGATAACTGTGATATAAATTTTTATAGGATAAAATCAACAGTGTTTTGAGGTCATACTGAAGTGGTACTAAGAGAATCTTTATATCATACCATTATTTATGCTGCAAATTCCAAGTATGTGTTACAGAAGGACTGTCAGGGATGTTTTAAAGATTTAAAACCTCAAGATATTTCCAGCTCTCCTGCCTATGAGGCCAAATGTTTTACTTATCAAATGTTCAACTATGTAAGGCTCACAGGGAGCTGTAAAAACCTGCCATATTGATTGTGTAAAGCTTTTCTACAGTACAAGTCTCAGGACTTTGCAATCCATTATCTGAAACCATGCCAGGGTTAGCAGCAAGTTCTATTTCCCAGAGGAAAGCTGAAGTTTTCCTCCTTCCCATACTACAAAGCCTGCATGACAGTAGTGTAAAAAATCCCGATACTCTGACAGTCAAAAATATTGTTTGGCCAGCATTAAATTTTGTTCACCTAGAATGTGTATTTATGACATCTGTCAACAGCCTTACAGCAATCTGGTTTTTGTTCACAAATGTATATTTTACCTTTCAAAATATTATAATCACCAATCTGGCCTTCCCCTGTTTGAGTTCCTCTCTCATGTCTAAGTGCATGATTAAAGCATGAATCAGTGTCTTTTAAAAACACATAGTTTCTGCAGAGGATCTTAGGCACTGCAGATTACAAAGGGGGAGGAGGAGGAGGAGGAAAGCAGGGTTTTTTCCTCTTAACTCATGGACAGCAGTCTGAGAAGTAGAAAAATGGTACCAGAAGTGCTTCTTAGAGCAGCTGCCTCCTGCCTGCAGGTACCCTGTACTGTAATACTGTTAAGGTGGGGCTCTCAGCTCTAACACAAGCACTGATTGCTGCTTCAGTTTCCCCATGGCAAGCACCATTACACGGGCTAATAAAAATGCTGCTGCCTGCCTATGCTCATTACTTCCCCTTTGGTTATCTCATGGGGTGCTGCATCAGTTGGAAATACAGGTAACAATAAAGAACATATAAGTAATCACAAAAGGTAAACAAAGCCTTTAAATGATACTAGGAACACTGGTATTTTTTACCTCACAGCCACCCTTTACAGGTGCACGGGCTACAAAAGCAGTTCCAGCTGAGATACTGGCCTCTATGCTTCAGAAAACAAGCAAGCTGGTGCCCAAATACATAACAAGTGCTGGAGACCTGTACACACAACTGTAATTGTAGGAAGCTTTAGAAAATAGTTTTATGAATTCTCATTGCCCTTCCAGAACAGCTGTTTCCTTCACAAAGCTAGCATTCACAGAAGAATAAACTGCTTCTATTGAGAATAGAAGAAAAACTGGGGGAAAAAAAAAACCCATGTGTAACAGCCTGGCCTCATTGACACTGTGGTAGAAATTGCTGCAACATTTCTTGGACTTTAACATGAATTAATACAGAAGTCTCCATAGAAAATGGAGATAGAATCATTCAATTAGCTTGGCAATCTTCTTGTTACTGTTCTCTTTGTGCTCTGAAAAAGAAAAAAAAGGCTAGAGTAGAAATCAGCACATATCTCTGCACAGTTCTCCACAGTCAAACCCTGCTGTTTGCAGGAGAGATTAAGGAAAGAGTGTCATTCAGCAAAAGTGCTGCTCCCAACCAACTTCATACTAAGAATTATAATGAAAAGGACATTTTCCAAGCACTGCAGCTGTTCCTCCCTGTAAGACATAACATATATAAGCTTCTATGCATTCCCTTCTGATGAAACAGGATTTCTCATAAGGAAGGATAGGAAGGGGTTTTTAGGAGCCAGCCTTTACAAGTGTTTGCAACTGCTGTGCTCCATTTTAATTTCATATCACTCGAGAGAGTGGCAGCTAAGAAATAAGGACAGTCACACTGAGCACGGGCAAACATCTACCCAGCCCAGCACGTGTCACTCAGCAGCAGGCTCCAAGAGCATAAGGTGGTCTGCTGGGTGGAAAGGCAGACATGAAGTGTGCAGCCTGAAAACAGGTGGGGAAGAAGAAAATCCTGTATCTGTGCTGTCAGCATGACTTTTCTTCTGGCTGAAAAAGCAAAAAGCTACCAGCAGCTCTGCTGTGATTAAGAGTGTTTGTATTTTGCAGCTCTCCTAACAACTGGAGTACTCTTCAGGCAGCTTGGCACGCTTTACAGCCCATACTAGCTCATCCTTCTCTCTAGGGAGAAAGAAGTAGAGCAAGATTCTGCTCTCTTGGACATTTTTCATCTAAAACATAATTTGAATTAATGAAATTAAGTTAATTATATTTACCAAGTAATAGCCTAAAGCAATCAGAAGAATTATTATAGTGAGCTATACAATTGCAGCAAGGTGTTTAGAGTAATTCCAGTCCATGCTTGTCTTACCAATCACCCATGCCTGAAAAAACTGCAACTCAAGCTTGCTTTATTGAATTTTCTGATTTAAGAAAGCTATCTGGGAAATTGAAGTGTAAGAAATATAGAGTCAGGGGTCTGCTGAATCTTAGGTCCAGGCTAGCTGTGTCTGTTAACCATTCATTTATGAGCAGAAAGCAAAAAAGTTCTGTATTAAAAAAAAAAATCTTTAAAAATACTGCTTTTGTTTAAGAAATGTCATATATTGAAAAAATAGTACAAGTTGTTATGCCAGACAAACTCATTTCATGAACTACATATACATGGCACAGAGTCAGCTACAAGTCATGTGAAACCCAAGTACTGAGACCTATCATTAGTAAAAAATCTGGTAAGTATTCTAGACACAATCAGTGTCACAGTTACTTTATACAGCTAAGTCAGTCCTTGAACAGCTCTGAAGGAAAGCTATGATCCTAGCTGAAAAGCAAGAACACAGCATATGTCTGCTGACTGAATTATTAAAATTATATCCCCTAGGAGAGAAGATATTTTTGGTTTATAGCATGTGTGTATATCTAAGCCAAATTCTCAACAGCTGTTAAAGGATACAGAAGACTATAATTTAGCATTCAGTATCTTTATTAGACTAAGCCAAATGTAGTCGAGTTTATAATACAGGTAACTTGCCCTCTCCTGTTAAAACAAACAGAAAATTATACCTACCTATCTACAGGTATGATGCAAAAAATAACACACAGTAACTATTTTTAATAGTGGCTTATCCTCAAAAAAGGCTACCTCAACTATGTGATGAGCTAATTTTTAAAATTTATAGTGAATACACCCATAGAAAACAACCATGACACTGGAACTGAGAGAAACCCAGATCACTTAATAAAAAGGAGAGTTTCAGAACAGTCATCTGTTTTCTATGCCACTACAAAAGTCAGCTATTATGAAAACAAAGGTGAGGGTATCCTGTGCCACTGACCAAACTTGCCTTTGCTCAAAGCCATCATAAACATTGTCTAGAAGAGACTGTCATCCCACACAGTCAAAATCATGTTTTTATTTATGTGTCTACTCTTTTTCTCTGTCAACATCTATTCAAGAACCATGCTGCAACAAAATCTTACAGAACGTGCAGCTTTGATGCACTATTTTGAAATTTGTTTAAAGTTTAAAAACAGTCTGTTTTCCCCTGTCTCAATGAACTTATATCTCTAGGAGACCACTTTCAGTTCCTCTCTGTATTTGGCCTTGTACTGCATTAACACTGACAATATCACCACGAAAGGAAAAAAACCAAACCAGTGCATGCTTAAATTTGTAAGACAAGTACAAGTACATGCATCCTGACCATAAAGCAAGATCAGAATATGAATTACAAAGGAAGAAGAAAATCTCTGGACTTATGTTGGTGTGCAGGACTCAAAGAAAGGCAGAAATTAAAACATATTTAAATTCTTAAAAGCTTCCTCCCCTCAATAAGAAACAATAAGCAGCTTTATGAGATGTTTAATTAAAAAAAAGATGTTAGAAATGAAAAAGATATTGAAAATTAATCAGAATAATTTGATAGCCCAGTAGATTTTTATTATAGTTAATAAAAGAGACATCCTATATTCCTATATGCAATAAAGGAAGCCTGTTACCCCTAACAGGCTTAACTCCTTTGACATTTTTCAAACTACTAGTTTTCACAAGAGCTAAGAGAGATACCAGCTATCCCAGCTTTCTTCTACATACTACCCAAAAACTGTGGTAGAGAACTCAAAGGACTGTGAAGAAGCAATCTTTTCTCCCATAGTCAACTCAAACCATGGCAGATAATAAATCAAAAGAAAACTATTTCAGGAAAATAAAAAAATTCTCCTTTTCTGCAAGGAGTGTGTTAATATTCCAAATGTACCTTTGTTGCTGAAATCATCAATCAGAACAATTTCTGCCAAGTATTTTCTTGGTGTTCTCTTGATGACACTGTGGACTGTCCTCATGAGAGTGGACCACCCTTCATTATGGAAGACAATGACAACGCTGGAGGTGAGCAGGTTATCGTCATAATGCCAGTATTTGCATCTGTAAAAAGAGTTAATTTTATTAGTGTTCACACTGTGATTTACAGAATTGCTTAACAGTATCCTTGTGCAAATGAAATCTTCACTGACAGCTATCCTTCAGATTTAAGAGAGACAGGATATAAAAGGTTACACAGCTTAAGTGCATCACAGATACAGATACAAATAAAAAATAAAAAGAAAAGTAGACTGTGAAACAGAAAGTTTCAGACCTGGTCCAATTTCAATGGGCTCTTTCCTTGAAAGATATGACACATGGAGAAAAAAAAATACAAGAAGAGAGAGAGATTAAAAAACCAAACAAAAATAGTGCAGACAACACAGGTCTTTTTTCCTGAGGGGTTAGAGATGATTTAGAAACAAGCAGTGTGAGTACTTCCAATACCTTCCACACTTATCAATACCTCTACATCACATTTATCAACAAGGGATTTAATTTGCAGTTGTAATGTCCATTTCCACAACTGCATCCCTAAGTGAGACTATTCACAGTCTCCCTACAACCAGTCCAAGTATTTCCTTAACTGGAAGTTTCCCTACCTGATCACTAGCCCCTTTTCCAACTATAATCATATAGTTCCTATCACCGTACATAGAGACATAGCACTTTTGATTTCTATGGGAAAAATCCTTCCTTTTTTCATCTTTCAGCAAATAAAGTCTCTACTAGAGAGATTCTGACTTTTCAAAGACAACTATCATGTATTAAGAAATTATTAGTGACAAATAAAAACTTCTAAACCTACAGATGCACAAACTTCCCTAGTTATAGTTCTCTTTATAAAAAGCTAAAGTGCACAGAGACATTTCTGCTTTTGAAAAGAATTACCTTAATCATCAGAGATCACTGGAGTTTCTTAAACTACCTTCAGTTAAACATGGAAAGAACTCACATAACAGATCCATAGGTATTTAAAGAGTTTCTCTAGTGAAGGATGCATTTCACTTCTCAATGCATCAATACGCATTTTTCACCTCACTGAAAATAAAAGACATTGCTAGAAATATACTATTAATTTTATTCCCGTGGGAGACAAAAATTACAGAATCAAAACAGACAACAAAATCTTATCTAATACGGCATTTCATTTCTTAGGTGTGCTGTAAGAAACCTCTGAAGCAGCACAATCTCTAAAAGTACAAATTACTGACTAGAATCCCTCAGCTCAATAGTTTTTACACCTGAAGTAGCTGCAGCTAATCATAGTTACCAATAAAAAGTGCTAGACTGGCTGCTTAATAGATTCAAGCCACGGATGCCTTCCTTCCACAGATCCCTCTCAAAGATTCCAGCTGATTACAGATTGCAGTACTTCCATTTGTAGCACAAGCATTTAAGCTGTCAACAACTTACTCAGCCATCTGCAGAGATAAAATGGATACCCTACCTAGGTGTGTTAAGTAGGCTGTGTAAAAGGAAGATTTAATATGTTTAATAACAGATTTATAACACAACGGTGTTGCTTCACACATATATTCTCGGAATTAATTTTGTTGATATGGTTATGTTAAAAGGTGGAAAACAGGGTGTTGTACTTTCAAAAAAAAACAGCATACCAGCTGAATGCTGTTCAAGAACTCCATGTAAAAGGTAGCAGGATAGCACTTTTGTCTCAAAGGAGAAGGCAGGAGCTGACGCAGCTTGCACTGTGCTCCTGACCTGCACCTGCAGCAGTTTAGCTAGGAAACTTTTTTGCTTATTTCTGAATAAAAAGAGAGGGACAGCTACAATGTTTCAGACTGCCTTCAAGGACAAAAACAAAGCAAACCTTGGAAAAGAACTCAAATCTTTTGGTTGCTAATTTCTCCCACTTCCTGCAGTACAGATTTGTCATGTTTAGAAACAAAATGGTGAAGAACATAAGAATGAAGGACAGTAAGCAACTGCATAATTTTAAAAAGTCAAACCTATTACAAAAGCCTGAATCAAACAATACATCTATGAACAATTTACAAGCATTTTTTGATCTGTATTTAATACATTTTTGAAACATAAACCCAGAGGTCTAGACAGGCTTTTTGCTACATAGCTAACTTAAATCTCTTCAAATCTGATGTTGCTAAATGTGCCATTTGCAAGCAGTGAAGCACTACATTTATATCTCTAGTAAGATCATGCTTCCAGCTTTTTCCAGACACTTTATTTCACTTATTAGACAGCCCACGGATAGAGTCATCAAGCCCATAAACTCTGATGGACTGCAGTATCTCCTGTGTACAGTCTTCTTTCTCATCTTGAATTGAGAATTAAAGGTTTGAAATATAGTCGTTCTTTTAGATATGTGCAATTAATAAATGTTTTAATCTCAGTGGCAGTTTTTTTTTCCCAATAAATATGAATGTTGCTCAGGCATTAGAGCAAGAAAAGCCAGTAGCTTCAGCTCTCATTTCCTTCACATCTACAGGGAAGGAAGCAGGGAAAGCTTTCCTCAGTGGAGCCTTTCCTCAGTGGAGCAGCACTGACATCCAGTGGTTGGCAAACCACATACCAAAAAACGATAAATGCACTTTCCTTGTGTTTGAAGCTGAATTTTACAGTATGGGTTTCCCTGTAGATTTTAGGCACCACAATAAGAAAAAAAAAAAAGCCTGAATTTCCAGGTACGCTCTTCATTTTTAAAAGAGAGGGTAAAGTAGATATGAATATTTAGGCAAAAGCTGCAAGCTTTTGAAAACTGGCACAAGCAGATTCAAAGTGCAGAAGGGTCTGTGACAAAGAGGATTTAAATGTTTCAACCTCTAGCTTCATCCCCTGGGTGCTTCATCCCCTGCCCACGTACTAGCACAGTGCCCTTTTTGGTGTAGCCTGCAGACCAGCTGTGGCAATACACTATGCACCAAAATAGTAAACAAAATCACTTAAAAAAGGTATTTTGAATTCTTACTGATGGAGTTGAGAGGATGACACACTGCAGCAGATATGCAGGAATGACAAGGTAGCATCCTTAAGGCAGGCTTGCCTCTAGACACTTCACATCACTTTTCCTGAGCCCTGTAAAGAGTTATTGCTTGGGGAAAGAGGAACAAGCGTGCACAGATTTACCAAGGGCTGGCAACACCTTCCCTGGGCAGTGCTTCAGGGAAGAGCTGCTCTGTCTGTGTCCCCTTTCCTTGGGGAACTCATGGGTGAAAGGAAACAACACCTTCAGATCAGTCCATGAATAAAAACTTTCCATTCCGCAAGCAGAGCTGGTACTACTGGGGAAAAACAGGACTGACTCATCACTGAAGCAAGACAAAACCCTTCAGAAGGCAAAGTTGTGATCTAATTGAGAAACGGTGAGTAATGTTTTTTCTCTCAATTAGCCTACATACTTAGGATGTGAATTAGTTCTACTCCCTCTCCACCCCTAGAGGGAACAGCTCTGCTGGAGCCTGTGCCATGCCAAGGTCCCTTATCCCTCAATCACAAAGCTGTGCACTGGCCACAGCAGAGAGGAGTGCTTTTACAGGAGACCCTCTGCACAAGAAGCTGAGCATCTGGGCTGGAGTGCTCCTTGGCTTGGGGAAATTTCTGCTCTTACAGCTTTGTACTCTATCCATTGGCTTGCTCTTAGGATGTCCTGGGGCCCCACAGTCGTGATTGTAGGTACGTGGTCCAAGGCTGGGATGGCCATACAGACTCCGTTAGCTACCACTGAAGATGCAGGTATAGACTCAAGCTTAAAAAAAGCTTGATATATTTCAAGCTTGATATATTTCCTCAGGCTTAAAAAAAGCCAGAAGTGGAGTTTGCTTTTCCGGGAAGAGTAATCCAACCACCACCAAAAATGGAAGAGCTGAAAAAGGGGAGCACCTCGACAGCAATTTAAGGGTGAGTCCCATCAGATAGATACCTAGAGGGCAATTTAAGTTCTTGAGCCGACAGAAGCGTTTCTCCTGTCTTGCTGAACCCCTGACTTTGCCAGCGTATCAGCACATAGGCTTCAGAAGAAGTAACAGGTATCATGACTGTGTATCATGACTTTCCATCCTGATACTATTTCCCTCGTGTCAGCTCTCTAACTTGCACCTGCACATTCCAAGGACACATCAGTACCCTCTGGATTTTAAAGCACTATACCTGTGTGCTAACACCAAAATGTACCAGCACAGATTCCTCCAAGAGGGCAGGCAGCTGCCATCACATTCCTGTAATCACTCCAGTAGCCAAAGAAGCTCCTGAGAAGCTAATCAGCTGTTGCAAGATGAGGGACCTGAATCAGTACAAAGCTGAGGGTCTCAATTGATTATTTATCCTGAAATCGTAACCAACATTAAAAAATGGAATTTCTCTTCTCCATTAATATAGAAGTATTCACAATTTTAAATTGTATTTTAAATTTTATTTCACATTTAAAGTGGTATGAAGTTCATAGTTGTATTATCACCTATTATAATTGCTTTATAGTGCATGCATTTTTCTCATCTCTTCAAAAGAGTCCAGCACAAGCAAATCCCAAAAATAAGTTAGGATGTCTGTTTTCATTTTCAGTTTCCTTTTCTAGTAAGTCCTGCTCTTATCTTACAAGGAGACAGGCATCCAGCTGACAGCATGCTGTTTACATACTTTTAATACTGAATTCAGGGCTCCTTGTTATTTTAAATCACCAATTTATTATGACTACTGCAGTGAACCTAGGATGAACCTAACCCCTAGGATGATGGATGGGAATTTTTTTCACAAAACACCTTCAACTGTTTGCTCATCTGGACAGTTGACATCACCAAGGTCACAGCTGAGGCTGGCTGCTTAACACCTGCAAGTCAGAGGGATCATTGACCAAGTCTAGAGTAGACAGAATAGACAGAAACAGATCACAGAACTGGGCATTTCTTTGTTAGGATACAACCAAGTAAATCTAATGCTAATACTGTATTTGTTACCTATGAAGGCTTGCGGGGCATTTTTGTGCACCAGCAACATCAAAACAAGATTATAGCAGTGGACTTATAAAACAGGGGTTCTGGAAGAGAAGTAAACAGACAATGCAAGAAGGACAGATTGATCAGCTGAATAATTTTTTTTTCCCTTCAGCAGGCAGCAGCAAAACCTCTATTACACACTACCAAACAACTTAAACCTATGCTGAAACAGCATTTGCTATTTTTAAAATAGCTACAAGCTTTGAGCATTTCCATTCCTGAAGTAACTTGCAAGGCTATGTGACTACATTTTATTATTAGTGCCCTTGGCAGCAAAAGCTGTATCTACTGTACCTCTGAAATCATCACAATCCAAATCCAGGGCAAGGTTTGTATAGAAACTCAACATTAGGGATAACAAGAGAATGAAAGGAATAACCTTTACAATTTTTCTAATCACAAGATTCTTGACCATATTATCACCTATCCAACACTGAAAAACTGAAGAAATAAACACCCCAGGGCAGGAAAGCTGGGGTACCTAGGTGGCTAAAATAAAATCTTTTCCTTAGGGAAGGGGAAACTCCCACACAGGCAGATGGAGAAAAACCCCTCTGCTTTCTTGTTTTTGTTTAAAGGCAAGAAGACCTCACCGCTCTCGAGGCCTTCTCCAGTCTGGTGACACACTGTGGGTATCGCAGGGAGGCTGTGCCTAATTTTGGATTTATCAAACTTTTACAGGCTTTACCTTATGTAATAAACAACTAGAACGAAACTTGAGTCCCACAGAAATACTGTATTTCCAGCATGCCTTGCTCATCAGATACTGAACCTTGAAGTTCCTACACATGCTCATCTGGACTGCATTATAACTTGTATCATGCACATTATGTGAATGCTCTAGCACAGTACAGTGGTTAACAGAAACAAGACAGAGCATAAGAAGTGCATTTCATATTTTTAGTTTCACATTCAGATTAAAACTCATTTGACAAAAAGATTCCTCCACATGCCCCAGAATTTCTGTGCTGCAAGTTGGCACCTGGAGGGTTACACGAACAGCTGCAGGAATCGCTCCCACTCTTCCCTGCCCTTCCACTGAAGTCAAGGTTTAAGTCAGAATTTAAATATCCTCCAGGTGCTGTGCTATAGATATGTTTTTGTTGAGTAAGAGATCGTGTTCAGAGGTTGGTCATCTCATTTCAGATGCACACCCAGAGAGGTAAGTAAATCCAGCTACAGATAACACACCGGCGCCTCTGTCAACCTGTCTGTACTCTTCAAGTCAATTATTTCTCCCTCAAAACTTAACATTTGAAACACTAGCAGCCAAAACTAAAGAGACAAAGGATCCATTTTCTCTGTAGTTTTCATTACTGGGACCTGAAATGTTAACAGAAAATGCTGGGTTTTGCTTTAAGGTGAATGCCTGGAATTTAAATCTTTCCTGACCACATGAGATGCTCTCACAATACATGCCTAATTACAATTTAAACACCTTTTTTTTTTCCCTCCAGGAGTCTTGCCAGCAGCAAGGCAGCTGATAAGCTGCAGTGGAAAGCTAGCCTTCCTGATTTAGTGCGACCACTATAATTCACCTGATTCTCAACTCCAGCTCTCACTGAGGTGCACAAAAATTTATGTGCACATTACAGATCTCGTTTTCTTTGTTACAGAACAGTTCCAATGTATTATGTGGCATTGCAATAAAAGATTTTCCCAAGGTACCATGTGAAATGAAACCAAGTCCCTAATGTTTCGTTTCCAATGATATAGATACCAAAAGTAATTACTGAAATCCTTTTTCTTGTAACAGTATCAATATGTAATTTATGAAGTGCTATAATTAAGGAACTAATCACATTCCTGAAGAAAGCAGGCTCCACTCCAGAGCCTTTGTATTCAATCTTCTTAGCTACAACAAGATTGACTGGACAAGTAACAACTTACTGAAAGAGAACATATTAAATTCATGTTATTTGCCCAGAGTAATAAGACTGTTCATTTCTAATGAGGAGCCAAGACTCATCTGCCTTATTTCATACCCTGAGTAATTAGTTAAAGCTAAAGATTTTGGTATTTTTTACTCCAGTCTAGCACTAAAATTTTCTATACAATTCAATATTTTGGACCATAAAAAGGGCCCAAGCTGGCACCATCAAACTATGACAGAAAAAATATCCTTACTAACAGCTCTGCCTTAGTATCACACAGCTCTGCATGTATGTATTCTTAGTAAAGTTAGAAGTCTATTATTGGCAAAAATTCTCTCCTTTTTTAATGCTAAAAATAATTGAAATATAAAACAAACACCCTTCAAAACTACCTGTGCAATTTTTAAAAACAAGCCCATTCTCATTCCTTTTTGTTTTATAAAATGAGCTGCAAAAACAGCTGTCCAGAAATACATTTCTGTATGCACATAACATTGTAACTCAAGGAAGAGTTACCTTTTCAGGTTTTTCAACAAAAGCTCATTGCCAGTTGTTCTGTTTGAAGTCAAAGGTGACCTGTGGCAACAGATCCAATTATTAAAGTACAAATTTGTTTGGCCCAGGGGTTATGCCCTGTAACAGCAACAATGTCCTTATAAAGGAAAACTCAAACTGGATAATTCACAGAAGGAAAAAACACTTAAAAATATTTATTCTGCCGCAATCGTACTGACAGATGTGTGTGGGTGATGCAGCTGAACTTCTGGCTCACTCTGATGAGTAGACAGCAGCTATTTATTGTCATACTGAAAAAAAATCCAGCAAGAGATTAATTTGTCTCATGCCATAAACATTAATGATGTTTCCTCTCCCAGTCAAACTATTCCAGATAAAATTCCTTCAACACTTGTCAAAAGATGCTGTCAAAAAAAAATCTAGCTTAAATAAAGTCATAAGACTAAAACCCTCTGGGTCAGTAAGAATAATTTGTAAGCAAGTCTTCCATGGGCTGGATAACAGCATATCAAGCCTGAGCAAAGCATGTTGAGCTCTAATCGTTTCTTTCAGCCAACACAGTTAATTACCCTGGCATGAAATCTGATCAGCACTATGAACATCCCTGGCTTAAGGGCTCTACAGTAGTGCAAGTTTTTTAACAGGAGAAACAGGGAGTTTCACAGGGCATCACTTAAAATATACTGTAAGAAAATGCTTCTTGATTTCAAAAGTGCAATAAGCATGTCTCAAACCCAGCAAATACAGGAATGGAAATGGCAGATGTGGACAGCAGTGTTCTACTATGAAAGTGGACTTCAAAAAGGAAAACCTACATTGATTCTTAGTGCTTTTGAGCCAGAAGTATAACAAGAGGCTACTGCAACTAATGCATCATAGATAAGTACTTTTTAGAAATACTGAATACAGATCCCTTGGAACATCTTGCACTGCTTTGGTCTTGTGTAACCAGGTGCAGCTCCTGTGATCCATACACTAAACAGCCTTTTCTCAGGGCTCTACATATGTGGTCATCAATGGATTTGTCCATCAGGCAGCTTTTTCTCCCTTTTTGACTCTTCCATGCATTATTTACATGTCTCCTTATATCTGCCATAAGAAGTTAATGATTTTGGGTGCTACAACTTTGTCAAAAAGGGCCCAGGAATGGCATATTTGAGGACAACGTCCCCAAAACACAGGGGCCATCCATTCCCACATGCAGTAAGTCAAACTGGCATGACAGAAAACCCACCTGGCTGCACCAAGAACTCCAGAAGGTAGAGTGGGAAAGGTAGAGGCATGGACTGGCTACCTAGAAGGAGTACAGAAATATTGCTTGAGCCCATGAAGAGAGCATTAAAGGCAAAGCTTTGTAGAGTTGAAATCCATAAGATGGAAAGGGCAACGAGCAGAACTTATACGCTAAAGAAAGACTAAAGAAAATGTGAGTTTACTGATAAAAGAGATGAAATTTTGTGTCAAAGGACACATAAAAGACCAAGACACTCAACATCTGATTTCCTTGACTGTTTACTTGCAAGGTTTGCTTTCACACACCCCAAGTCCCTGAGTCTAGGGGCAACCTGCAGAAGAGAAAGAATATCCACCACAGAGGTGAGTCAGGGACCGGTTCCCTGGACACATCACAGCAACTGGGATACACAGAGCACAAGTCCATGGGACTGGGTGGATGGCACCAGAGGGCACTGAAGAAGTTTGTGATGTCATTGTGAGATCATGCTCCACCATGTTTACAAGGTCCTGGTGCTCGACAGTGGTTCCTGAGGACTGACTAAAACAAATTCTTGCCCACCTTCAAGAAGCAGGATCCAGGAAACAATGACCTTGAATTCATCAGCACCAGGTGAAATGTTTGGAACTGATTAACTTTAGTTAACTTTAGTCCATGAAGGACTGCCTTCTGCTAGAATAAATCAGAGCCAGTACTAGAGCTTAAATGTGCCAGGGATTGTTTAGCATAAAGTGAAGGGGAAGCCATCAATAGAACCACACAGAAGTACTGGATGTCCAAGAAAGACTCAGACAGCACCTGTGTATGGAAGAATCGTGACGTGTATGGAAGAATCAGAGCACCTGATAGGACAGAAGACACAGGCAGGAGACGTCTCCTTTTGAAAAGGGGAACTGGGAAAGACAGCCTGATTAAAAACCAGATGCTGTTAGCAGTAAGACATATATCCTTTAAATGCACAGGGTGGTGTCCAAACAAGAGAAACAGAAATGAGCATAAATTCAAGCTAAGTGCATGTAAATAAAAAGGTAGAGTAAAAAAACATCAACCCAAAACCCCCAAAACCCAAGTTTGAAAAATAGCTTACTGAAGTACGAAAGCTGCTACTGAAATATTTTTTTTCAAACACCAGAAGTAGGATGCCTGCCAGAAAGTCTGTTGGACCAAAATGAAAAGAGACCACTTCAGAAGCAGGAAAGCTAAATTAAGTATTTCCGTTGAACTCTTAGCAGTGCCCAACGCCAGATACCCTAAGAAGAGAATAAAAAAAGGGCAAGTACACAGTAATACTTCTTACTGTATAGTCCTATCTTCAGATAATCTGCATGATAGCTTCTACTGGAATTTTCTGCCATGAATAGCCTCATTGACATTTTTTAAAATAAACCCCGTATTTCCTAAACAATGCAACGTGAATTGACAAACTATTGTAGTGTACTGCTGACTCCAGTCTTGTTATCAAACAAACAGAGGAACACACAACACCAATTTTTTTCAAAGGGCTCTGGGGCTCTAAAGAATTGCAGACCACTAAGACTGACTTCTGTGTTGAATAGAAGCTAGTAATAAATAACAAAATTAGTAAACCACAGACACAGCTTTTGTGGAAAAAAAGCCATGCCACAGAAAAATATTATCATCTTTGGAAGAAATCGAAAATTATGGACATGAGGGAGGCTATTAATACAGTAACTGAATTTCCAAAGCATTTGATGAAGTTCTTTGCTTTCTTTACAGGTACAGGTCTTCATCAAAGTATGGCAGATCTCTTAGGCTAGTAACTGCTACAGTCTTATTCATTCCAAATTGTAAGCAAGTTTGCAACTTTAGCAGCATAAATGACTGGGACATTAATGACACATAAACGTGCTGGGAGCTAAGCAGTCCACCTCCTCTTCCAGGTCATTCCTGAACAACATGAAAGTTCTTGGTAGTTGCAATTAAAATGACTATAAACAGCTGCAAAATAATTCAAGAACACTATCAAGGAAATGAGCCAGCAGGAGAGCTCAGTGCAAGTGCAAATGATTGTATATGGAGTGTTAGACCACTCAGTGACAGAACCTGAACTCTGCATTACCACTGGGGAAAAAAAATAAAGTTTAAAAAATCTTGGAGTCGAATGTGGATAGGTCTTTCAGAATTTTAGCTCAGAGTTAATGAAAAGTGAAATAAAATAGCAGGAGTAATAAGGATGGAATATGAAACATTTATATAGCAACTTCATGGAGCTCTCTGTGATATCCCCATAGCAGAGGGCAGCAGAGCCACAGAGGCACATAACAGTATCTGTATCTGGGAGAAGAGGTTAAAACAAGCACCACATTCTGCAGTCACTGACTCAGGATGTCATTAATTTCAGGACTATAAATGCATTCAAAAGACAAGTCTGTGCACAGAAAGAAGTCTCTGAAGCATGACAACCCTGTTGCAATTTTTGGCTCCAGTGTCCCAGTGCACTGGTTGCCAGGAATGATGCTTATCCGTTCCTGTATGTTTTCTCACCAGCATATGTTTTTGGCCAGAGCTAAAGTTATCAAGAGAAATAATCACTGGTCAGACACAGTATAGATGCATTTTTTAGAATTAAATTTTATTTTGAAATACTCTGGGCAAGTGGATCATTATACTGGTTTAACAACTCGATTCTTATTATTTCTAGTAGCAATTCTCCACAGTTATCTCTCGGGGGCTTTTCTGAGAGGACACACCTTGTTACCTGACAGCATTCACCCTCAAACCTAGGTCCTTTTTTTATTTCCTGAGCATGGTGTATTTATCTTGGATCCAAAAAATCCAGAAAATTTATCACTCTATTTTTACTTTAGCTCTGCTTCTGTGCAGACTCCTGAATGCAAAAAAAATAGAATTCAGGGAGCAATTAAATTAATATCCTTCTTCTCAAAAGCTAAGATTAATTTTATTGCAGGTCTGCTAGGAAGCAGGGATAATGTGTAAAATCCAGTATAAATGACTGCTCTTAAGGGGCTGCCACCTATCAGGATGATAAAAATAGATCCAAAAAAGGTAAAAATCACCGGGTTTACAGAAAAATTTTTCTTCCAGCTACTGTACAGAGGTTTAGGCAGGGCCTGCTAAGCCTGCTCTGCTTCTTTGCTGGTAGAAATAAGTCAGAAAACAGGTATTTCTCTGCTACAATCCAGTTTATGTTCCTCCCAGCCCTCTTGCAGAGTGCTGAAAGACTGCAGTGAGATGAGCCATCTTCTAAATTTTGTACACTGACTTCTAAATATCCCCATACATTCTTGATTTTTTAACCAAAGTTATGACTTGTATGTCAATACAAGTGCTGGGCATCAACACTGAAATATATTGGTTAAAATCCATAAGCCAAGAGTATGTGGTACTGCCAAAATGGAAATATTCTGATGTACCTGACAAAAAACTTCAACACACCATCCAGTGTCATTGCTCTCTATGGGATACAGCAAGAATTAAGGCTTTTTGCAACAGCTGAGACTGCCCAGAATCACCAGCAAAGTTCCCACTGAATCAATAAAGGCAGCTGCCAAATCATCCTGGCAACGTCAGACTACAAAGTCAAATCCAAACACAGCAGAATTGAATCTCCCTTCATTGGCATTTCTTTCCTCTTCTCCCTCCAGCAGGGACAAGCCCTGAGGCTACATGGCTTTCAAGCTGAGACAGACAGTTCTTGCAGCACTGTTTCACCCTTGCTAGCACAGCCTGGGAAAGCATTTGGCATACTTCACTGAACAAACCTGACTGCACAGGGTAACGCTTCAAAATTCTGATGCTTGAAGAAAGAGAGGGCTGAAGGGAGGTCTACCTATCTATGAACGAATAATTCAGTCTTTACCAGAAAGATCTTTCTCAATTAGCAATGCCAAGATATTATTAACAACAACAACAAGAAATTACTGTATTGCTCGTTGGTAGGATTAAAGTGAATGTTGAGTAGCCTTACCAGACACAAATGTCTTTTTTAAACAGATCAGTGGGAGGAAAATAAATGGTGCATCCAACAGGTAATCTGCTACCTTTTGCTGCATTTCTCTCTGGTACTGGGGAGTGAGCAGGAAAGTGAGCATGTGGGAGCCTGAAAGCATATAACAGTATCAGCCAATCTCACAGTGCTTCCCCTCTCTTCTGTTCCCAGGAGACACGCAGAAGCTATAAACCTTCAACCTACTTAGGCAATTGCAAGCATTCCAAGTATTCAATATATAAAGTAAGGGATATAATGTTGTCTGAAAGATACCTTCTGTTCACATTGTTTTTTCATGCTGTTTTGTTAGTTTGCCTAGAACATTAAATCATTAAATAGTAAAACCTAACTGATTTGAGCAGGTAGCTTAGACCTCCACAAAGGCTTATCTGCAGCTGTGCTTGAAGGAAACAGTTTCTAAAATTAATCTTTTCATGGCCGTCCCTCCTCTTCCTCGAAGTATTTAATCATTTTTGGGAATATCTATTTATTAATGTCGTTCAGAACAGAAGACAAATTTTGAGATTATGCCAAAAATACTTCAGGAAGCTACAGGTGTGGAACGATTTGAGAGATACAGTATACTCTCTGATGCCCTTCGCCTTGAGTGAAAATGAAGGGGAGGGAGTACTGGAGTTCTCCTGCCAGAACTCACCTGCGTAGAGGCAGCCCAGTCCCACCTGCACGTGACATGTTGCCACCTCTGCTTTGCTGTCCTTACAGAGTGAAGAAATTCTTCAGCAGAAGCAGCAGTGTCTAGGGAATAACCTCCTAAAAAGAAAATGCTGACCTACGCAGGTTACCCAGAACATTTCTTCCCTTTCAGGAAAATCTCTTTAGCACAAAGGACCAACTTCTGAGCATAGCAAAGAAAGAAAAACAAAGTGAACCCCCAGGACAGCTGGCACTTCCTTGCCACCAGCAGCAGACAGGTATGGTCCTCTCCTCTGACCTCCAGCAAGTGGAAACCTTTAGTAAGTCACCTGAGGAACAAGGCACGAGGGAAGTGAAATGCTGCACTCCGTGTGCTTCATTTGCTTTCACTGAGTGCACACCACACAGCAAATTCAAGCAGCTGCACGTGCATGGGTATGAGTCAGACCCACAGCTGGCCAGTTCTCTCCTACCTTGCAAAATGAAAAAGACACCCACCATAAAAGCCCAGAGCAGAGCCCCAGTAACCAGTCAATGAGCCACCAACAGATTATTTCCCACAGCTGGAAACATACAGCCCAGAGGTTGGTACCCAGTCCAGGGATCAGCATAGCTCCATTGCTGGGGATGAGAGGGAAGTGAAAACTGCAAAGTGCTTAACATCATATCTAACTTCACACACTGCCCACAAAACCCCAACCAAAATACAGACTAAAAAATACCCAACCATTAAATCAGTTTCCTCAGAAACCTGTCCCTAGATGATATTTAACAAGGAAAATTATATCAAGTGCAGATTAACCTGAGAGCAAAATTGGCTTCAATATATATCAAAAGTCAGAATAGACTGTGTAAACCTATTAGTAATTCTTGAGCAAATGTTAGTAACTTTCCAGAATTTTCCCACAACCAATTAGACACCCATTCAGCAAGTAAATAAATGTTTTTCTAAGACTGCTTTGCTCTTTAGGGCAAATGCTGTGAGGAACTGTTGGAAGACTATTCCAACCATCACTGTGGCAGATCCATACTTCTGTTACTGCAAGTAATTAGGCAGTGTTATTTAAAGAGAACAGTATTTCTTTGTGTCTGTTCTCTATTTATGCTCCGTTTTAAAGGCATCAGGGTAAATCAGAACTGGACAAACTAACTAGCATAGGGATGTCTAATAAAGAAAATCCTTCCTTCTTGAAGACAAATCTTAAGAAGTTATGGATTAAGAAAAGATATGACAATGAAGACCATGGCTAGACACGGAACATACAAATACAAGCAATCTGATACTAAAACAGATGACTTCAGAGATAAATCACTACAGTTTAAGTATTCATGGAAGGAGTTATTGCAACAGCATTAAGAAGAATCTATGGAAATGTGGTATATAGTACAGCTCTCATGCTGTACAAGAAGCCTTAAGTGGCCTAATAAATAATATTTTAAGCGTCAGTTCAGATGCATGGAAAGCAAATAACTGAATCCCATAAAAACAGAACTAAAAGAAAATAAAAGGTTTGCTTACTCTTCTTGACGCAAGTCATTAACGCTCCGGTCTAGTGAGATCATATCACTTGCCACCATATTAAACCCAAACTCTTTAATGCTGGCTTGAACAGATTCTTTGTAATCTGGTCCTAGAACATATGGCTTCGCTTCCTCTCCAGGGCCACCAACAACTCCATGAGGCTCAGGCTCTTTGGGTTCAAAATTACCAAGGACTCCAGGTCGTAACACAGGATCTGGGTATACAAATGTCTGAGGTTTAAATGTGAGATACTGCCTCTGGATGATGTTTTGCTGCTTGTTATCAACACCATGCTGATTTAGTTCATTTTTGGCCTTATTTTTCCTTCGAATGGATTCCAAGTCCACTTCCACACCTTCAACATGAGGCCAAGGTACCACAGGTTTGAACTTCTCATTTCCTAGTCCATGTTCTCCTTTGTTTGGAAGGGGTCTGTTGGCTTCTTTGTCATCCTATATACACACACAGAGAAACAGTAGACCATATCAATTGACGATCCTTAATTTATTTACATCCAGTAGCTTAATGCAGTAATAGTTTGTACAAAATATAAGTTGAGCAAGTATGGAGCAGTCTGTTGAGGGGCTTAATGATTACTTTTTACTAAAGCTACTGACTGCTGAAGAACATCACCAGCTGTTGTCCACACTTACCTTGGTGAGCTGGTCCCAGAAATGACCGAATGCCCAAAGCATTCCCAAAGACGAAATACCCATGCAGGATTTGTTCACCTGAATGTAGCTTGAGCTGCAGCTCAAACAGATGTGCACGAGGCACTGACAGAGCGTTTTATGAAGGAGAAGGTGACATGGAGGCAAACAGTGCCACAGCCCACAGCATGGCATCCTTGGTCCCACTGTCGGGCAGGGGGTGTTTCTGAGGCTGCTATGGCTCAGACCTCTGCAGGGTCTCTCAGTGGTTGCTAGAAACAGCCTCAGCTGGGAAAAAGTGCTGTAACTATGAGTAATGTGGCACACTCCTCTGTGGCAGCCATGAGCCACATATCATCCCTGCCCTCCACACACACCCTGTCCCCCCAGCTTGCTCCCACCAAGCTCCTCCCTCTGCTGCAACAGCTTATTTACAGCTGGGAGGTGACACTGATGGCATCGGGGACAGCAGGCAGAAATGAGGCCAGCTGCATGGACATGGGCAGACCCGCCTGGGGAGGCAGTGCTGGCACTGAAGAGAACTGCCACAGCCACTGGCATCTCCTGCATCCTTGTTTAAAACAATTTTACCACACTCCTCCCTCTCTCCACACCAAGAGATTTGAAGTTCTCACTGAGAAGAAAGGCTGGCATTTTGAAAACTGCTCAGCATTTTCAGTGATCAGTGAGGCTGGTGGGGTTAGAACAAGGGTGGGTGATTTTGGAAGACACTAGACAGAAAGGCTTTGAAGTGTCTTAGTGTGAAGTCTCCAGAATACAACAGCACCACCCATGAAAGCACTCCAAAACACACAGTCACAACTTTTTCCAATACTACTGTCCAAGAGTATGACAGGGAAATGTTGCTGAAGGTTCAGATATCCCACTAAAATTGTTTATTTGTAAGCAGGACAAATGGTAGATCTTTCAGAAATCTGTAGAAAACAACACACATTTTAGCAATGTCTCAGAATCAAACAAAATTTTGAGATCAGAAGGGTGTCACCCATTCAAACCTGCTGAAGGCATGTTCACAGTGAGGTGGGGTTTCTCAGAGGCTTATCCAGTCACACCCCTTTGTCCAGTTTCTCAGGACAACCTGTTCCAGTTGTTTGACCCAGTGAAGGTTTTTTCCCTCATACCTCAGTAGAAGTTTCTTATATTGCATCTTGTCCTTTCAGTCTGCACCCCTCAGAAGATTTTATTTCCATTTGCTCTGCAACTTCACTTTTTAGGGTGAAAAGATGCAATTAGATTCCCCATTTGACTTTTTTCCAGCCAAACCCAGCCTCCCTAGCAGGTCTTTGGTAGGTCCTCTGCATCTGTGAACATCTCTCCTGTGTTGGGTTAGTGTGGGAGGAGAAACCACACAGAGTTCCAGACAGCTAAGCTCTTTCTAGGGCATCCACCCATTATGCACTCTGCCTTTACTGCAATAAGGGTACAATGCTGACTCATGCCCATGTTCAGTTAAACCACCAAGTACTTACTACTACATTACACTATTTTCCTCACATCATTCCACGTTAAAAAACTCCAGAAATTAAGAAAAAATACAGTATATAATATTTTTAGGTTAACGTGGTAACAATGGGAGTCAGACTGGCTCCAATTCAAAATAAGGAGTTTATTCAAGAAACTTTCTGATTTCTCTGTTTGTTATAGTTTAAACAGGGAGGACATACAACATGCAGAAGTGTTACATTATTATGTTCTTCCATCATCATTTTTTCAGGAACTCACAAGTCAGTGTTAGAAAAGGGAAGTTTAAGGGCATGTGAAAAGGCATATTTTGCAAGAAAGTCAAAGGCTGTCATGGATCTAAATAAAGCCCTGAGAGGACTTTTGAAGAGGGCATCATCTCACATTTACCCTAGAAATCAAAAGGAAGGCTTTGCCACTAGACTGTCAGAACACTGCTGAGCTCTCAGCTCACAACTAATTCCTGCTCTGAGTGCGGAGGCAGCTATAAAAGCCAACAAAACAGTCAGCATCATCAGGAAGGATGCTTAAAGAGAGCATAATTTTGACTACATAAAATTTGATGCATTCATGTATTCAGTAATATTTAGTTCTGGTCTCCACTTCTCAAAAGGAGTCAGAGAAAGTACAGAGCAGGGTAACCAAAATCAAGGAGAAGGTAGAAAGGTATCTTGAGATGAAAGACCCGAAAGGCCACTCATCTTTCATCTCCAAGACTCTGCAGTTTGGAGATGTACTGGCTGAGGGGTATACAACTGAAGTTTAAAAAATCATGAAAGTCATGGATAAACCCAAAGGAAACCCACTGTTTACTGTAATGGATGACAGGTCCACAGGGGCACTGTAAAAGCGTTGTGAGAAACCTTCTCAAAATTTGAATTAAACAGCTGTAGATGCTGAAAGAGTCCAAAGGGAAGGCAGCATAGAAAGCAGCCAAGTTTACACACTGCCATGCTCAGTCACCACCCTGGATCATCAGTCTCAATCAGACAGGAATTTCTTATTCCCCTGGTTTGTGTGGAATTAAATAACCCTTCATTCTACTTCCATTACCTATAAAACAGTTATGAGCTCCCATTTCGCCAATTCTTTGACTGAAGCATAACACTTCTGAAAGAAATTTGTTTATTTTGCTGCTGTCAGAACTATGACTTGTCCTTTACTACATTTAGCCTCATTATAACTGTTACACACAATTTGCATTATAATGCATTTATCTGTAGTTCCCTTCTATGCACTAAATATATTCCATATTTGCTGGCCTGGAAAAAATATTTCAAAAAACAGGGAAATAATACACAAACACACAGGCACACTCATTGACCCCATTCCTCCAATATCTATGCAGAGAGGACAAATAAGACAGAAAGCATTTGTTGTGAGTTAACCCCTGCAAGCAGCTCAGCGTGACACAGCTGCTCACTCCTTCCTCCCTACCCCTGGACACAAATCTAAAACACAGCAAACATATGGGATGCTATGAAGAAAATTAACTTAATCTCAGCATTTTATGGACATTTAAAAAAAAATAGAAGAGGAACTAGCATTGTTTTAGTGCATGGTCATTTCTCCACAGATAAATGAGACAAGGATTTTCCAAACACTGTCTGGAAAAAAAGCAGAGTCAAACCACACTCAAAGAACAACTTCAGTCATCATATAAACCACAATGCCTTAGTTATGAACTTCTAGGGATTCCTCTCTCTTTTATGAATTATGATGCACACCCCCTTTTAAAAGAAAAAAAAATTGATGACATATCAAAAACCTGAAAGTATTTTTAATCAGTGTGCCTCACTGATCACAAGTTCGGCTCAGGTTGAAGTGGTCGTACAATAACAGTTTAACTGGAAGGCATGCGTATAAAAAAAAGATAAACCACAACAACCTTTCTGAAGTGGCAAAACAAGATGGTCTGAAAATTATTTTAAAGCTTTGAAAGAGATAGTAACAGCAAAGTGAAGGGAGGGCTCAGAAGTGAGCACAACATATATCTGAATACAGCAATTCAAGGTTGTCCAAAAATGGGGGGAGAGAAGCGAAAACTGTGAATTCTCTCACATTTCAAGACAAATAACAAAACCTCATTACATCTTTATAAAAAGGACACATAATACAGAAAAAAGTTTTTTCCACAGATCATTATCTTTTCCCATAGGGCTGGACCTAGGATTTCCTGCCAGCTTTCTAGATCCAGTTTGGTGGATGCTGCTTTATTTTTTGAATGTTTTTTTCACTCCTTAGGGAAATATGTACGAGTAACTGCAATGGGTGTTTCCAAAACAGTGATGTGATATAAATACAGTCACTACCTAAATTACTAATTAAAGAAAGGGTGTTATTCATTGTCATTTTACTTCACAAATTAGGTGCCTTATTGCAGAAGACAGGAATGCAGTTGAAGGTATAGAAAACATAACTGTTTCCCTTTGAAAACATGCCTATAAATTACACAAAGTAAAAGGAAAGACTGTGAGAGGTCTTAATAAGGCTGCAAGATCAGTCATCTGGTAGGAGGGCTGGAGTTGTAGCTGGCATAAAACTGCCAATGTGAAAGTTGCATAATCTGCTTTTCTTCAGTAACTAGGTTCAAGACTGGCAACTCACTAAAACCCTCTATGAAATAATGTCTGAAAAAAAATTGATTTTAGAAAAGTGGATTTGCTTCAGAATTTTCATTTGAGAACTTCAGAATAAATAAAATAAGCAATGATTCCCTCAACACAGATGTCTGACTCTCAAAGGGTTCCATCCCATAAGACTTCACACCTCCCACCCCCACCATGGTAGCCTCCTTTCGAGCAATCAGAAATTATACCTACTGCAGGACCAGCTGCAGACCAAAAGCACACACAATTGGAAAAACACCCAGCTTCTCAAACAAGGATAAAGATTCTACAGCACTTCTGCTGTCACTTAAAAAAAAAAAAAGCCTTTTCAATCACTACAACTTTTTACACAAAAAAGTGTGTTTTAAGCTCCACATGCAGCACTGCTTCAAACGGTATTTTGCTAAACCTTCCATCAAACAATTTTGTCACAAGATGACCCCAAATTTAGGCTGAAGTTGGACTATGAGAGTTCTTTCGTCAGATATGAGCAGTGACATTGAAGCCATCTGGCCTGAAAGGGCCATTTGCTGTCACAGTGCCTGGGCAAAGCAGCCTCTATCCTGCCATGGCTCCTCTCAGTGTATTTCAGAGGCACTCCAGAGGTGATGGAATGCATGCTTACATGCTCAGTGGCACTTACAGTGGCTTTTAAAACTTGTGGAAAATTAGAACAGATCATTTATGGGAACTGCAGAAACACAAACATAAATACAATTTGACACTAAGTTAGAGAAAACTTTTGAGGTTTAAAAATGCATGTTTGTAAAACCAACAGATTGCTAAATCCCTCCATTGCATGCTTTGTGCAACCCAAGCCAGAAACCATGCTGTTGATGGTGTTTGTCACCAGCAGTTTCAGGAAAATATAAATCTGCAAGTTATATTTTCATGTTCACAGTTGCCCTCAATTTGGACATATACTGACAATACAAAAGTCCATTATGCAGTGAGTGCTACCTCTCCATAGTAGATTTCTTCCCCCTTAAATATCCTAGGGGAAACAGAACAAACTTTAAAAAGACCAATTCATATCTACCATTCCGGAATAAATTTTGGTATGGAGAACTACCATGACTATATAGCTTTGTACCACAAACACATTGCTGTGATGGCATCTCCAAAGAGCAAATCATCTAAGCCTACAAGACAACAACCACATCTGTTATTTTTTGGAGTCTTCAGCATGGAACTTGTTCAGAAGCCACTTATGAATTACGAAGTCCAAACAGCCAAAAAGTAATTTTGATGATATAAACAAGCAAGCATTACATTATATGCATATTTATGTGTATATATGTATATATAAATATGTACACATAAATGTTCTCCTCGCTAAAAAATACTGTAGTGTAAATGAGGTGCAAAGGCCACAAGCAGGTTTGGAGAAATGAGTGTTGAGCAGTACTTTTATACTGATATGTTTTGTACTCCCACCTATATCTGAGGAATGGCAAATAAAACGTTGTGGGTTGATTTTTATTTCTTCTTTTTTTGAAACTTAATTTTAAAAAAAGGGCAACTTCCTCCTTCACCTGTTTCCTAGATTTCACAGCATCCATCAAGCCGATTGGCATGTGATACACTACTCATTGCCCTGCACTTGTTTATTTTTCTTTGAGATCCCAAGTAGATCTTTGAGAGGAAACAGTTTTGCCAGGAATAGATACCTGTAATAAACCTGCTAGTCATCAGCACTGAGTGAAATCCCTTTCCCACTCACTCCTTATGTGTATGTGACAAGGCAGAACAGGACAATCACTAGTACATACACTTCTCCAGTACAGAAGTTACCGAGTTTTCAGTAGACATCAGCAGACCACAGCCATTAATATTGACTCAGCCCACTGAGAGAATAATAAAGTAGCAGTGCTTTTGAGACCCCAGATTAGCTGTGCTAGCCAAGGTGAAACAATTCCGTGGGGAGTAAGATCAAGTTTATTCTATTTTACACTTGACATTTCTGAGATAGGAGAGCATTGCTTGTGGAAATGTGGCAGGGCCAAAAATAAGAAGGGCACATAGTAAAGGAGAGGAACTGTTTGTAGAGATGTGAATTTGGTAACAGCTCAATATTCTCCTGTAATGAAGGAGTTTGAAAGAATTTAGCAGTCAAGTTCTGAGTGACTTGCATGAATCTATGTGAGCCTCTGTATCACTGATTCCAACTAATGGAGAAAAATAACCTCTTGTTATCTAGCAATGAGTCTAACAATATTCACTAACATCTGAGGTTATCTCTACTGGTGTTTGAACACGTGAGTTCAAGAAAGACAGTGAGGAAGATAAGGCTTAGTTCATCAATTTTATTTCATTTTTTGAATGGTTGCTCCAAGAGTTCCCTGGGCATAAAGACTGACTAGCTCTTCCTGTCTTCCTGGATACCATCTGCTTTGTCATAGCAGAGGCATTCATCTAGGACAGTGACTTCAGGCTAATGCTGCATACTGCCATGGTCTGCAGCCAGCATTTCACAAGGTCATTCACAAGGCACAGAAACTGGTATTAAGCTATGGAAACCCTCAGATAACAAATCCTATGGAAGAAGGAAGAATACTTATTTTCAGTCAAAATAACCTGATTCCTCAGTTATTTACCTAACAGAAGGGAACATAATCAATTGTGAGTTTCACCTGTTTACTTGCAGAATACCTTGTTTAAAGATGTAACCAAATTTGGATGTCAGTATGATACCCATCTAAGCATCCCATTTAAGTGAAATTGTTCTGTTGTGATATAATCTTTCACTTGCAAGGGGACCTAATGATACTTCTGTCATCCTGTTTGGCCTTGCTGTGTATGTATCATTTAAAACTCATGCAAAGTAATGCAATCCTGCCACAACTGCTCTTTCATCTTGCACTGCTTTACCACCGTCCTTGCTCCTCACTCCCTCTTCCAATGGCACTGCTTTCCCACAACTTGCTGCTGGATATGTCTCTCCCGGAGTCTGGATTTTCTACAAATGCAGTTGTCACATTCATATGCTTCTGGTCCAGCCTGAGCAAATTCCTTTACTTTGGGATGTTCAGATACCTTCAATGAAAGCAGAGACTACCCAAAGACCTTGCCAGACTGCTTTGTGCCAGATTCAGTCTCTTACAAGGGATGCCATTGGTCACTCAAAACTTGCAAACTTTACTCTCTTACCTTCAGGGAGATTTAAGAGTACAAAAAATGACAGATAGAACATGGCCTGTACCTTACCTATTTTACATGATGCCTCCTTAGGAGAGGTGCAGTACTCCTCGAATTCCTGTGCGACAAGCAGTTTCACAATTAGACTCTGCCTGACTGAAAGCAAGTAAAAATAAAGACACTGAGTGCTTCAGAACAAATTACTGTAAAAAATAGCAGTCTAAATGTCCTCATTTTCACTAGCACTCAGTGCCTGGGGAATATTGAACCAGCTCTTAAACCTACCAATCTCCTTCCTCATTGCTTGAGATCTAACTCTTAGTCAGCTTTTATACATCCCATCCTGCCATTCCTGGTCCTGTCACACTACCCCTGCTCCCATCTGTAGTTCAACAGTCACAGTGTGTTAAAGAAGCCTTAACAGAGATCTGTTTCACTTAAAGTCCCCACATATGCCCAAGAACTTTGCAGAGTTAACCACAAGCAATCACAGACTTATAGAATGGTTTGGGTTGAAAGAGGATCTGGGCACTTTGCACTAGAGCAGGTTGCCTGGAACTACATCCAACCTGGCCTTGAATACCTCCAGGGATGGGGGGTCCACAAATTCCCTGGATAATCTGTTTCAGTGCCTCACCACCTTCACAGGGAAGATTTTTTTCCTAATATCTGATCTAAACCTACTCTCTTTGCACCTCTCACTGTACCTCTCCATGTGGCTATGGAGAGTACCATGTAATCTGGATAGTAATTAATGAGATCTAAAATAGAAAGTCTCAGATAAATACCTGAACAAACTGATATCAAAGAAATCTGTCCTTGATTTTGCAACTTAAGGCTAGTTTTGAAGAAAGCAAAATAGTCTCTTATCATTAAGATTACAATCACTTCCAAGTAACAGAAATATTCTTAAACTGAATCGTAAATGAAGCTGCTGCATTACCTAAGGGGATGTATTTTAGTCTCCTCCATGCTCTAGAAAGGAAAACATGTTGGCACAAGTAACCTGTGCAATAAAAAGAACACAAAACTGTATCTGTAGCTGCTTGCTGCAGAATAACAGAAAAGTTGTTAGAGGACCCTTGATAAGACAGAAGTATGATCCAAAGCCTCTTAAATCCTCTCCTTACACACATCACACTAAAGATGACAGAAAAACTTTAAACTCAGAATAGCAAGAATTTATTATTCATAATAAATTCTAGACCAATCAACATTTTCAGTACAAGAAAGCTGAAGTAATTATAGAAACACAGAATGGCTTGGGTTGGAAGGAACCTTAAAGATCTCTCAGGTCCAACCCCCTGCCATAGGCACCTTCTACTAGACCAGGTTGCTCAAAGACCCCTCCAACCTGGCCCTGATCAAGTAGGACAGAACATAAAGAAGCATAAAAGCAAGTATCTCCCTACACATTGCATCTTTTCAGGTGTGGTTTTGTTCCTTGCTAATTAAATGGCTTTCTTTGTTGCATCCAAGTGCAATTTGTCTGGTCCCCAAGGAACCAGAGACCACAAGAGACCTGCCTGCACCGATCCTGGCTCTCTTCTTAACACAAATTGAGGAAAGACAAATACTGTACACCACACAAGGTAAGTTAGTTTAGGTTAAGCAGTTTAGGTTATGACTGATCTAATAAACCACCAGCTGACCCAGTGACTGTAGAACACTCTGCCACCAACAGCTTTTCAGACATCCATAACCTTCCTTCTTTCTCTGCCCAACAGATATATACATTTCTACATACTGCAGCCTACATTGTCATTAGCATGTATTTAGCATGGTATTTCAACTACAAACTTCTGTAGAGTATCACCCACATTAATTCATTCTTAAACAGAGACTGCAGTGACTCAGAGCTCCAAGCCAACAAAAAAGCACCTGTTAGTTATATTTACCCTCAAATACACCATATGGGTTACTATACCATAGATGAGACTCCACACAGATTTAAAAAAAACCCCAAATTTGTATGCCAGTTGACTAATTTAATGCTAAATCCAGCCATTTGACATTTTATTGTATTTTAGTTGTTCAGAACGCTGTTATGATAACAGCCAAGCCCCATGAAGAGGCTGAAGAGAAGGAGAGCACCAAGCCCTGAGGTACAGTTCTTCTACTGCAGCACCAGGGAGAAAATCTGTTCCAGGTAAGCAAAGCCCATCAGACTCTGACCTGTCTTTCCAAGATAAAGTCTAGTTTCTTGTCTAGTCTTGAGAGCAGAGACACTAAGGATCCAATCAATTTCAGTGTTCCTTCTTTTCCTGAATCCACTCTCCACATCAAGTCTCAGGAGATGTCATGTTGCATCTACACATAGAAAGGCCAACACTTATTGCCTATAAAGTTAAACCTTTTTTTCACTTAAAAAATGTAATGAAAATAATTCTTTTTCAATTTCTCAAGCTGGAGGGTGCCTTGCTGCACAAGAGGATCAGCAAGGTGACTTGCTCTTGAACCTGATGTGGCAGCTGCTGTAGGTATCACAAAGGAGTAAAGCAGCAGATGAACAAGGCATTTCTGAAAAAAAAATGTGCGTGAAACTGGCTCCTAGGGACACAGCCAGCTCCAGAGCAATGTTTAAGCAGATGAAGGCTACGGAAAATCTCCAAATACTCAGAATTCTGGTGGCTCTAATCAATATCATCATCCCTCATTTCTATAAACATTTACTCCTATGTACTTAGTTCAAATGACACCTTCTGTTCTCCTTTTAATTTCTCTTAAATTTCCAGTTTTGTTTACAATGTTTTGATGAAGATGATGCCATTACTTACCCTATTTGAGAAGGGCAGAAGGTGAAGACAAGAAATTTTTCCAACTCTTTCTTCAAGGCAAAAGATAATTATCAGGAAATCTCTTCTGAAAAATGGACTGCAGAAATCATGGCACGAAATGCAGGATGTTTTTATCCTGTCTCCCTCCTCCAAGTGATTAGGAGTACCACATTTGCACAGGGCTATGTGGCTTGGAGCAATACAATCAGATTTTGAAAACAATGTTTAATCAGAAGCATACTTGAGCTATAGCAAATTGCTTCACAGTACTTTGAATAACTAACACCTTTCTGGCCTATGAAGCAAGAAAAAAAGGAAAACATAATTAGACAACTATCTACAGCTTTTCTTTTTTAGAGGGATTTTATGAACGCTTAACTGGAAAAACTGTGAGTATTAAGAACAAAATGGACAATTGCATGAGACATCATCTCCATGCTGAGCTGACTGTAAGATGTAAGAGGGCCTCAGAATTCCAGGTCTTCATGACTTCTGGAGTATTTCTTACCCTCTTCATTAAAAAAATGCGTTGAATTTTTTTTACTGTCTTTGCACTGTAATGAGAGGCTAGCAGAAGAGGACACTTTTTCAGTAATGTAGATACGCAACGCTATTGATTAATAAAAATTAAGAGGAAAAATAGCCTGAATACCAGAAAACAGTGTTGTATTGGTATCTTAGCAATGTAGTGTATGCTCATCCATATAGTCTAACTCTGTCTACGGTATTATTCTACTGCTGCCACATGTATACCCTGTCAAGTGTTCCTGCAGTTTTTGCAATCAAATGGAAGAGAGACAGAGCAGACATGAGAACGAAATGGCTTGCTGCAATACTGCCACAATGCAGGACACTACCACTTCTATCACTCTGGCGTTTTCTCTGGTAATTTCTCATTTCCCTGCTGCACTCTGAGACCTTCAGCTGCACCACCTTGTCTCCCGTGCCCAGCAGCTGGTCTCAGCCAGGTCTACACTTACACTTAGTGCTTTGCTACAATTGCTAAGAACTTTATTCCACAGCCCTTAACAGTTCACCAATAAAAACATCTCCTTCCCACCCCAAAAACCTCCTTCACCCTTTTTTCCTGGGGAGCTGTGCCCTCCAAGGTAAAAAGGCTTAAACACATCATCACTCAAGAGCTTCAATACAAGATTTGTTCTCATCACTACAATTCAACATTAAATGAAGCTTGTGACCTTTCTAGTTGAGTCATTGTTCCTTCCACGTTCTGTTTCACTCTAGGAATATCCTTCATTTTATGCATATGTTTCAATGAGATCTTAAAAATAGAACTCATGTTTATTCATATGGATGTTAGGAATTTTTAAGAACTTCTAAGATGTCCTCTGTCCAGCTTAATTTCCTTCCAAAAAGAAAAAATTGTTCTCTTTTTCCTGTGTAGCACAATTACACAGTGGACTAGGACGCAGCAAGGCTTTTAATTTTACCAAGACCAAGCCCATTCTCTATAAATTGAAGAAAGAAATAGATAAAACTCTTTTGGACTGAAACTATCAAAATTTAAGTAATTCAGTTTTAAGTTGTAGAGATAAGCAGGTAAAAACAAGCTGTGCTGGTTTTGGCTGGGGTAGAATTAATTTTCTACCCAGTGGCTGGCATGAAGCTGTATTTTGGATTTGTGCTGAACACAGGGCTGGTAATGTGGAGATGTTTTTGTTATTGCTGAGCAGGGGTCGCACAGAGCCAAGGCCTTTTCTGCTTTTTGTTCTGCCGTGCTGGGGAGGAGACTGGGGGTGCATGGGAGGTTGGGAGGGGACACAGCCAGGACAGGTGACCCAAACTGACCACAGGGATGTTCCAGACCATATGGCATCATGCTCAGTGTATAAAGTAGGGAGAAGAAGAAGGAAAGGGAGGAACATTTGGAGTGATGTTGTTTGTCTTCCCAAGTTACTGTTACCCGTGACGGGGCCCTGCTCTCCTGCAGATGGCTGAACACCTGGGAATGGTGTTCAGGGGCATGAACACCATTCCCATGGCTGAACACCTGCCCATGGGAAGCAGTGAATTTTTTTCTTTTCTTCCCTTTTTGCTTTGCTTGTGTGCTCAGCTTTTGCTTTCCATATTAAACAGTCATCAAACAGTCATTAAACAGTCTATCTCAGCTTGTGAGTTTTCTCACTTTTACCAACCCAGCTCTCTCCCTGATCCCACTGGTGGGGGAGAGGGCGAGTGGCTCTGTGAGGCCTGGCTGCTGACTGGGCTTAAACCACAACACAAGCATTCACTTTGAATTCAAAGAGTTGCAATATATAATCCATAACTCTACTGTAGATAAAATCCAACTCCTATTATTTTTCAGAGAAAGCCTCAGAAGGAAACAAGAACTATCATCAATCATCACATTCTAAGTGGCTGAGGCCAGCTTCTCTGGCTCTCCAGGCATCAGCTATGAACACTGCATTGGTTCAAGCCTGCAGAGGAACTTCATTCTTGTTTCTCAATCATCTGGGACAGATGGATATTTAAAAATCATGCATTTCTTTTATATAACTCAGCAAGTACATGACATTTACAAGACAATAAATCCATCACTAATGGACACGCTTGATCAAGGGATGCAGTTTTCTGTGCTATATCTTGCCTGCCTCAATTTTTAAAGACAGACATGTCAACCTCATTTCATATTTCTTGCTATTAAGGAGGAAACCGCATGATTAGATTTTCATTTATCTTGAAATATTGTCACCATTCTTAAGCTTTATCACAGCCCATTTCTGTCTTTTTTTTTTAAATTGCTTTTTAGAATTTGATCAACCCTACCATTCTAAAAGCTTCTTCAATGAAACAGCCAGCTAAAGCCAAAAACTGCATTGTATGCAAATTATACATACAGTCTAAAACCCGCTTCTGCAAGTTTCATCTGAACTCCTAAAAGATTTCAAAAATTCAGAGCATTTATGTAATTACCTTGTGTACTGCTTGACTAGACAAGAGAAGGGAAATAACTTGTGATCAATTGTGCTCTCTGTGATTTCATCTCATCTTTCCTTGGCCCTTCATTCCTGGTCTTTCCTACATAGGAGAATGTGTGTGGTATTTGCAATAAATTGCTGAACCACTGAGGTACGATAAGTTCTTATCTGCACCAAATACTTAAAAAAATCCAAAAAGCAACACAGTATATGCATTTGAAGCATAAAAAGGAAAAAAAATCTGCAGCAACACTAAACTAACAAAAACCAATTTATTGAACAGATAAATCAATCTTGGTAAATAGACTACTCTTTCTGTGACACATACAGCTAGTGATATTGTTTGTTTTGCTGTGAGGTAAACATGATGAATATAAAAATCTATCTTATAGGTTTGCTTTAGAAGCCACACAATGTGTTAGCACAGCCAGGATATCTGCATCTTTTAGATAGCCAGCAAGAATGCTATGATATAATCCACAAACTTCCTAAATGGGCTCCACTAAACCAGCCTGTTCTCCACTGTGCTTCCAGCTTTGCACATTTCTCTGCACTTGCCATGCAGTATCTTTTATTTGGAGCACGGAAGCCACTGTGGGCACCTTGAGACCACGGGGCCAATCAGAAAGGCAGACACGCTGCACCTGAACTTCAAGTAATGGACTGCCCTGACATTTACTTTGTTAGTGCAGATGATCCATGGTGGGGCCACAATGATCAAAACATTACTCTCCAAGTCAACGCTGGGAACTGACACCTCACTGCCTTCTCTTAACACGACACCAAGGATTAACTTCTAGCCCTGAACATCTTCTGAGGGACCTCCTTACATCTGGCAGATCCTGAAGAGACTTTTAACATGACCTTTGTGTTTCCAGCTGAGGTACACTATGGCTGGCATTTCTGACCACACATCTGGGGAAGATGCAAGTGAACAGCATTCTCCCATCTGCACTGACTCCTCAGCAATGGGACTGTAGCATTCCACTGTTCAAATTAATGGGTGTACAATACACACAAAGAAAGACTCATGAGGCTCCTTCTTGCTGGGAAAAAATGGAAGTCAGTTTTCTCAGCACGCTGCCTCTGTCTGCAGGATACTCTCACCAACCAACCAGCACAGCAACAGGCATTTCTCTGAAGCAAGGCAATCTTTTCAACAAATGTTCACTTCTTGTTAACACTTTTGTTATGAAATCTGAAGTTCTGGCAGTTCAGACTCTCCATGTAAATACTGAGAATGGAACATTGGCTAAAATTGATCCCAAAATGACAGCGAGCCTTTTCCTCAGGGTATAAGCACCCCAGTAATGCTGTTTCCATCTGGAGTGACTTCCACAAGCCCTAGGCATGTGCACTACTTGTGGGTTTCAAATAGGGCTGCTAATAACTGCATTTATGAAAACTGTGCCCTTCACTTACTGCATCTTACATAGAAGAGACATTACAAAGTCTACTTATGATCTATCCAGTTCATTAAATGGGTGTTAAAATTGGAACACAGTTCACTGAATCAAGACCTTTACGTGCTAGCCTTGCACTTTAACTCCTAACAAAGACAATTTTGTTAAAGCCTGTCAGAAAACTCAATTCAAAAGCCTTCTGCAGTCCCTGGGAAAGAGAGTCTGTTGTCTCTAACACAGCAAAATCTGGCCTGCAGCTGGAAAATGAAGAGTCAGTAAGGCAGTTCATACTTTAGTCTGACTGGGGAGTGAGACAGTGCCTCCCAGGAGGAGGAACTGCAAAGGAAGAAAATTGTCAGTATTTCAATCTCCAATATAAGAGAGAAGCTACATACATCAGGCATCAAACACCACAGAAGGACGAACTGGCAAATGTACCAGGACAGGACAGTAAACAGCACAGAATTGTTCACTGTACATCAAATCAGACTCAACAAAAGAAACCAAAATCCACAAGGATGATACTCTAATCAAAATACACACACACAAAAATCCACTGTGTTTTGGTACTGTTCAATAACCTGAAAAACTCATATTAAAAATGGTAAGGAAAAGCAATATAAAAGAGCTTCTTCTGTAAGAGACCCTACATTCCCATGGTTGTCAATCACGCCAGGATTACTGCTGTCAATAATCAGCTGCCTTTTGGGATGATGTGCTCTCTTTTGAGAAGTTCTTACACACAAATGACAACACAAGAGGTATATGCTCTGTTTAAAGCTGTCATATGCAAGTTACCCACATCAACATTTTCTCAACACATTACTTTATCATCCGATATAGACTTGGACAAATATTGTAAGTTAAGATAGAAAAAAACAGATTGATTCACTATCACACTAAAGATTTCCAGTAAATGATAAAGCAAAACAAACAAACAAAGAAAGCAAAAATTCCACCAAAACCTGGAACTTTTCGCTTTTCAATTCACTTCAATTAAAAAAATAACAGCTTAAAAATAAGGTATTAGGCAGCTTTCCATTTTTAATAATTTCAACAGAACATGAACAGTATAACTCTATGTATTAGCTGTTGCTTCAGACATAGTGTTTTACCTGGAAATTGCATATTTTCCTTTTGTTTAGTATAGCACTTACAGTTCTATAATTCCTGACAGTAAGGCAACTGCAGATTTGTTAAGGATGTCAGATCTGTATAAGATGTGGCAAAGGAAAAAAAATTTAAAAAATCACTTTCCCATTCTTCCTACAGAGTGAAGAGGCTCAAAGCTAACTTTCCCATTCGATTTAAAAAGCAAAGTTTGGAAGGCTTCTGAATGTCAACACTGATGCATTACAGGGATGTTTATCTTCCCATCACTGCAGATATACAGCAAAACCTGAAGGGGATATTTTCCATCTCTGCTGCAATGAGAACTGTGGAACAGCAGAAATATGAATTAACAAGATGCACCTAGTTCTTGCAGAAGATTTATGAAAAGTGTATTTTTTAGCTGCTGCAGAAGAGCTGCCTTTAAATTTTTGCTAATTTGTTTTGGATTTAAACCTCTGTCTGATAGGTGCTGGATATTTCAGACTGATGTTATGGAGTGGGATGGCTACATTTTTGCAGTCAGTTTACTTCTACACCGTGCATTTTTGTCCTGTCTGCGTGCCAACGCGAGCACCTTTACACTCACACGCTGAGCTGGATCAAGGACTCCCCACAGACAGCTGCATGAGCAAGCCAAATGAATTTGGCATCCAGGAGCAGGGTAAACACCAGTGCTGAGCTAGCTCAAAACAGGAGTGGGGCATGGGGGAAGCTGCTGGAAGCGAGGGGTGGCTGAAAAACAGAGTGCCTGGGAGTAGCAAGGCACAGAGAACACTGCTGTGCCTCTCCAGCTGTCTGCAACCATTACCTGGGCACAGGCACACAGAGGGCTCAAGGGCTGCCCACCCTCAGAGCCCTCTCAGCACCTCCGAGGGACACCAGGGAGAACAAGTACATGGCAGGAAGCAGCTGCCTGACTTGGGAGGGTTGGTTCTTTTCTACCTTTAAAACAAGACTACACAACCTAACTACAACACTACACTGAGTCCAGACGAGGGCCAGAGGGATGGAGCATCTCTCCTATGAAGGCAAGCTGAGACACTGGGGCTTGTTCAACATGGAAAAGAAAAGGCCATGGGATGGCCTTAGAGCAGCCTTCCACTACCTAATAGGGCCTACAGGAGACAGGGAGAGGGACTTCTTACAAGGACAAGGGAATGGCTTCAAACTGAGGGAGAGTCAGTTTAAATTAGATATGGGGAATTAATTCTTTACTGCAAGGGTGGTGAGGCACTGGAACAGGTTGCCCAGAGATGCTGTGGATGCCCAATTCCTGGAAGAGTGAAAGGCTGGGTTGGATGGGGCTTTGAGCAAATTGGTCCTGTGGAAGGTGTCCCTTCCCATGGCAGGGAGGTTGGTACTAGATGATTTTTAAAGTCACTTTCAATCCAAACCATTCTATTGTTCTTGTGAACAAAACAAATACCAACAAACCTTCCCCACCAAGTTATTCTCCTTAAACATTTCTTCTCTTTTGGAGGAGACCCTCTTGCTGTGCTGAGAAAGCAGAGGCATGAGAGGCAGCACACTTATGTCCCTAACATATTTAGGCTCAGATACTCATGGTGTATTAAGAGCATCAGAAAAAAAACCAGCAGAATTGCCCAGTTGTGTTGTTTACTGAGCCACCACACCCAGATCCTGTATCAGAAATAATCCAAGTAGGAGAAGCCCCCAACAGTAAAACAGATTGAGTGGTCTGGGTGAGGGGTGCTGTTCCTCTTCCCCAGGAGCCCGTGACTGTTCTCCCAGGGATTCCCGTGGTAATGCAGGAACACTGTTGTGCTCTACACAACAAAGTATGTTTCTGTTAAGTATTCTTAGCCATATGAATCTCCCTTTCTTCTTTCAAGCCAAATCTAGACACATAGGATTATTTTATGTCTCACTACAGAACTAAGGTGAGAGCTGTGTGTTCTTAAATTCATGGAGGAGAGGGAAGACATGCATAACCAGCAGTTGCCCTCCACTAGGAGAGGGCACTTCTCGCTTTTCAAGAAAGCTCTGAGTCTCAATAGAGTTTTCATTAAAAAAAAAAATATATATATAACTGGTGACTTTTCACAGCATGATGATTTGAAGACATATTTCTAGGTGTCCAAAGCTACCCTTTCCTTAGAAAGTGCACCCAAATGTCAGGCAGAACTCCCTTCCATGACTTTCTCACTCTTGTATTCAATCTTTTATGCCACTACAGCTAGATGAGAAAGGGTATTAAGGAATGTGTCAGCCTAGTGCTGGTATGTCTTTAGTCTGCAGACAAAATAAGTTAAGGAACCAAAACCTTAAAATAAACATATTAAGGTAAAGAAACACCATGGAGGTTAACACGTACTGGGATAAAATCAGCACCAGTTATAAAATATTTGAGTTGCCAAAACTTGTCTTTTTCATGTAGTTTAAAGTTTCTTTGAGTGCTATAGACTGTACAGTATAAAAGCATTTAAGGAACATTAAGGCGTGACAGAATTAATAAATGCATGTAGGGCAGAAAATGGACTTCCTACAGGAAAGTTGTTGGGGTTTGGTGTTAGGCTGTGAATAGATCTACTAAATATACACTGCTGAAAAGTTTCCACATGTAAAGCCAAAGTGACTTACAGAATATCAGAAATCTTAACTTCTCATCAGTAATACTTGGCTTTAAAATAAATGCCCATGTGTTTTAGTAAATATGTAAAAAATATGATGCTCTGCAATAAAGCGATCTCAGCTTGGAGAGTAAAACAAGGAAAAAGACAATTATTTCTGACATGCAAAAGTGTTCTCGTCAACGTACATTTTAAGGCAACAGAGTAAAGATTATTTTTTTTAAGCTAACAAAATATATTTTTAAAGCATCAACCTAAAAATTATAATGAATTCTGCTTGCAACATTATGCCTTTGGTAACATTAAGTAGTACATTATGGTTGCTATATAAACCAAACTATAGATAAAAGTTCTGTCTGTTCCTTAGAAATTAACAGCTGTGAAGCCATTCCTGAAAAATTATGATTGCTGGGATTAGATTGCAAACAGCATTTTGACAAGTTAGCAGTACAGAATAAATTATTGCAAATATCATACAAGATAAAACCTGCTGAAAAACCTGTTCAATCTGCCCCTCCTTTACAGCAATGCTAACTGGACAAGTCTATCAGTAAAAACTTTGATGCTTAACTTTTAAGGCTGTGAAGTCTTCTTTAATCATAGACATGAATTGGAGAGTTTAAAATGAAAACTTATTTTTCAGATAAAACCCTTAGCATGTTATATCCTGTGATAAATCCATTGGAAAATATATTGCCCAAACTATTATAAATTCAAGAGGAGAAGTCTTACCATTTATCTTTCTTCCTTACTTCCAGATATCCATGTCACTTAATACCTTACTGCAATGCAAGAAAATTCTTAAGCTGTTGAACAGGGGGTTGTGAGAATAAGCCTAATTAACTCCCCAAATTCCCACAAAGAATGAATGATCAAAAAAACCTAAATGAGCAGGAAGAAAAGAAATAGAGTAAATGAGGTATTCATCCTTCAGCTCAGGATGAGATTGGAATAAGAACATGAAATAACCAAGATATAAGCAAGATCAATGCATCTCACTACACTAACTTGGACTTGTGTTGGCTGCAGTCAACCAATGCCACCATCAAGGCTGCTTGTAAGGATCCAACCATACCTTTGTCACCTGATGCAAACATGCAGGATTATATTTTAAAGTTTATTTTAAAGAAGAAAACCACAACATTATTTCCAGTAAATATAAATGTTAAGAACTGAGAATCAGTCCCACACACCTCACTGTAAGTCGAGCAGCCTCTCTGTTCTTGGCTTAAGAGCAAAACCATAACTGGGTACCTCTGATTACCTGCAGTCCCCGTGTGCATTTCCCCACAGACATACATGCGAGTCAGCTTTGATTTAGAAATTATGCACCCCTGGGAAATATTATCAAAACAAATGCCTCCCAAAGAGGCACAAGGCATCTCTCAACCACAAGATCTAGGTATATGAGAATCAGAGAAACGGGGACATAGGATAGATGAAGGGTGCTCAAGGACAACAGATTTCAAAGAATTCTAATTATTTGTAAAGTAGGCCAACCCCCAGGACATATCCATTTCATCCAGAAAAATTAATCCAGCCTGCTCCTTGCCATCCTCTTTTCCCAAGGCCCCTCAGGCATACACAAAGATTAAAAGCTACATGAACTATCCTGGCAGTCTGCTCCCTTTTATCACAACAGCTTGACAACTCCCCTGTCATCACCAGTCTTGGTAGAAGATAATAATGGGAGCAAAACTTGTTAACTCCCTGAGAGGTGACTGATGTGCCTATTCATGCAAAAGGTAAGCCTACTCTCTAAAACAGAAACTCCACATCTTGCAGAGATTTCTCCCCCACTGTTTCTCTACACAAAATAATGGTGATGACTTTGACACTTTGGACACCTACTCACTGCTCTGTCAACGAGCACTCAAAGGTCTCATCATCCACTGCAGAAGCTGGGCCAGAGTAACCATTCACCCCAAGTTTGGCAGCCAAGTCTTGTCCCAGACTTGATTCCAGCGTCATAGATACCTGCTCCCCTTGAGGATGGTTTTCAGATGACCCTGAAGGATGACATTATGCCTGGACCTGCTCAAAGAGCTTCACAGCCTCACTGTCAGGTTGACATTTCTCAGCCTTTCTTAGCCCAAACTTTCCTGTAGTGTTTACATAAATAAAAAAATAAGCAAGTATTTAAGTAAACACAGCGAGGGACAGAGGACTCACCAAGATGACACAAATGCATCCAAGGAACTAATTTAAAGTCTTACTTCAGACACCCAGGGCTGGAATACCTCTACAGAGAGTACCACTTTACTAACTTGGTAAATCTCATGCAGTAGGTGTACCCTACTTACAGCGACTGAAATATCAGAATTTGGAGCTGGAGATCTCCAAAAAGCTATCCAAAAGGTAGCAGGAGATTCTTACCACTCACCAACAAGAGCTGAGGCACAGGAAACCCATGAAGCATTGTTCTGTAATTGAGGGCTCTTGGCTAAGAACTCTGCAATTAGAAGTGGGTGATACATTTCCTATGGCTAGAATCTCATATTCCATCAAAATAAGCAAAGAACAAAACCCCACCTACCACACCTTTCTGTCTCTGCTGTTTACTGAGATACTGTTTTCATGCTATCACTACTGAAGGTCTTGACTCTGTGCAGGCACAACATACTTCATAGAGGGGAGAGAAATAAGGGTGGAAAACATGGAAGAGGTGAGGAAAAAACCAATATATTTCATAGCTGTGGTTTAAAGCTTCTCATAGACTTTGAAATGTTAGAATAACACTGTGGGAGATGGAATAGCAGAGCCAGAGCAGGGGAAGCAGTCCAATAAAAGCAATATATTACAAGCCTTGAAGAACTGACTTCAAGGCCTCATTTAACTGAGAGTTTAGCAAAACTTGTTTCAAGACTAAAGTATGCAGAGAAAAATTAATTTTCTCTGAAGAACCCATTATCTTAATACTGTCTTTCTTGATCCTCTTTCCTCAATTGGAAAAAAAGGGAACTTTTTTTAAGAAGTAGCTTGATTACCTTTTTAAGGTTTTGCTTCAAAACATTATTACAGATGAGATATTTTCTACAGCAAATTTAAAATGGTAAATACTTCCTCTGCCATAGATAGAATTCTTATTGAAAACTCAAAAGAAAGACAATGCCTCAACATCCCAAAACCATAAAGGCAGGAACTGAGAAATGAAATGGAATGCTATGCTTTGGTCCTTTGTTCATTTATTAATGCTTAAAAAGAAAAGGTTTTAATGTAGGTTAAAACCAAAGCAAATTTTAATCCCCAAACTGTGGCAAAAAGGCTTGAATATGAAAAAGACTATATTTTATTTCATTAAAAATACTGTGTTTTTTTCCCAAAAATGCAGTATTTAAAATAATACCTTTCTGCTATATTAAAAAGATCAATTCAAATCAGAACAGTTCTTGCTGAGCTATTTCCATTGCCAATTTCTTAAAAGACAACAAAAATAAGTATGAAACTTTGTGGGCTGAGCACCATCTGCTCATGCTGTAATTTTATTAACAATTATATTTTAAGACTGTCACCTGTAAAGCAAGTTTTCCACATGTAAACAGCATGCAAAACTGGTATACTGCTTTTACGTTTTACCTTCCTTCAGTTCTCTCCCACTGCTCAGAGGTTCACACATCAGTGCTGGCTGCTGCTATTTGCAACAGAGCATTCACCAAGGAAGTCACAGGAAAATACATTGTAGCCTAGGAAAGCCAGAGCAACACTAAAAAATGTTACCACATTCAAAGATTAGAAGGAGGGCTTCAAGAAGACACAGTAAGAGAAAACTTAATAGAAGTACAGGCCACCATAGAGCGGCAAGTAATTAGTTTATTGTAATAGAGAGAAAAAATAAAAGAGCAATTTGTTCTCTTGCAAAGAGGCATGCTCATGCAGGGAGAAGCATGCTTAATTCCTGATTAATACAATTCTTTTTAAAGCATCGTCTCTTAATTACAAAAGTAGCCATTTTTGTTTCAGTAATAATGTCTGTATGCAGCCTGGTAAGAAAAGTATTTTATTACCACATGGGAAATCCATGGGTTTTCACAAAATAGGAATTTTGTGCTATAAAATGCACCTGGAAGGAAAGCACCAACCTATTTTAAAAACAGCTCACACTGTTTTGGGTTTTTTCAAATTTCAGACCTGCCAACTGAAATGATATTCCAATGAATAAAGCAAACATTTCAAAATTATTTGATCCCAAGCAAGGGACAAACAACAAGGATGCTTATTTGAAAAACAAAGGTAGAATACAAGTATCAGCTTTCTCCTCTGTATCTTTGTACAGCTATTAACAACAAAATCCTCTTTTTCCACAAAAGCACACATCTTCCCCACAAGCTCCTTCACAGAGGATGAGGCTACAATTAAACTGATAAATCCTAATTTGCCATAAAGCACAATCTTAAACCGTTTAAGTTTATAGAAACCCACTGAGTTTATTTTTTTCTTCTGCAACCTGTATTAAGTGAAAAGCCAGAAATCCCCCAAACCCAAGCCTAAAGAGTAGCACAGGCTGTGAGGACACACATGCTGCTGGCTGCTAACTACTGCCCTTCGTTGGGGACATCTTCCTTCCTCAACACACCACACGAGCACTGCACTTAGTAATGGGGGGAACCTCACTCATCAAAACTGTGTCTAACTTAATGCACTGTGAGGCACAGGTGCACTGCTAAAGACAGATCCAAGCAAGATAAATTCCCTTTGATTCACAAAAATATTAAAGAAAACTGATGAAGGAGGTAGCCTTTTGACCAGCATGAGCTCTATTGGAGTTGAAGCTGACCAGAACTGTGGGGGACAATAAAATTATTTCTTTAAAATACATTGTCAAAAGGCAATGCAGAAATGACATCAGCCTGTTACAGGATGCAGGTGGGATAAGTCAGGGATACTGACAAGGTGGAGATGTTTAATGCTTTCTTTGCCTCTGTCTCCAACACCGATGATGGAGTACCCTGGCTGTGAAAATGCTAAACCCCCAGTTGACCCCAAAGTTCTGAGGAATCTGCTGCTCCAGCTGGATCCATATAAATTTATGGGGCCTGATGGGATTTATCCAAGAAAAACTAAAGACTTGGCTATGTCATCACAAGGCCTCTCTGGGTGATTTTTGAAAGGTCTTGGGAATCTGTAGATATCCCAGCTGGGAAGTTGGTTAACAATGTTCCAATTTTCAAAAAGGGCAAGGAGTACCCTAGAAACACAGGCCTGTCAATCTCATTTCAGTGACTGGTAAAGTTGTGGAGGTTATTCTGGAAGGTACTGACAACATAGTCATTGGTCACAGCCAGCACGACTTCATGAGGGGAAACCCTGCTTACCAAATCTGATTTGCCTTCATGACAAGGTAACCCAAGTAGCTGATCAAGGGAAGCCAGTCAATGTAATCTTTTAGGATTTCACTAAAGCTTTTGATACCATCTCTCAGCATCCATCTGGACAAAACATCCATCACACAGCTGGAGAAGCACCTGGGTGGACCAAACCTGGATGTTGTCCTGCTGTGCCTCCCAGTGCCCAGTCACCTGGTGCCTGGGCTCTTTGTTATACACAGGATCGAAGTTCACAGCCTGGGGCACCTCTGCCACCCAGAGCTCAACCTGCAGCTCCAGCTGCAGCAGCACAGAGCTCCTTGCATTATATGTATGCCATAACACTGTCCTGGGGAGTGTCAGGCACACCAAGGGCAAGGGAGGGGACTGTCCCGCTCTGCTCTTCACTGGGGTGGCCTCACCTTGAATATTGTGTCTGGTTTTGGGCATTGAAACACAAGAAAGACATTCAACTATTAGAGAAGATCCAAAGGACAGCCATAAAAGTGGTGAAGGGTCTTGAGGGGAAGCCGTGTGAGGAGCAGCTGAGGTCCCTTGGTCTGTTCAGCCTGGAGAAAAGCAGATTGAGGGGAGAGCTCACTGCAGTTACAGCTTCCTCCTGAGGGGCAGAGGAGGGGCAGGCACTGATCTCTTCCTGTGGTGACCAGTGACAGGGCTCGAGGGAATGTCCTGATGCTGTGTCAGGAGAAGTTTAGGCTGGCTATCAGGAAAAGATTCTTCACCCAGAGGGTGTTTGGGCCCTGGAACAGGCTCCCCAGGGAAGTGGTCACAGCACCAAGAAGAGTTTGGACACCACTCTCGGGCACATGGTGTGACTCTCAGGGATAGCGCTGGGCAGGACTGGGAGTTGGACTTGATCATCCTTGTGTGTGCCTTCCAACTCAGAATACTCTGTGATTCTATGTTGCTAATTTTAAACTAATCNAACAAAATCCTCTTTTTCCACAAAAGCACACATCTTCCCCACAAGCTCCTTCACAGAGGATGAGGCTACAATTAAACTGATAAATCCTAATTTGCCATAAAGCACAATCTTAAACCGTTTAAGTTTATAGAAACCCACTGAGTTTATTTTTTTCTTCTGCAACCTGTATTAAGTGAAAAGCCAGAAATCCCCCAAACCCAAGCCTAAAGAGTAGCACAGGCTGTGAGGACACACATGCTGCTGGCTGCTAACTACTGCCCTTCGTTGGGGACATCTTCCTTCCTCAACACACCACACGAGCACTGCACTTAGTAATGGGGGGAACCTCACTCATCAAAACTGTGTCTAACTTAATGCACTGTGAGGCACAGGTGCACTGCTAAAGACAGATCCAAGCAAGATAAATTCCCTTTGATTCACAAAAATATTAAAGAAAACTGATGAAGGAGGTAGCCTTTTGACCAGCATGAGCTCTATTGGAGTTGAAGCTGACCAGAACTGTGGGGGACAATAAAATTATTTCTTTAAAATACATTGTCAAAAGGCAATGCAGAAATGCCATCAGCCTGTTACAGGATGCAGGTGGGATAAGTCAGGGATACTGACAAGGTGGAGATGTTTAATGCTTTCTTTGCCTCTGTCTCCAACACCGATGATGGAGTACCCTGGCTGTGAAAATGCTAAACCCCCAGTTGACCCCAAAGTTCTGAGGAATCTGCTGCTCCAGCTGGATCCATATAAATTTATGGGGCCTGATGGGATTTATCCAAGAAAAACTAAAGACTTGGCTATGTCATCACAAGGCCTCTCTGGGTGATTTTTGAAAGGTCTTGGGAATCTGTAGATATCCCAGCTGGGAAGTTGGTTAACAATGTTCCAATTTTCAAAAAGGGCAAGGAGTACCCTAGAAACACAGGCCTGTCAATCTCATTTCAGTGACTGGTAAAGTTGTGGAGGTTATTCTGGAAGGTACTGACAACATAGTCATTGGTCACAGCCAGCACGACTTCATGAGGGGAAACCCTGCTTACCAAATCTGATTTGCCTTCATGACAAGGTAACCCAAGTAGCTGATCAAGGGAAGCCAGTCAATGTAATCTTTTAGGATTTCACTAAAGCTTTTGATACCATCTCTCAGCATCCATCTGGACAAAACATCCATCACACAGCTGGAGAAGCACCTGGGTGGACCAAACCTGGATGTTGTCCTGCTGTGCCTCCCAGTGCCCAGTCACCTGGTGCCTGGGCTCTTTGTTATACACAGGATCGAAGTTCACAGCCTGGGGCACCTCTGCCACCCAGAGCTCAACCTGCAGCTCCAGCTGCAGCAGCACAGAGCTCCTTGCATTATATGTATGCCATAACACTGTCCTGGGGAGTGTCAGGCACACCAAGGGCAAGGGAGGGGACTGTCCCACTCTGCTCTGCACTGGGGTGGCCTCACCTTGAATATTGTGTCTGGTTTTGGGCATTGAAACACAAGAAAGACATTCAACTATTAGAGAAGATCCAAAGGACAGCCATAAAAGTGGTGAAGGGTCTTGAGGGGAAGCCGTGTGAGGAGCAGCTGAGGTCCCTTGGTCTGTTCAGCCTGGAGAAGAGCAGATTGAGGGGAGAGCTCACTGCAGTTACAGCTTCCTCCTGAGGGGCAGAGGAGGGGCAGGCACTGATCTCTTCCTGTGGTGACCAGTGACAGGGCTCGAGGGAATGTCCTGATGCTGTGTCAGGGGAAGTTTAGGCTGGCTATCAGGAAAAGATTCTTCACCCAGAGGGTGTTTGGGTCCTGGAACAGGCTCCCCAGGGAAGTGGTCACAGCACCAAGAAGAGTTTGGACACCACTCTCGGGCACATGGTGTGACTCTCAGGGATAGCGCTGGGCAGGACTGGGAGTTGGACTTGATCATCCTTGTGTGTGCCTTCCAACTCAGAATACTCTGTGATTCTATGTTGCTAATTTTAAACTAATCATCCAGAGCAGACATTTGTTTTCCATACTTACAGAGTAAATCTAGTAATTAAATGTAACTGTTGCCAGACTTAAAGTCCTCTCAGGTTATATGGCCTAGTTACTGTAAAAAGCATCCTCCCAGCCCCCTGCAAGGTAGAAGTCAAACCTATTAATGTAACAGCTTATCCTGCCCTATTTCCACTTGGCAGTCTCCCGTAATGCTGATTTAATATCTGACAAAAATAGGACAAAGACACTGTCATTTTTGATTAGAGAACGTCAGCTCAATACAAGCAATTTTAACTCTGCTGAGCTTGGGTTAGGGAAGGTGAATGCTGCTTGGCCATGTGGAGAAAAATCTACATATTTACTTCTGGATAATGGTGTCCTCCTGATGACCCAATAAGTCTTTTGCAATAAAGAAATTTACTAGCATCAGAATTTCTACTACTTCAGCTTAGCCATCCATATTCACTAGCTTTAAAACAGAGTTAACTATTACCTAAAATTTTATTTAAAAGAGGAATTTATTACATGCTCTTTTCAATGCCCCACTCTTTAGCCCCTAAGCAACACAAATTACCACTTCTGTTTTGTTTTTTTCTTCCAAAAGCACAAATTACAGCCTACCCAGTCCATGGTGTTGATCCTAATTTCTGTGGTGTTACTCACAGTTTATTCATTAGGTACTGCAACAGATTAATAATTTTACCTGTGTGATCCCCAAAACAGACAAAACTGCTACGTTTTTGTTGTATTGTCTTACCTAAGTGTGCAGAGTCACCTTTCATCCTATGCTGAGGATCCTGCCAAATGTTCCCTGGATACTCTAGACCCCTCTTCTACGGCAATGGGATTCTTGAAAAGCAAACACCAGTCTTAGCTTAAGATCTTTGATTTTTCAGCTGTTCAGTTCTTTTACATTATTCACAAATGATAACACTTGGGGCTAAAACAGGACAAAAGGAATCTTGTCACATACATAAAAATGGTGCAAAACTGCCCTTTAAAGAGGAGTATACGTACATAATTAACAGTCTTGAGATAATGAGTTCTTTACCTAACTTAATACAAGGGTTTTTGAATGGTAAGAGAGTTCAAGAAATTTTTAATATAATTTATATACGTATACTAAATTGTAGGTATCATATAGCCTCTCTTTTTTTCCTCATTTCCTCACATTACTTGCTCTGTGGTCATTGATTCTGCAACATAACTGGAAGCACTTGGCAAATTATTTCCCTTTAAATATGATAGGGATTGGGGTTTTTTACTCTCCCAAGGGTGATAGATTTTTACAAGTTTTTCAAAGCAAATTTAGATAAAAGCACATATTAAAAAATTATCATTTAATATCTCAAAACATTTTGCCTATTATTGTTGCTAGCAACACAAAAGATTACTGTAAGAAGTGATGGTTACTTTCTACAACAGCAATACTTTGGCTACAGCAAGCTCACTACCTCACTGTGCACAGTCTTCAATCCAGACTTGTTGAGCACGAAAGGTTTGCCAAGGTGTTAATTCCTGGTGAATGTCACACAAGAAGCAGTGACTTATTTCAGCTCTGATTGTAGAAGGCAGTGTGGCTATGTCTAGCCCTGCACCTGCACAGAGCTTTTCAAACCCAGGTGATGAATGATTGTGTTCAGCTTTCAGATAACGCCAGAGTAGCAGAACCGGTGCAGTGTCCTTTGTGTTGGTGTCACTCAATTACAGAAAGGCAAACCAGCTAAAGAAGTGACCTATGAATAGATAACTATACAAAGCAATTGGAGAGAGATTATTTTGTCATTTAATCACTTATGTACCACCATTTTTACCAAGTTCAGAAGACTCGAATCCCTTCACTACTGAACACACTGTCCCTTTTACATCAGCTTTTTTATCTTATTTCAATTCCTGCCTTTCCTCCAGTAATGATATCAACTGCAAATTCCTGTGTCTCAGTTTCTGTTCTAAGCACACTTACTCCTTAAGGGAAAGTGAACCATTTCCTCTGGGATTTCCACACAAAGAATCTAATTTAAACCACAATAGCACTTCAAGTTCAGTCTGCAACTTGTCATTAAGATCTCAGTGACAATCAAGCCAAGGTATACAGGATATTAGCAGTTCTTAAAGTGGGGGAGAAAGGGTGTCACCAGAAAGCTCAGAAAATGTCCATTCAGCTTTTATTTATTCTTATTTTTCTAAAGCTTCTGCCTCCACATCATAAATTCTCCACCTTCTGTTGGCCATGTGGGAATTGTAATGTTTAAACTTGGCAGTTGGTGAAGGCCCACAGCCCCAGCTGCAAGATCATCATCTGGTTTCCTGAACCAGAGGGATGTGCTAGAATTGCCACCTGACCAGGGCACTCAGCAAAGCCTCCTCTCCTGATCCAAGGGCAACCACTCTTCCCTCACTCTGGTACGGCTGCCGTGACATCTGGCAGCAAGGACAGTTAGCTGTCCTGGCAGGGAGATGGGAGCATAAATGCCTAAGGGTGGCAGACTGACCTCACAAGCTCCTGTTTAGCACATCTGGTACCCAAGACGTGCACACTTGCAGGGGCAGTAAGAGAAAGGGGACAGTTGCTGTCCAGCTACTCATGCACACTTTGAAAAAACCCTTGTAACACAGTCCAGAAAGTCTGAGAACTATGGATTAACAAATAAGACATAAACCAGCAAATTATATCACTTAGAGACACAGAAAATTAAATGCCTTCAATATATGGGAAGTCCATTGGTGGCTCAGGTGTAGTGGCTATGGAAAATGCTGAATTTACTGTAATGCTTCAAACCTGAAGCACCAGGTTCCCAGATATAAGGCCAAGCAGCCTGTGCTAAATTTTCAGGAAGCTCTTGTCACTACACTTGTGAACAGGACAGACTATGGAATTTATTTTGTGGGTTTAGCAATCTCATCACTACATTTCTGCTTTGTGCAAGGCTGGGCACACACTTCCAGCAAATCTTTTACAACCTTACTCTCCGTTTGGACCCTAGGAGCACAGTGGACACTCTTCCTTACTGTCCCTCATATAGACAAATGAATACAGTGATTTGTAATTGGTCAGATTTGGAGAGTTAAAGCTGACCTGCAGTACATTTACTCCTTTAAATAAGCTTTCAACTTTTCAGTAACGAATCTTTTTTTACTGTTTCAGCCCATTGGTTCTGTCTGCTGTACTACCTACTCCTTGACAACAGCAGCTTTAAGGCTGTACCTCTGAGGCTGATCATTAGCAACACATCTCGCTGGAGAACAACAAATACTGTAGCTGGGATCCCTACAGCAATCTTGTTACCATGAATGGCCTCAGTGGTGTGATTGGCACATGGTGTGACTCCTGAGGTGTCCTGCACAGGGCCAGGGGCTGGAATTGATGGTCCTGATGGGTCCCTTCCAACTTCAGCATATTCTGTGATTCTCAATAATTTCCTGCTGGCTTCAGAACTGTGACCCCTTGATCCAGAAGACCAGAAGGTGTCGGAAAGCATCCAAAAGACATAACATGGTAATCAAATCAATGATTCTACCTAACTTTTTTCTCACAGCCATGAACAGAGTCCCTGCCTAAATATTTGGTAGCCTCGCAATCCTTACTATCAGATAGCAAGTATCCTTACTCACACAAAAGCAGACATGCACTTAAGACACTGAGAACAGACTGATATATTTTCATTGTTTTGATTTGATTTAGATTGGAAACTGAAAGTTCTTAAGGATCAGAGTTAGTTTATTGTCTTTAGATACTTCTGATAATGCAAATGAATACTTAATCTCTCACTCCAAATCCCACAAGCACTTTTTCCTCAAATGGATTCTTGGAGGAAGTTCCAAGTGAGGTTACCCAGAGAACAGTTCTGTCCTCCCAACTTATGCATATGCGTCAGTGAGAGTCTTCTCTTGGAAAGAAAGGCGTTATCTCCAACTATCTGTATTACTGTTAGCACCACTTTGCTCTCATTTCCTTCCTAAACAGCTACTTCTCCACTTTCATTTTTGTTTTGAAAACTCTCTGTACATTAATCATTTTTACTTTCCGAAAGACTTCTAAAATCTTTTAAATCAGTAAAAAGAAAAAGGTAACACAAGATTTGAAAGGATATTTTTTTAAAGCTACATATTTATAACACTAAATCTTCTGTATTACCTATTGTCTGCTGCTGTGAACAGGAAAACATTGAAGGTTATAAACATAAAAAAGAACAACACAGCAAATCTTTTCATCTTTGCATCTTTAATGCCTTGGTGTTATTAAAAAGTGCCCAGGGTTACAATGCAGAGAGGAAAAGGATACCGCCTGAAGTTAGCTAAAAAAGCTAAATTCTATTTTAAGCCGGTACTGTCTGACAAGGAATTTCATATTTGTTGGTTAGAGCGCAAGAAAAGGGAAGAGGGTGTTGTACGGGACGAAGATTTATCTGTCATTTTTAGGTCAACAAACTTATGGGCAACCAACAACAGAGCAAACACACACCTTTCTACGACTGAACAAAGAGCACACCACTGCATTTCTGAGAAGCAGTCAAAATTAAACTCCTCCTTCCCTTATGCTGAAGCTGTACCAAGGCACACGCTGTTCCCAGGTGTTGCAGGGAGCACACTTCAAGATACAAGCTCAGCTCAGGGGGTCAGCTCTGCCTCTCCTAATACAGTGCAGGGTATTGCAGGTCCTAACCTCTGGACATATTCCCGGGCTCTGACAGCTTCCCAGTAATATGCCAGTGCACTGCTAGCAGGAAACACAGTCATTACTGTTTCATAACTCGTATCCCTTACCTGAGCAGCTTCTGAGGTGGAAACCACTCCAACCCAAAACATGAATTCAGTAATAACAGTAATGTTCCACAGAAAATGATGAAGCAGCATATATTACTCTCATACATATCACAAAGGCAAGTAAACCGCTGATCTAGCTAATGAATCAGGTATTCTGTTTAGATTTCATCTTTGACAGTGTTTACTTAATATAATTGTATTTCTTCTCAAGGAAGACTGAATTACTTCCTGGGATGGCAGTCACAGATATTTCCTCCTCAGGTCAAGACCAGGTAATCAAGACAGGAAGCTGCTTTATCAGGGGCAGGACTGTAAAAACTCCTGTAATTCCTTTACTGGTACACAAACCAGCTAAAAAAGACTGCTGAATTAGACCTCACATGTGAATGGAAGTGGATACAAGGGCTCAGCTCAAAAGTCTCCGAGCAAAAGCCTTTAGGCTCATGAGAAAGGACAGCACGATGCATTACAGCACCTAAGCTGAAACAGCACATGCACACCTGGGCTACAATACTTCAGTATTCACCCCAGAATAAGCATCTGAGGATGGTCACTTCCCTACACAGCAATGCAACCACAATTTTTTTTCCCCTGAGATTGTCACTTTGAATGTCTGTTCACAGTCCTGTCCTGAGCAGGAAAAGTAATTTGACCAGTCTTGATGCAAAATGTCTACTGCCTGACATTTTCTTCGGAAGTATACGAATAAATTCCTGAAGATTTTTCCACACACAGAAAATCCCGCATTGTGTCTAGAAGAACAGATTACAGAAACTTCACCACTTAATAAACTGCTTATCTTCAAAAATACACTATGGCCTATTATCTCGGCAGTAACTGCCAAGACACAGCAAACTGTAACAGCTTCAGAAGACAGAGCATCTGCTGAAGGAGTCCAAAGTCATTTCCAGTTCTCAAAAACAAGAGTTCTGTCAACTCACTTGCCTTACACAATTATCCAAAGCAACCTATTAGAGAGGTCCAAGATCATTAGTGAACACATAATAAAAGATCTCTTTTTAAGATAATCACTGGAAAATTTTATGACTTTACCAAGATTATTTTAATCTTGGCTAATCTTACTTCAAGCAGATCTCCTTAAGTCCAGTTATGTTCCTGAGCTCTAAAACATCTGGTGAAAACGGAAGAATTACTTTGACTCCTTCTAAGACCCTGGTGTCAAAGGGTCAGATTATTTTCACCTGACTAATACAAGGCCATGGCAAGACTCATACTGCAGATTTGTTCATCTGACCTCCTGAAGCATTTCTGGAAGTTAGTTAAAGCGCTGCCCACCTCGCATATCACCTGTGCTCCCACCATTTCGGCATGGGAGACCTGCAACACCAGCTGGGTACACCCAGCGCCTTTTGGCTTTCCGTGCGCTGCTCTTAAATTACCTGATCTGCTGCTTCTCCTTGGCCAAACCTGCCCTTTGGTTAGTAAAGCGTCGGGAAGCCGATCCGCGGCAGCTAGGTGAGTTGGCGAGGGAACACCTGCACCCTTTGTTGAAGCTCTGGGGGACCTTTGCAGGACACTTACGCAGGGGACACCGGCGCTGTTATTTAGGGATGGAAAACCCACAAAGGGAAGACGTTTCTCCCAAAGGGAAACGCCACGCGTTTCGGGTGCCCAGGGCACTGGCGGCGGGGAGGTCCCGGGGACGGAAGGGCCCCGGCGGGACGCTGCCCGCACCACCGCGCCGGTGGCGGACACCGGCGGCGCGCTGCCGGCG
>VZSE01007177.1:2000061-2158945 GCA_013398275.1 Promerops cafer | reverse complement strand
GCCTCGCCCCGGGCCGCCGCTCGCTCCTGCCCCCGCCCCGGCACAGCGCCGGGCGTGCGCTCCTGTGCACCTGCTCCCGCCCGGACCGCGGCTGCGGCCAGCCGCGCCTGCAGCCCTCCGGGAAAGGGGGGAGCAGTAGGAAACCTCGAGTGCGGTTTCGGCTTTCTCAGTTGGGTGGGCAGCGGTGCTTGGGCACCGATTTGTAAAAATTAAGGTGCAAGCGTTTAACTTCAGGGGTTGTCATACAGGCGTAGGGTAACGCAGGCCCATTAATTGTTGTGTGCAACCTGGGCAGAGTAGAACTGGAAAGTCAACAGATTTTTCTTAGGATAGCAGATTAAGTACAAGATTACAGAGATGCTATCAGCCCCACAGCTTGTGTGTTATTTTGTTACTAATTTTCTGTACTAAAAGTTAGGCATCGTATTTCCTCTCAAGGAAGGTCACACGTGCACACACACACACAGAAACTTGATAATATAAGCTTTCCAAAAACCAGAGTGATGCAAAAACAGTACTTCCAATGTAATACTACTTTTGTTTTTTCTGTGTATTCAGTACTATCCCCGTGCTCCGATGTTTTTCTGTTCTATTTCTTATGTGCACTGGGAGGGTACACATGTTCCATGGATCTTGAACGTTATGAACATATCCATGGATCTTGAACGTTAACTTCTAATGATAAGGACTGCAGAAACAAAACAGGATATTGCACCTTGAACAGCATAACTTTGGAGGAAAAAAACCGCCCGCACCTAAGTGACCTTTGTAGTTGGACACACCTAGCCACAGAAGTCTTTGTTTATTCATATAACAGCATGATGTCTTTTTTTTTCTTCCCCATTCTGTAAGATCAAGGCATGAGATGTAGACAAATGCAGTGTTAAAGGCATGAGCAATAGCTCTAATCCTTACAAGTATTTGCACAGCCCTGTGACTTCCACAGGAGCATAGAACTGTTTTCCCCAAAGCCCCCTCCCTGTCTGCAGCTGCAGCAACCACACAAATATCCCAACACAAAGAGTTAGGTGACTCTTTTCAGGTAGACAGCAGCATCTGCACAGGGCTGGGAGGGACTGTTAGGGGTTTTATGGATGGGAAACACATAGAGTTGAAGTGCCTAGCTCTGGCTTGCTGAGCCCAGAAGGAAAAGGCAAGTTGGGGCTTTAAACTGTGAAGGTCAGTAGGCTGTCAAAGAAGTATAGAAGCATCTCCCCAGCTCTTCCTTCACTCCTTAGTGGAGACCTTACTGCAGCAAACTGCTCTTTCCTCATGTTGTTTCATTCTTCATTGTTGGCATCCCCTTTTAATGTCTTGTGCTGTTGCTCTCAACACACTCAAGAAAAGTGAGAAGAAAAAAAAGTTACTTATAGCACTGCATGGAGGGTACAGCCATGCAATGTGACACTGCTCTGCTGCTGCTCCTCAGAGCTGAGAGTGGTGGGGACAGAGCCTTCTGCGTGCAAGTTGATATGATGAGAACTCACATTTGTAAGGCTGCCTGCTGAAACCGGATTTGGGTTTGGGGTTTTTTTTCATATGGAGGTGTATGTTCTGCACAAAGCCATAGGCAAAGGTAAACCATGCATCCGTGATTTCACAGAGAGCTACACCCTTGGAAGATGATCAAGAGCTTTGTCGTTTTGGTTTTAGATACCTGAAGTCTCCCTTTCAGTGAACTCCCCCATTAGCTATCGGAGGACAATGGCTTCTGTACCAGGAATTTTAACCCCCCCTGGGTTTTATCCCGAAGGAGAAGCGGCTAACGCCCACTGGGAGGCAGTACGGGCCAATGGACAGGGTGTTCATGCCAGCCGGCCCCCCTCTGCCAGAGCCGCCAATGACAGCAGACTGGAGAAGGCCTCATGGTTCTGTTTGACCATTATACCTGCCTGCCCTGATTCCTCAGCAGCGAGCATCATCTACCTCGTTCCTTCTCATGCACAGGCCATGAAGTCTGACTTCAGAAGTATTAGGTTAATACTGACCTTAGAAGTGTTTTATTTCAGTATCCTCATTAAGGATGTGCTGAAGTTTCAAATTCTGCACTTGCAGTTCCTCCTATGTAATAAAGCGCTAAGAAGACCTACAGAACATATTTTCACTCTTGTTGAATTTGTATCAGCTAAAACAGAAAATTCAAATTAAATTTGGCTTTGGACTGCCTCCAGTACTATTCAAAACCACTTTTCAAAGACTTTTACAACCTGGAGAGAAAAACAGGGAGAGTTAAACACAGGCTTTAGTCTCATTCTGTTACAAAATGTAAGTAAATAGAAATTTTTATATAAAAATATAAGTGTATACATAGAAGTAAAAGAAATACATAATATATAAATATATATAAACCATGATGCTTTTAGTATACAGGCAGTATTAAAACAAAACACAATTCTGTTATTAGGGAATTAATCAATCTCTGTTAGACTGATATTCAGTCATTCAAATGTTTCAAACAGGCTGGCAACTGTCACAATGTTTGTATCTCTATGTGGACACCTACTGCTTGTCACACAGAAATCATATGTTCACTTCTCCATGTATGACTCCAAATAAATATGCAATGGCATTTAAGTCATTACAAAGGCTTGCTGCTCTTGAACCAGAGACCTAGGATGACCTGGAGGTGAGGTATCCGATTACCAATCCCCTAAGCCATGCAGTTGCCTTATTGCTGGGGATTTGGGGGATGGTGTCTGGAGCAGGGTCACTAACCAATGTCAAAACCTCACGCAGTTGCTTGCATGGGAGAAGTGTCTGGATGTGGATCTACTCCTTAACTCTTGTCCTGAATATCTGGCCACAAAAAACCACTGCTTGTTCAGAACACAATGTCTGAAAGGAAATTCCTACAGACTTTTGTACCTCTCAAGGTGAAAGTCATGTGTTACAAAGTTCCATAATACAACAAGCTGCTGTAAAGGCTTCACTCTACATAAAACCTCACATTTTGGTCATTTGAGGGTTTTCTTCTGTAAACACATAGACAATCTTTGTAAAATCTGCAGTTCAGAGACAATTTTTTTTTTTCTACTGAGTGCAGAGAGCACAAAACACACCTGGGTTTTTTTTGTCATGTAAATAGGTTTGAAATTAAATCTTTGAAATTAGCAACGGTGTGCTGGTTTTGACTGGGGTAGTTTAGCTTCATAGTAGCTGGTATGGGGCTATATTTTGGTTTTGTGCTGGAAAGGATAACACCAGGATGTTCTGGTTGTTGCTGTGAAGGGCTTGCCCGGAATCAAGGCCTTTTGTGCTCCTCACCCTATCCTGCCAGACAGGAGGCTGGGGGTACACAAGGACACAGTTGAGACAGCTGTCCCTCATTGACCAAAGGGATATTCCAGTGGCACCATGCTCAGTATATAAAACTGGGGGAAGAAGAAGGAAGGGAGGGGGACATTTGGAGTGATGGTGTTTGTCTTCCCAAGTCCCCATTAGGCGTGATAGAGCCCAGCTTTCCTGGAGATGGCTGAACACCCGCCTGCCTATGGGAAAGGGTGAATGAGTTCCTTTTTTTGCTTTGCTTGTGTGCATGGCTTTTCCTTTACTTATTTAAGTGTCTTTATCTCAACCCAAAAGTTTTCCTGCTTTTACCCTTCCAGTTCTCACCCACATCCTGCTGGGCATGAGTGCGTGAGAGGTGGTGTGGTGCTTAGTTGCCAGCTGGGGTTAAACCATGACAAATGGATTCTAGACCTCAAACAGTTACACTTTCCTTAGATGTTTCCAGATATAACTACCAGCACTTCATTAAGTGCAGTATTTCCCTACACAATATGCTCTAGACTTCATGTAACAGCAGACTTGGTCATGCTTTGATTAAAGAAAGTGTTGGAAAATGCCAGCTGGCAGAAAGTAACTTGCCTTCCTAAATGGTATACTCTCAACACAAGCAACACCTTTGCTCCAGTGAAACCTTCCAGCTCCACGTGATCTCTTTTCCCATCCCGACCTTGCATTTAGATGGTCATCTCTGAACAAAGCCTTTGCTGTTTTCCGCACTGTTACTTTGGATCTAAGGCAAGCTGGCCATTGATGCTTACAGAAAGCTCGTGCAGTGTGTTAGCCCTCCAGGAGATTTATTAGTACTGCATGTCAGAGTCCTGGGTGTCCTGGTGGAATCCAAGACACACTTCCCTAGTTTTCATCTGAGAAGGTAGGAACTCAATGTGTGGCTGAAGATGCCTGGCCAGATCTCTCTTACTTTGTGTTTAGCTCATACTCCCTTCTGACACCACCCCCAGCACTGAAGGATTTGAAGGGAGATTCTGGATTAATGAGGTGGTCACTGCTAGGAATAATCCAAAGGGTGCAGTTTGGCATACATTGTGATGAATATAAAGGTATGCCCTAAATATTTACAGTGTGTGTATATTTAACCTCAGAGTTGACAAAAAGGAACTGAAGTACAGGATTTTAAATTCTTCCTAATTTCTGAGATTGTTTTAAAAGTACTTTAATCAAATAAGTGCCTCTAGGGAGGACTTAATATATGCTTTTGCAACTTAGACAATGATTGCTTAATCATCACTGTTTTGTGTTCATGATCTCCAGTCTTTAGTACCATTCTTCCTGTAATTCTCAATTATCCTTCTTTTTTTTTAAGCCAGCAGTTTAGCCATGCATGTCCTACCAAAAATTATCCTTCAGTATTTCAGCATTTGAATAGATGCTTTTGGCAGAGTGCTGTTCACTTCCTTTGCTTTTCCTGTCACTTTTATGAAGAATGTGTTATGAAGTTCCTGTCATTACATTTAGCCCCCATACTCCTGTCATGCCTACTTAGTCTGTTTTATTCCTGCAGTATCACCTCTAGCTCCTCTTTTCTTTTCCCACACAGCAACAGTAAGCAAGCTCATTATTTTGTACTGGTCTGGATTTTACCAATGTCCTGAAGATTGGAATGTAAAATGATTTTTTTTCCAGCTGCCCTTTCTGCTAATGAGTACCAGTCAATGTTTATGAACTATGTTGTATTATTAATACTGCTTTTGTCTAAAAAAAATTAACTTCTTTTGCACCTACAAGTCCTCAAAATATCCACACTGATGAGTGTCGACAATCCTTGACAGATTTAGATCTCATTAAAATAGTGGATGGGATGGTCTGTTATGTGGGCGTTTCATTTAAGTATGAGAAGAATTGGAATGATTCTGAGCATGATTTTGCCATTTAAAAAGTAAAATATATATTTTAAATTACTTTTCAAAGAAACTCTCACCTGTATTTTGAGCCAGACAAAAGTATGAGCAGTCATATACTCAGACCAGTCTCAGGTCTGGAAAATTTCCTTTTCCAAGGTGCCATATTTCTGAGCATTTCAAACAGAAATTAACTTGCATCATTTCCTGAATCTAGGGCAGAGAAAATTGAAATAGGTTGCTGCAATTTCTGTTATGCTGAAAAAATGAATGTTGTAAACACCCACAATTTCAGATGCTGAGTTATCTCTCTAAAAGACTTTTCAAGTATAATAAATTAGTGGAGTTAGTTTGATGAAACTGTCAGTCTGAACAAGAACCACAGTACCTTTGAGAGAAAAAATGGGAAGTTTTACAATTGTAAATTAATTAGATTTTTGTATTTCTTAGGAATTTTGTTATTTAGTGATAAACTGTTGACAGTTTAGCAAATAACTGGCAACTTGAATATTATCAATTCAGTATCATTTATCAGCTATAAACCTTCAATAGGTTTGACACAATTATTTTCAGGATATATTCTGCCATGTTGTTCAAAATTAAATAAAACCTAACTGCTGAAGATATGAAGCATTTGTAAAGCATTAGGAAAGTTAAATAAAGCCAACGTGTCAAATCTGCCCAAGTTAAAGCCTTATGAAGTTTCACAAACAAATAAAAAAAGACACTCAAAACTGGTTACATGGAAAAGTATGGATGTACAACAGTTACTAGATGCTAAAACCAGGATATGCTTTTTGTTCCTTAGCTTAGTCACCATTTCAGAAAGAGTGGCCTGCCCCATTTTACATAAATGCATAAAAGGTCCATGAATAATTACTGGAAAAGATCAGTCCAGTAGATAGATTTATACACTGAATAGCATTACAGAGTTCTGCCAGACTCTGATTTTCAAACTGGGGCACTGGGGAATGGGAATGCTGTCTTGCAACAGAGAATGACAGCAAGACTACTGCTGTTAGCCATATAAAGTTTGTGGTATATATCACAAACTGGTAACTGGAAGGGCCTTAGTAGTGGTGAATCACAAAAGCATTGCTTTTGAAATGCAATGAATTCTTCTTTTGAAGCTTAAGAAAGCTCAGAGCTTTCTTAATTCTTTGCAGGTTTTATAAAAGTTCGATGTTATTGGTGGTTGGAAACAAACACCACAATGCTGAGCAGCCTCTTTTCTTAGTAAGCTGCCATTTGGAGAGAAATTCTCAAACATTATTTCCATTATGTATCGTCTGACACCAAGTTGTATTGATTAGTAATTCAGTGAAATGATTCCTTTATAAAAGGCATGTTTTGTGGAAATTGCAGGCAATAGCAGCTGTTGTATCATAACATTGCACACATTCAAGTCTTCTACTAAATATAATCATAATGACATAGATTTCATAAGGGCTTTAGTACATTATGTAGTGCAGAATTCTGGGGAAGCTTTCCCTTTTCTCAGGTCTAAAGCTCCAGACAGATATCCCTACTTGGTATGAATTAAACGATTTCTAACTTTTATAGCTTTAGCTCGGGTATCAATGTAGATAATTCTTTCAATTTTTTTTTAGTATGTTTTCCATCTTTTTCCCAAACTGAGAGCTCAACAACAACCAAAAAAATCCCAAACAAACCCAACTCTCCAAAAAACCCCAAACCCAACCAACTTAAGAGAAAAAATTATCAGACATGTTAAAAAGACATTGAAAGTGAAGAATTATAATAAAGTAATCATCTTGGCAAGCCAGACTCCACTGCTTTTCAGTCACGCATGACAAGTAAGAGTGATTATGGCAGGATCTCATCCATCTTCAAATACTGCAGGTTTCCAGCTCTCACCCCCTTTTTCTAATATATAACCGTGTGCTGGTTTTGGCTGGCATAGAGTTTTCTTCCCAGTGGCTGGTAGGGGCTGTGTTTCGGATTTGTGCTGAACACAGGGCTGGTAATGTGGGGATGTTTTTGTTATTGCTGAGCAGGGGTTGCACAGAGCCCTTTCTGCTTTTCGTTCTGCCATGCTGGGGAGGAGACTGGGGGTGCATGGGAGGTTGGGAGGGGACACAGCCAGGACAGGTGACACAAACTGACCTCCAGAGCATAAGGCATCATGCTCAGTATATAAAGTGGGGGAAGAGGGAGAAAGGGAGGTACATTTGGAGTGATATTGTCTTCCCAAGTCACCAATAGATGTGATGGGGCCCTGCTGTCCTGGAGATGGCTGAACACCTGCCTGCCCATGGGAAGCAGTGAATTCATTCCTTGTTTTGCTTTGCTTGTGTGCTTGGCTTTTGCTTTCGCCATTAAACTATTTTTAATATTTTTATTATTTTGTCCATGAGTTCTCTGGCTTTTACCATCCTGATTCTCCCCCTGATCCCGCTGGTGGGGAACTGAGTCAGCAGCTGTATGGGGCTTGGCTGCTGGCTGGGGTGAATCCATGACAAACTGCAATGATTTAAAAACTAGTTGGCTGAGTAGTCGAATTAAAAACTTTTCTGAATTCCCAGGTGTGTGCAATTAGCAAGAAGCAGATCTCTAGACTGTACTTCTGTTTTTACTCTGGCTGAACTAAATCTTTGTTCTGAGTAGTTGGATCAAATCAGGTACATCCCTTAGGTTTAGATGTTAGAGGTTACAGAGTAGGTGGTAAAAGGTTGATTTACAGTTTTGTCCTTAAAAAAAAAAAATTACTCGTTTCAACTTGAAAAGCGTATTTATGGAGCAGAAGACTAATCCAATTAACATTATTTCAAATTAAACTGAAGTATCACTGATTTACTCTTACTCCCATTCACTATTCCTTTGAGTAATGAAAGATGCTCTTGTGAACCTTAGGCCAAAGTGAAGTTTATTTTGTTCCTGATTTACTATCAACAACTCTGACTGTTTGTATATATCACAAAATGAACACAGCATCTGTGTAATTAGTTGTTTTTTCTTTTTTTCTTGCAAATGGTGCTTTGGGACAAAGCAGAAATGATAGGAAAACTTCATATTCAATTAAAGCATGGTGATTTACAGCACGACTTTTGTAGACTGTTGGCTAACTGCCCGAAAAACCTGGATGACTGCTTGCTAATCTCCAAGATACAGGAGGTGGACATGTCTTCAAAACATTTTAGATTTATATAAGGAGACTTATAGTACGACTGAAAATGAGTGTAACAATTTGCCTCTCTTTCAGGTTTATATCCAAACAGTCTCTCCATACTTGCCCTGCTACATCTTTGGTGTCAGGGCTGATTAGAAGAAAGCAGGAGATAGAGGCACTGTTCCTCCCAACATTTAGGCCAGCTCTGATACTCTCTCATGTGTATCTAGGCCACGTCTAATTAATCCCAGAACATTCCATCACTGCTGGATTACCTCTGTCAGCTTCTCCCTCAGAAACTTGGCAGCAAAGATTTTACTTTAGGTGAAGATTTTCCCTTTTCTAAAGGCAAATGGGAGTGGTTTTTTTCATTGTCTAACTACATAATGTTTATGCAACAACTTACAGAGTCCTTAGGATGTAAAGTAGTAGAGGTGAATAGCTTCACTTAAAATTACTGGAATGTTGCCAGATTTAAACAGAGCCAAGAATTCACCCCTAATTGTTTTAAGGATGAAATTTACCAGGCTTCTCATCTCCAAGTTTGAATCTGCTATTCAAAAGAATCATGTACTTTTTCTTTCTCTAAGCCAAATGTGAATACAAAGTGCTTAATCAACCTAAGATAAGAAAAGACAAAAGATCTAAAAAACACAATAAAAATTCTACCTAAAAGCCTACTGGAGATCAGCAAAAGTTAAGGAACTAAATTGTATTTTTGAGCTTTAAACTGCAGCCTGCAGTCTGCCATGGTCATTATGAGAATTACATAAACAGCTTGCAAAGACACGTAACAGCTCTGGGAGGTGCTTAAATCAAGACAAGCCAACACTTGGAGCAACTGGAAGCTGCTGAAAAATAACCCAGAGCACTTACTGAACTAAGGACACACTGCATCCGTGTGCACAGAATCACAGCACTAAACCCAGACCATTAATTAGCAATGCAAAATGTATATGCAATTATGCAAGGTGTTGGCTGTCTCAAGCACTATCACATTTGCATACCGAGGGTGAAGTATCATGACTTTTGGAATCAATGCTCTGTAAACATGCATTCATCTATGCAAAAAGGACAGTATTTTTTTCTTATATCTGATGATAAAGTACTACATGACAAGACAACTTACTACTTGCAGAACAATAAATACCTGTTATTGGAGATCTATTAATATGCACTTTAAAAGTCTTTGCACAGGCAAAGAACAGCCCAGGCATTTTTGCAGTGGGTGAGGTATGCTTTTCAACTCCACCCTCCGCTTCTCAAATTATGTCCTTGCAATCTCCTTTAGTTAAACATCAAAAGGATTTTCAATGCATTTTTTACAGGATTGTTGTCAAAACCTTCATTTAAATGCTTCTACTGATACCGTCAGAATTATGTAATATTAAAAATGTAAATAACATGCAGATCTGTCACATACTCATTTTCCTTTCCTATGTAAGTTGATTACTAAAGCAGGAAATGCTATTCATAAGTGCTCATTACTAATACACTAAAAAATTCATATAGCAAAACTTCTTTTTGTTTTTTTTTTTAACATCACTAGAAAAATAGTCAAATCAGTATCAGTCATGAGTTTTGCCTGAGTTAAGATTTACCTGCCCTCCAGATGTGCTGGTGTGGGTCATTGACATACTTAGCACCTGTGTTTGAGAAGTCATCTTATGTTTTAGCTCATATAACAAGTAGGAAGGCAGATTTTCTGAGATGTAGGGTGAGTGCACCAGCAGCAAAAGTACAATAGGTGTGTTGCAATCCATAGCCAATGCAGTGAAAGTACAAATCCTGCTGTTTTGCATTTAATGTGTTAGAATGAACACACACATAGGTAAAAAAATATTGTCATTTTGACAGGTGAAAAATGCACACTGGCTGGTGATATGATATTAAAAACACTCCAGCTTAGTGTAAGCCCTCGCAATTCACATTTCTCTTCCACCAAGGTCCCCTACTATGATACTGGACTTCACCAGAGGACTCATCTTTTTTGTCATGGCCCAGATTTCTGGCTGTATCTAAGAGTCCTTTAAGCATACGTGGCTCTGCTTGAATTTTGGTCATGCAGCTCAGTTCAGAGCAGAAGGATGAACTAGATTTCTACTGGTGTTTTAAACTCTGATAAGCTTCCTGATGCTATGCATTAAGTAAGATAGCAAAATAAGCTTGATGGTGTGGGACTATTACTGTTATTAAGAGATTAGAGCATCTTTGTCCTTTTGCTTTGGAGATTTACCCCTTCTTGTGCTTCATCACTCAGTTCAAACTCTGTACGAGCTGTGCTTTAGTGGTGGTATCAAGGTGAAGACCCAAAAATGCTCTCTAATCTTGTAATTCCCCATCATGTACAATGCCCACTAGGCTACTAAATTTTCACCATCTTTTTTGTGACTAGCATCTCAAACTCATCAGCCTTAAGTAGCAGAGCAAAAGTTACAGTTGTTAGAGTCATCTATAGTCTTTGTGATAGCAAAGACTCTCTCTCTTGATGAGAGAGAGAGAGAGAGAAAGGTGTGCTATTTGTGTCGATTCTACAGGGTCTAAACTTGGAATGCTATTGCCCTGTAGGAAGCAGAAAAACATGAAGTCGTTACAGAAAAAGTGTATCAGTCATGTTCATTTAAAAATGCCCTACATTCAAGAAGGTGAATTTTAGAGTCAGCTAGGCATAATTTTCCTTGTAACACCTACAGAAATTAATTAAACTTTGGAATCCAGACAGAGATGCACTATTAGCTTAGACAAGAATGATAAATAACTTGCACTCTCTGAGAGAGTAAATACATATAGTACATGTAAAATGCATGCTATTATTTTAAAAAGAGCTTTTAAGTTTTTATCAGTGCCTGCACAACTTGCATTGTTGTTGAAAAATTACAACAGTTCATTGCATGCCTTGAACGGTAGAAATTGCTTCATATCGTAATAGTGTCCTCTCAAAGGACCATTCAAAGCTTTCACCTAATTCCTCCTTTCCTTTTACTGCCATTTTGTTAGTCTGCCATTCTTTCCTCTTCCCTCAAAAAAAAAAAAAAAAAAAAAGGAAAGATTGTTTTATATATTATGAACTCCTCATTAGGCTCCTGATACCAGAATTCCTGTTTCCTGGTCAATTATCTGGGTACAGTTAAATGATTCTCTCCATTCAATTATCCACAATAATCACCAGTAGGAAGACAAGTGTTTCACCCTGCACCATGGTGCATGGAAAGGACCAGCAACACCATCAGCATTTAGACTCGTTACACAGACTAAGATAAAGCCAGACCTTTCTAAAGCTGGTGTCACAGCCTTCTCCCTGCTATTTGCAGGTGTAGGAGGAGCTCCTCACAGTGACCAAACAAGTCTCCAGCACTTTGGGTGATACCAGTCTGTTGCTGATGAAACCTGAGACCTGGTATAAAACGCAAACAACAGGCAGGATCACTCAGCAAATGGATGTCATGGTTCAAGAGCTTCTGACAGTCCAAGTCCTCAGCAAATACCTGCACCCTGCTAAGTTTATGACTTTGATGTTCCTCAGCTCTGCATAACCGCACATGCCTTCATTACAACAATCCTTGTATTATGCACCAAAACCTGAGCTCTAAAGAAGGGGCAGAAATCATGCTAACAAATCTTCACATACTTGTCTGAACACCCAACTTCCCACCAAGTCTAAGCTCAGGGGTTCTGAGGATGAGCACCCTGATGGGCTTTGAGCCAAGCTAAAAAAGAAGGATAGAGCTTCTCTTTTCTTTTGACATAATAAAGGCCTGATGTTGTTGGTTACCTCAGATCTGAAGTGCTGTCCTGTCCAACTTCTAAAATAAAGTTAAAGAACATCATTATGTAAATTGATCTGTCCAGAAATCCTTAGCAGATGCATCTGGTTTTCTTCATTCTCCTGTGATGTTGTGTTTCAAATTCAATACATTATTTTATGTATCCTGCTGACAATGTTTATTTTTAAGAGCATGAAACTCTCAGTGCTCATCTATTCTTCCTTAATGCTGACAGTGCTCTGAACATGGCACTGGCTCTCTGAAGCAAGGGAAATGAAATAGGAGTCATCTTAGAAATGGTTCTGCTTAACATCAGGACAGAGATTACCTTGCCTTCTGGTTTTGAAATTTCAGTATGCAAAATGCAAACAGATCCTAGCAGCTCTGCAGGCTTAGCAAGGAGCACAAAGTTTGAGAACTGTTATGCTGACCTGGTTCAGCTCTTTCTTTATCTTTCTCTGTTGTCTTTTTGCTTGGATACACTGTCTATTGTGTATCCTTGTCCTGTGTTTGCTCAATTGCCTAGCACAGGCCAGTCCGGGCTGTTATTAGAGCACCTCTCTAATGGGGCATGTATTTGCAGTCTCCTAAGCCTAGAAGTTGTTGAGACCTCAGGCAGGCACACACATGCACACACAACCTACTTATCCAAGATTTCAATATGTTTTCTATAGATACAAAAACCCCGCAGGAATTTCAAAAGGTCTATCTGCAGTAATTAGAATCGTATCATTTGCATGCCAGAGCTTTACCCATCACCTCAAATTGCCCTCATCCACCCCAATTTTAGCATTCATATCATCTTGCTTTGTTGTGAAGACATTTGAAAATGAGTTTCAAGCTCACAATCCATCTCTAAAGCAGTAATGGATCCTGTGACAATTTTTGTTTTCAATAAACCAGCTTGCATAGCAAGTCACAGCTTTTATTTCTGTTAAGTTTCTTAATTCTGTAAGACCCCTGAGGCTGAAATACCTGCAGCTGTTCAGGACCGTTGACTAGGTATTTAATCTCTGAGAGTATAAGAACCTTTTGTGCATCAAATTCTGCATACTGCTTTTTTGGGTAGTATTTTAATAAGCTTTCATCACTATTTTTGCCCAATCATTCTAAAGGTCCACAGGCTAGATGCTGAGTATGTATAAATCATGTAGCTTGAAATACATCAAAGAAACTATATTCATTTGTCCCAGGATCTGGCTTCTTACTTCCAGTTTTACCAGGCTTTTCTTTAACTAATCTTGTGAATGCCTTAACCACATCCACTTCCTACTGTACTCCTCTCAATCCCTTTCACTTACCTCCTTCTTTACTTATAACACCCCCTTCCCCAATTATTTCCTTGTAAATCCTTTTAAATCCTAATTTTTCTTCTCCTTCTTTCCTTTTTTTTAAAAAAAATTAGCTAATTGTTAGAAGCATTTGTAACTCTTCAAAATTGTACTTCTGAATGCATTGTGGTATGTTGACTCTAAGGGCTAAAGTTTCTAAGCAGCTTTCAGAATAATGAGATTTGTGGGCATGACTCCCTTGCACTGCTATAAAGATTTACTCTTTAGAGTTAAAAGATTTTCAAAAAATCAGTTTCTTTGTGCTGCTGGCTTGTAAACACTGTGCTCGGAGCATGAATCCTTTACAGCAGAGTTAGCCTTTTCTCTTTCAAGTTACTTACTGTGCTTGAGGAGCTTGTGAACATCTACCCTTAACTTTATAACTCGAGGGTGTGTCATCCTTAGCAGCAGCTGATACATGCCACAGTTTTTGTCCAATTTGCCTCCACTCTGCACTTAGCATTTGTGTGCATAAAATATTTGCACTACACATTTCTTTAACAGGCAACTCATTCTCTTTCTTTGCCTGACCACATTTCCACTGATAAGTGGCAGCAACCTGTAGATATCTTATGGAAAATCTCAGTCCAATCAAAAATGGTAGACTCATGGGCCACATTTCTTAAGTTAGCAATGCCTAAAATGTTATTCTAAAATGCTTGGGTTTTGCAGACAATCGTTCCTGACATTTCACAGTCTGTTATACTTTCGATTATTATTTCCCATCAAGCTGCATGACGAGTAAGCCTACCTCGCATGTAACTATTGCCTGCAGTATGCCTGACCCGGTGATTTGGGCTGGGTTTGCTGGGTCTAACCTCGGGTACCTTTGTTTGCCTTCGCAGTGATGCTGTGGCACAGGTATATCAGCGTGCCAAACAGGGTGAGGTGGCTTCACTGACTGCACCGGCTGGTGCTCGAGTGTTTGCATTGCCTCAGGCCAGCCCGGCACTCCTCCACCACACCCGCCGCTGTGTGTGCTCTCCCTGGGTGCTGTGGGACATTTGTCAACCTGAAATCCAACTTCCTGATGCAATCCAGGATGCAGCCACGTACTACTCCTTTTATTCCTTCCTTCACCTCCCCTGGCACAATGAAACCACATCTCATCTTGCTGTTTTCTTCTGAGCTAGCCTAAGCATGTGAAGCCCCTTGCATACCAAAAATGCATATTGTGCTACTGCTTCCTCAAGATATCACCCGATTTTGAGTGCCATGGTTTTGCCCCATCAGCAGCTTTTTGGTTAGCTGATGCCATTAATCACGAGCTATGGGAAACATAATTACAAAGAACTGGAGAATAAGAATGCTATGCAAGTCCCCTGGAAGGGAGGGAAGGAGAAGGAAAAAAAAAAAAGCTATCTCGTACACGTATAGGTTTTCACACATGGCCTCATTTGCCTTCCACTTTCCTCAGGAATTATGTGATAGTCATTTTACGATGACCTTGTTATCATAAAGTTATGCCTAAGTAATTTGACAACCAAGGTACTAAGGCTTGTGCTGTGTCTGTCATGCTGCCCAAAGCTGCATAAGTATATTGACTTTTCCATAATTAAAACAGCAATACCCATTCATTGGAATTAACTGTTTGCTGAAGAGAAACATAACCAGAACTGTTAACTGCAGACTTTTACAGATCCTGGAAAATGTTAAGGTTACAAGAATAACATGCATAGAAGGTTACAAGAATAACATGCATAGACATGAAAAGCTGAAAGACAGGTAGAAAGGTAAAGAATTAAAAAAAAAGTTAAGAACTGTTGAGTATTTCCACATATTAAAGTGTTTAGAAGGCTTCATTCTTATCTATTCCTTGTACCAACTATGCTTTTATACTTCTTTTTTAATCCCTTTACATCTTAGTAATACAACTGTCGCATCAAGCATTTGTAGGTATCTTAAAGTGTTTTCATTTTGAAGAAAAAAAGTTTCCTGCATTCAGAATTACTTCCTTGCTTAGCATGCACTGGGAGTAGAGAAAGTTGCAGTACTGAGGATGTGTCTGAATCCTCAACACATATTCCCATCCAGCACCTTTTAGCTTATTCCCTTTAAATACAGAGGGTTTGGGGAGGAGTGTGGTGGGGGCATTTTTTTTTTTGTTTCATTTTGCTGCCCAGTGATGTGACTTGGCATGGCTGCTTTAGGGGAGGCAAAGGAAAGGCGATTGGAGTCAGGCTTTTGTTCCCTGGCTGGCACAATGTTTCAGGTCAGTGAGCCAGGCTGCCTTTGCTGCTGTGCATTCACCTTCTTCCCTGTATGAACCCCAGCAGCTTTAAGACAACTTTTCCTGGGGACAAAAATGCCTTTCTCCCCAGCGTAGTTGTTGTCAGATATAGTTTTTACAGGTTTAAGGAAGCATTACACAAATGCTTTAAGCATGCAAGAGTGAACTCCTGCAATCATATATGGCCTTAAGCATGAAAGGGTGCTTCGAGAATTGTTAACTTTTTAAAAAGTTAAAGAAGATGTTCCTGCCTGGATCTGGTAAATTGATCCAACGGCTCCTACGACTCCAGGATGTCACAAAGGGTGGGACCAAGCTGTGTCTGAGAACGCCAGATCTGGTACTGTAACAAGCACTCCCAAAAGCAGCATGCTGTGTTTTATATCTGCTCTGCCAAGTGCTGGACTGGGACAGCACAGAAAAGAAGCCAAAGATATTTTCTGCTTTTTGTGCCAGCTCTTGCAACTCTGGGGATTTTTCCGTAAGGCCTCAGTCCTTACAGCCTTGTAAATAAATTCTAGCTGTGACAACTGAAGAAAACCACAATCTTCCCATTCTTGGTCCCCAAGCCCTGTCACCCTCCAATCCCCACCATGCAGAGTGCTTAAATAGCCCTAAAGGCAATTAAAACACATTAAAAATATGCCTTATGAGATAAACTGGAAATTTTGTATGCTCACCATTGGCAAACTATTTTGTATTTTCAGCTTCAGACTTGTGCCTCTTCCTCTTTCTTTGAAGATAAAGGGTTTCCCAGGGTTTCTAAAGGACTGCAGTGACCTTTTCTGGACTCAGCTGGCTTTTTCAGCAGGCAGCACTTCTGTTGCCATGGCAGTGGGAGCCAGGGCCCCAGCTCTAGTCAAAAGGGTTGGGGGATTTCTTCTGAGGCATCATTGCCACAAGTAATAGAGCAATTAGGTGAGGGTATATAGATGCTGCCTGGGTTATCTGACATGTTATATTTTGCTACAGATAGGTAGCTATGGCATTTATGGAGCAAATTACTTCTTTGTGAATTTTGTCATGCAAAAGGTCCATTTAGGGACCTCTTCTGTACTTGACTTCACTGTGGCCTGAGGACATGTGCTTCAAAACTGTGGTGCACCCTGTCAGGGGAGTTACAGCAGCTCCATCTTTCTGGGGAGAAGCCAAGTGCCAATAGGCATTCTCCTTGTAAACCATATCTCATTAAGAACCAGCAGACTTCCTGCCCCCTCCACATGAGCAGCTGCTGTTCACAGTCAGTCACAAACCATCCAGCACTACAGAGCCACAGAACTTTCACTGGGGTTTGGCTTTGCAGATGGGAACATCTCCATGCAAGTAAGCTCATATTTGACCCTTGCACACAGCTGTCACCATTACAATCAGTAAAGCTTAGAGAGAGGCCTGCAATCCAGTTTGGTGACCAGATGCACTCTAATGACAGCAGTACAAAATTCCTTTGTGCCAGTCCACTCAGCTTACAGGACACAGAAGGACCAAGAGTCTGCCCCAGGCTATGCACTGACTAGGCACTTCCTAGCCCTTCTTTACTCTCTGCTGCTATCTCCCCTCACTTCTCCATAAACTTTGGGAAAATAGGTGCTCTGTGGAGGTATTTTTTGATTCTTTTTTTCCCCTTTGGTCAACTGATGAGATCATATGTTTGGGTTTTTTGGTGCTGGGTTTTTTAGTGTTGTTGTTGTTGTTTTGGGTTTGTTCAAGAAAACCAGAGAAAAGAGAGGGACCAAGATCCATTCTCAGTGAAAATCTTCGTCTTTGATGAATATTAGCAAATGGTGTAAGACCACTAAAATTAACAAAGAGGTTAGGTTTTGTACATTACTTAAACATAGAACATTTATGAGCTTACGTTGGTTCTCCCCAGAAAAGCAAATAAAGACTATGATCTATTTTTAAAAAAATCTAAAAAACATCCACAAGAAGCTAAACACACCTTACATGCCACATGCTATTAAAACTCAGATCTAAATCACTACTGCTTTTCACAGATATAAATTCAAAGATGCCGACAAGGTCTAATCGTTTTACTTACAGAAAACTACATAGCACACAAATAAAAACCTTAGTTAAAAAAAGATGTAATCTTTAAATGCATACACAAACTGCTGTTAAATAGTCTGTAAATCACTGCTCTTCTGGGCAGAGTAAATATTTTGTGATATACTGTTGTCTCTTCATCTGAAATGCAAACTGTTTTCTTTATTATGGGTATAATAATGCTTTTTAAAAAGATGAGCTGCAATATTTGTATATCACCACTGTGCTCAGACACCAAGTAAAGAATATTCCAGCAGGCAAATAATAGAAAAATATTTAATTCCTCTTCTTCAAACATATGCTTTAGAAGGGAACTAGTTGTGTTTAATGGAAGCTCTCAGGGGAACTGGAAACATAGACCTTATTCATGACTAGACTTTCCTTAATTTCATCACATATACATTGACAAGACTGTTCTGAGAATCACCACAGCTTCAGCCTTTAGGTGTAAGCTAGTTGAAGACTACCTCAGTAATGGGTCAGGTGAAGATCTAATGCAAGAGAATGTTTTTTTTCCCATGGAAGAGAAGTTCAGCAATATTCCATGTACCAAAAGTAGCTAGCACACAGGACATGAAATTTATTGTTGTTGCTTTTCATTTACTGGAAATTAGGATGTGGCAGCTCCTAAACTAACATGCATTTCTTAACAGAAAAGCTGTGCCTCCCCACCTCCCACAAGCTGCAATCTCAGAAAGAGTTAAATAGACAGTCCTTGCTCTCAGGTCTACAGCTGCAAATGACTTCATGAGCTCCCTTCTGATACTGACACTTGACTTGCCAACATCAAGAAGTTTAATCACTGACCTGATTTTTGGCTGGTGTGGTATCACGTCAGTTGTGTGTCCCAGTCCCTGAAGAGTCGGGGTCATACCTTCTCAAAGAGCTGCAAATGAAGGTTTCCTGTCATGAAAATGGAGAAGGCTCAGCTGGTCACTAAGGAGGAGGTACAGACAAGAACCCAAGTGCAACAGTGAGAAAACCCCAACCCTGAGCATGTACTTGCAAAGTCTTTATATAAATCTTTGACATGGTCTGTTGCTACGAGGGATTGATGGGGAGCTGGCAGTCTCCTGTACTGGTGGTGCCAGCAGGGACCGTCCTGGGTCACCCAAAGCACGTGGGGTGGCCTAAGGAGGCACTTCACGGGGATGTCCAATGATGACTGGTTTCCCGCTCTCCATCGGAGTTCTGGGAAGCACCGAGGAGCTGACAATAACCAAGTAAGCCAGATGAAGTGCACATTTCTCCTCTAGTTCAGGCAGTAGCTACAGAGCCAACCTCTGTGGCAAAGGGCTGTGAGAGATTAGTTTACAGGTACTACTACTGGGGTTAGTCCCCCCTAGCTGCACTTTCTGAACTCTTCCCACTTCTCTGTCTGTTAGGAGACACTATCCTTCTAATTATCAGTTTTGCTTCCCCCTGCCAAAATAAAAGTTTACCCTGGCATTTCCTTGAAGTAGGATTCTAAATCAGGAGGTACGTTTAATTAAAACAGCGGTGAATGTCACTTGAGAATCACTTAGAAGAAAAAAACACTTAAAAACCTCTGTGTTTTTTCCCTCCTCTTAAAAGCAAAAAAAAATGAGTTGAACTAATTAGAGCAATCATCCAAATACAAACATGCCAACAGACACCCTCTTCTGCATCTACTCACCAAGGCTTCCAGCTGAAGAAGTCACTACAATTTCCCTTCAAAAATCAGATGGCAGATACTGGTGCTGACCAGGCGTGCAGACATATCTCCTTCCCACCTGGCTGGGGCAGCGTGTTGTCCAGACCTCAAAGCAATTCCCACTGTACAGACAGGCAACACTCCCCCAGCTGGTGTGGGGAATTACCAGTCAGAGAAGCAGGGATGTAAGCACCACCACTGAGCAGCTAATGTTCAGAGCTATTGCCCAAGCTGGTGGTGCATAGGCCTTTCGTGATGGGAGTTCAAGGGCAGCTGCCCTGCGCAAGCCCTGAGGTGGAGCTGAGTCTGTAGGCTGAGATCTTGCTGCTGACCTCTGCTACCTCTGCAAGGAGCTGCCCAGGCAGCAGGATCACAAAGTGCTCTCACCCTTCCCCATCCACAGACATTGCAGAGGAAGGAGGGAGGCCAGAAGGTAGGAGCCAGCCTTGGATTCTCTCCTTCTTGCCTAGCAGGAATAGATGGCAGCATCTCAGCCTGCGAGTCAAAGCAGAAACTCACCCAGTCTCCCTGTCTCTCTTCCCAAGCTGAGAAGCTGCATTTGGAATTGATAAACATGCTCCAGTAACTGTTATGTAACCTTTATCTCTCACATCCTTGCAACCAGGGACAGGACATTCATTTCAATGCAAGATACTGTTCCTCCTCCTTTCTCTTCTCCCTACAACAAGTCTTATTACTCTCCTAATACACCCGTACCTGCAAGAGCTCTTTAAAGCTTTTTCCTTGAAGGTTTGCACCTGATGTTATCAAAGGTAATTAGATAATTGACACACAATTCACAGAAGGCTCTCTGGTTTCTTTATACATGGTATTTTCCTTGGGCTGTGAACTTTAAATGATGCAAATTGGAAAATTCTCTGTTGTTTTACAGCTTTTAACTTTAGGCTATATTAAAACTAATGCCTAATTGATCTTGATGTATCTAAACCACTTTATTGTTCTTTTAGTAATAGTTCTTCTTTGTTCCTAGTTGTTCTCTTGCCAAGGGTTGTGCCTGTAATGTTAATGACTCCAGTCTCTTTAGGGACTTGATCGAAGTTTTTGTTATTTGTCAAAGCCCCCTGACTTACAATTTGTTTTGCTGTTATAACCACCGTTTCAGTGGGAAGATATTTACCAAGGTTTGTTCAATAGAACTGCCTGTAAGAAATTAGTCCCAAACAGTTTAAGTGGAAAGGTTAGGTAGAAAATCACAATTTTTTTCTCTGATTGGGCTGTCTTCAGTTTGCATTTGACTACAGTATCCTTTAAGCTCTCTAGACAAGGATGAGTCACATTTTCAATGCTTGCTTTGTTCTCTTAGTTTTGCTAGTTTTGATGTTCAGAGGTCTTTGGAAGCCATGTTCACTTTAACTGCTTCCTCAGAAACAAATAAAAATTAGTTTGTGTCCACTTAAATCCTACACAACTCTGCCATATGCAGTAGATGTCAGGGATAGATTTAATCAACGATTTTCGATTAGAAGGTTTTAGGACAGATGTACAGCACTGAAGAACTGAAGTGTATGGGTATGCATAAAATTAAGTTATAGGACTTAGACAAATTAAAAAAAAAGAAAAATAATTCTTTTAAAGATAGATAATATGTAATAATCAACTCTTTCTTCCTTAGTCTTTGAAGATGATTGATTGACCAATACTGTTCTTCTATATGACTCTTAAAACTTTTGCAGTTAATCCTCTTTATGAAGATGATATATTTTATCTTTTATCAGTTGTAGGTCAAAGAAGGACTAGTGGTGGTGGGAATTTCTAGGGATGTTTTTTGTTGTTGCTTTGTTGGTGTTATTTTTTTGGTGTGGAAGTGAGACAAATAACTCTTGACTTACATGACTTTTTACTGGAATCAAGTGCTCACAAACTTTCTCAATCCTTCCTCACTTGTCACTTGAGGACTATTATGTGTATACAACTTTTTTGTCCTCACTTCTTCATTTCTCTTATTTAGGTGGCTATTCAAGACATGATTTACAGTATTACCAGAGCTCTTTGTTAAAGGAGATTACTTTGTTTTCTCTTTCTGTTGATACTACACAGCTGGCATGGCCGGAGCTGCGGGAATGGGAGCAGCAATATGGCCCTGGGCAGCCCTGCAGCTGGTTGGGCTTGTCTGGTTCTTCACCCACCCGATACAGCAGGTTATTTTAGCAGCAGCAGATGTACAACAAACTAAAAAATTTATAAGCTGTAGCTTCTGAGAGGTATTTATTCATTCAGATCATGGTAATTTTTTGAAACTGCTGTTCAGCAATATTTTACTTTGTATCCTGTAACGTAATACATCCAAATATAAAATAGGACAGGTGTACAATTTTTATTCCATAGTTCAGCTTCTTAATTACAGTCCAGAAATTTACAGGCATGTGCTCTCTGTAAATCCTTTAAGCATGTCCTGAAAAACGTTATTTTAATGCATCAGTAAGTTGGTCAGTTTCTACAGCTGTTGTTCAATAACATCTAAGCCAACTATCTCAGACTAGTCAGCACAGAAGTGTGTGTTTTCATTTTACTTATTATAATGTATATATTACTAATTGTAGTCTATTGTATAATACTTCAAATGCACACATCTGAAAATATTTCCCCCATTTTTTAAGAGAGCTATATTTCCTAAATCACAATAACCAAATATTTTGACCTTGTTTCACAGAAAATTAGACAACTCCATCTTACTTTTGACTGATCTCTACTACAGCTGCCTATCAGCCCAGCTCATTTCTGTTTTGCCTACTGGGACATTGGACTGGGATTACACAAAGTTGTCTCCAGTTCTTCTTGACCCTTTATATATAGTTTATAATAATTGAATCGCCAGGAAATGTTTTGTCCTGAAGGTTGTTTAACAGCAAGTGAAGGCTGTAATTCCAGACTCTCAGAAAAGTGAGAGAAATGGATACTTTGCAGGATACCTGCAGGAAAGTGTGTCTATTCACAGAGGTGCCTGGAAAACACTCTGACCATCAGAAAGACTAGTTGATAAGTAGAAGCATCTCAGAGGCTCAGAAGGGACCGCATATTTCTATTTTGTTACCTAGCACTTGTTAACCATATGCGTGTGTGTGTGGACTGGACTGCTGTGAGGTTTTGAGAGGTGTGCAATGAACCACATTACCTGGAAAGCTGGGCAATATCAAGCTACTTACAACCAACAGAGTTTGAAGTGGGAAACCACAGGTCAGGCCAAAGTTGGAAGCAATGTACCCCTTGCCAGGATAACAACTGTGCAGAACAATCTCCAGTCCCAAAGAAAAGGTTTATATAGCCATGCTGCAGATTTGTATGAAAAACTGGCAGCAGAGGCCTGATGCATCACTGTCCTTCCAGGTGTAGATTACCATGATATGTTTTGATGTAGAGCAGTAGCTGCAATTTGGAGGCTATTATGACAGGAATAAAGGAAAACAAACTTTAGAATCATAGAATCATAGAGTGGTTTGGGTTGGAAGGGACCTCAAAGATCATCTCATTGCAACTCCCCTGCTGTGGGCAGGGACACCTTCCATTAGACCAGGTTGTTCAAAGCCCCATTCAACCTGGCCTTCAACACTTCCAGGGATGGGGCATCCACAACTTCTCTGGGCACCTGATTCTAGTATCTCACCATCCTCATAGGAAAGAATTTTGCCCTCTCTTTTCCAGGCTGGACAATCCCAATTCTCTCAGCCTTTTCTCACAGGAGAGGTGTTCCATGCCTCTAATTAACCTCTTGGTGTCCCTGCTCTGCACTTGCTCCAACAGGTCCATGTCCTTCCTGTGCTGGGGCCCCAGGGCTGGGTGCAGCACTGCAGGTGGGGTCTGAGCAGAGCAGAGGGGCAGAATCCCTTCCCTGCCCTGCTGGCCACGCTGCTTTTGGTGCAGCCCAGGACAAGTTTGGCTTTCTAGGCTGTGAGTGCACATGGCCAGATCATGTCCATTTGGGGGGTCTTATTTTTCTTTTGTATGAAACCCCCGTTCCTTGGCTGACAATCCTTTGGACAGTGCATTTGTACAGCCTTTACACTGGTACTCTGGTTTCCTAGGAACTTATTTAGTGAAAGGACAGGGTATAACTTTTATCCATATGTTCCAGTTGCAAATAAACCCTGGAGGTGCATAAAGACATAGAGGAAACCAGTGAAAGCATTCTCTTCTAGTAGGAATGAAAAGGTGATGTTTTACTGCCATCTCTGCAATTGTTGCTTTGATAATGGGAATCATTATAGATATTGATTTTGCTGACATGTTGGGGAATAAACTAGAGCCCTGTACATCTGTAAGCAAAAGGCTGCTGCACATTGGACAATCTCTTTTTGTAAATAAAGCCCCTCTGGCTCTCTACAGCTTGACTAGAGGTTAACCTGTATCATGCACTCATCACAGATTACAAATCCACTTCAGATTTGGAATAATGCCTTCAGTTAAAGTTGTTATTACCCCTTGGTGGCTTATAAAAAAAAAACACTTTTAAAAATAATTCTACTCAGTTTCTTGTAACCATATTAGCTCAATAGGCATAATCAAAAGTTAAAAACTTGAAGTCAAGAAGTTCAGCTGCTTCTAAACATTTGTACAAAGTATATCCACGGAATAAGATGCTTCCTGTTCTTACATACTCCCCTCTCTGGGAAGCACTAAATTTTGAAAATGGATGAGAAAGTAGATCACCAATGCAGTTTTTTTTTCCTTCAAAGATGTTTGTCTGTCTGTGCTATGAACTGTAACTCTTCCACAGAAAAAATCTGTAGTGAGACTGGCCCATAATGTCAGAACTTCTCCCTTCTCCTCAGGTGCCTTTCTCCTCCCCATCCCTCTGCTAGAACAAGCCAAGTACCCTGAGGCAGAAGGGCTTGAGGCTCTGCCAAGGCAAGATCAAAGCAGCTTTAGTCTATCTTGAGGGAGGGATCTGCAAAACATCTTTGGCACAGACCAGAAAGGTGGGAAGAAAGAGGACCAGGATTCTGGCAGATAGCAAGTCAGCAGAAGGGAAGAAACACAAAATAGAAAAAAGATCCATAAAATAACTGGAATGCATAAAAGAGGTGAATGCTGCAAGAAGCCATGAAGGCAGAGCCACAACATTCTTTTTTTTTAAGAGCTGTATGCGATGTCCAAAGAGAAACACTTGTTATCTTGATCTGCAAAGGGAGTAGGCAGAGCTACTTCACACCGATCCAAGTTGACTTTTCCTAGGAAAATTTAGCTAAACACTTTTCTTCTTTCAAAAAAGCCCAAGATAGAGAGAAATATTAAGCTGAGGTAAAAAAGTGGACCATAATGTTCTGCTTCTACGTACTATCTAAAAAGTATCCTCAGAACACACACACACATACCTTTGGTGAAAAACTCAGAACAAACTTGGGGTCCAGCAAAGCTTTTCTCTGTTGTGATGATGTATTTCACAAGCAATGCATTTCAGATTAGGCAGTTCTCCTTATTCTAAATTTAAGTCCTTGCAAAAGGGTTTGATTGCCCCTCAGTCCTTGAATATTTGTGATAGAAATAAACATGCAAGCCCTACTATGAGGAGGTATCCAAAATTATCAGTGGCTGACCCTTGCAGGTCATACTTATTTCATATACAGAATTAAACCTGATTCCTACTTTTTCCCTTTTACCACCTATTTCCTCCTTCCTCTCTCAATTAAACTGCCAACTCCTAATCTCACCATTTGGCCTTTCACCTCCTTGAAAGCTCACAATTCTTGATCTTCTTAATCTAGGATCATTACCATCAATCACTCCTTTAGGCAAGTGAAATCTTTTTTTCACAGAGGGATGCCAGAGGCTTACAGATCTTTTGGGCTGATAGTATTGTTTTAGTTCTGGTGCAAGTTAGGGTTTTTGACTAAACTGTGCCTAGTGGTATCTTTTGCCCATTAGATGCTCCAGAGTGATCAGCAGAAATTTGCTTGGACTGTGGTTCCTTCCAGGTTGAGTCACTTAGTGGGGAGATCAAGGATTAACTTAATTAAATCAACTAATACTTTGACAGTGTTAGGGATCCTGCTAAGATTAATGAGGACTAACACTAATGAGGACCAAGTTTTCCTTTCCTATGTCTTAGTATCTTTAAGATAGTACCACTCACCAGACCTGCCTCACTGCAGCTCCCCTCACATTCTGTACACTGTCCATGATATCTATCTCAATGTTTTATTAATCTGCTTCTCTAAAATGGATCATTCTGATTTTTTCTACGTCTTTTACTGATCTCATTCATCTATTCCCTGAAGCACCTACCAAAGTGGCTGCACAAAATACACAAACTTCTCTTTGTTTATAATTAACCTACTGGACAGTGCTGTGGTAACCACACCTTTAGGTAACCACAAATTATTATTGTTTTAGCCCATGTCCTCTTTGTTCCCCTGTTGTCTGCACTGTTTTCATAAGGCCCACTGAAGCACCTACTGCACTGCCAGGTCCTGTAAAAAAGAAAAAAATACTAAGATAACAGAAACCTTAGAAACAAGGAAAATCCTAAGGCATACCAGATTGCAACGTTTGAATGCAATTTTTTCAGAAGCTCTTTGTAGATTTTTTTCTCCGCTGGCACCATGATGTCCAAATGCTAGTAACACCAGTTTCAGAAGTCTGCCCCAGGAATAGTACCACTGACATTAATGATACACTGAAAGAACAGGAAACCACTGCACAGAGGAAATGTGTGCTGCTGAATGCTGCTGAAGCTTGGGAAATGTGATGCATTTCTCTGCATTTCTCTAGCTAAACTTTCTCATTATTTGTTTTTACATATGTTTCTTACATTTTAGAGATCTTTTCATATGTTCGGATTTTCTTAAATCCAGTGCATTCAGAATTAGAACAAGGAAATATGAGGAGAGAAATATTTCAGGAGACCTAAGAACAGATTTGTGTATTACATGTGGTTAAAAAAACCTGTCAGCAACTAACCACACAAATTCACTACATTTTTTTTAAAATTAAAAATCTTAAATACAAAGCAGTACACACTAAAGATTTAATAACTCTATAACTTATTCATCTAAAATTTTCTAGTCGAAAGATACTATCTTAGCAAAATTTAGCAAAGTCTCTTGGTACATTAGACACAATAGGTATTTTTCTTTGGGTTTTTGTTACCTTTTGGTTTACATTTCCTAATTTTTTAGAAGCTTTTCAAAACTTTCAGACAGGGGCAAGATCCTGAAGATGTTATGTAAAAGCACTCTTGGATCCTTTTGCTCTTTTTAAGAGAATATGGAACATATTTGGGTGGGGGTTAAACAAAGGAATAAATGAACATTACAATACTAGTACCAGCTATAAAAATGTTACTTCTGATCACCTTGTGTTGTTTTCAAGGGCTTTGAAATTATTTCCCTAACAACCTTGATGGATTAAAAAAGGAAAATAAAACCATTATCATATTCCTTTTTTTTAACATATGTGCTGTGTTCTCTTGAAAGGCACTAGGTTATCAGCATTACAGATGCTCTTTAAATAGCAAATGGATGCACCCCTGGTGTCAGCCACACTGAAAGCTTGCCAGTACTGCCTTCCTAACATGCTCCATCTCAAATTCATCCACACAGTCTAAAAGAGTCTCTCTCACTCAGTCCCTTGCAGAAGTTATCAGTAAAAATGCAAATGAATTGTGATTATGACTTTTTTATTTTAAAACAAAGGTAACATCCACTCCTGCAGAAGTGCCACCTATCTAATCAATTTGGTCAAGCTATTTATACTCGTTTCTTCTATGTAGCATAAGATTTCACTAAGGTCACTGGAGACATTGATGCCTGGTAAATTGCCAGTAATCAAAGGTTGTTAAGGGCTTGTCAGCTTCCTTTCAAGCTTAGTCTATCTTTATCTGAGGCAGACTTAGTTCAGCAGCTAGAGACCGTTTATTCATAAATGGATCACACTCAGGAATAATGCATTATATCATTAAAATATCCAAACTGCTGCAGAAACATTTGTTCTAAAGCAATCTCATTTCTTCTGAAATAAGTCTGTGGCCAATGAAAAGTGAAATCTTGTCACGTCTCTGCTACAAGGCTACTCTCCCACACATGAAAGGCTTTGTTTCCCAGCTCCTCCTCTCTCCTTTGAGCCCTGTCCCCCAAGGCCTCTGTTTAGTTTAGATTCTGGAATATATGCAGGAAAAGATAAGTTATTTTAGAGTTTTAGTTGCACGTGGAATTTATTTCAGTTTTTCCGGTTGCTCTCTCCAGTTGTAGTAGTTTGCTGGCCACGAAAAAAAAAATAGTCAGTTAACCTTAAATGGCAAACATTTAGGGTAGATGCTGCTGAACTCTTAAAGATACAAAGATATTTTCAGACATCTTGATTAAAGCCATAAAATAATCAATTGAAAAAAACTGAAGCAAGTCATTAGCTGGGGAAATCAGTATAGCTCCACTGAAATCATGAGCCCACATTAGTTAATTCCACCCGTACACTACATTTAAAATATGTTCAGAACTACCTGGTATTAGAAAAACATTCTGTGAGAAATTTCATAGTCTTTTGAAGAAATGTGTAAGAGTTAAATGCTCCTGGAGAAATATCAGAGGAGGATATATCTCTCCAACCTATCAAATTGTTCAGAAGTTTATTGGCTGGAAAAGATATGGTTGAAGGAAGAATTAAAGAAATTCTGAATGGTAAATTAGTAATGAAATACTCTTATCAGTGGAAACCTTTGGAGAACACCCAAGACAGACTTGAACTGAAAGGTAGTGATGATCATTTATTATTAATAAAACTTTTGTTGAAGGAGTCCTGTGCAAGGACTGTTCTCTTTCCCCACAACATCTGACTAGCAGTCATATGAATTGCTTTCTGACAAGGACTGCTAGAGTTTACAATATGTGATCAGCTACAACTAAGTGGAAGGCTTCCTTTGGCAGTGTAAGGTGCTGTGCAATATGACTCAACAAGGGCTGTAAAAGGCATAGAATTTCTTTGCCCGAAGAGCAGCCTAGTTTCCATCAGACATCTCAAAATCAGACCACTGAGATGCAGTCAGACACTGAGTGATATAACCCTACCAATCTGTTCTGGTTTAGCAATCCTCCTTTGCCTCTCTATTTTGGGTGTGCAATGTTGCTTCCAGGACTGACAGTTTGGGGCCAGTTACAATCAGCAGCTTGAGGGCTGCATTTATATTTGAGGCATCATTTTCTTCTTTCCCCAAACCCTCTTTCCTCATGATCAGGCTGCAAATAAATGATGTTGCAAGCACCCCATCTGGGAAAGCTGACAGTTTGCAGAGGTTAGGCTGATTCTGTGTACTGACAGCTAAACAAACCTGAAGTATCCTCATACCAGAACCTTACTTCTTCTGTTCCTGAGCACACCATATCTTCAAATTAAATTTAAACAATACCTAAACAAGCTTACTTATTTTAAAATCATAAAATGACAACTCTGTGGACACATCCCTTTAAATTATTTGAAAGATCTCTTCAATAACTTGCAGCAATTGCTCAATATATTGGAAATTTCACAATTTCCCAAGTGCATGCGTCCTGAATACTACATGACCTCATTCCCCTCCTAAAACTTTCACATGACCTGCAGCTACAAGATGCTGCCATAAAATAGCACACTGGTACTAGAACCATCTTCTGGATGCAATCAATGCTCTTTGTGCATAAACACAGCTTAAGGAGAAATAAACAAAACACAGTCACTCCACTCCCTTAAAACAGGGTAGATTGCACATCAGTATTTTGGTTAGTCAGCCACCTCACCAGCAATCAAAATAAGCAACTTAATTACAAACGTTATTTTTGGAACCTGAAAGGAGTTACAGCTCAGAGGATGTGATCTATCTGCATTTATGGTGCTTTCATCTGTAAATTCATCTTTCAAGCAAAAGCCACCTATTTACTTGATATAAATTTATACTCACTCTTACCTTGAACAGTCTCAAAGTTATCAGTCATGTTCCACACATCAGTATGAACTGAGAAGAACCATAGACACCCTTCCTAAAATGTTTTAGAGGCCTCTCTGTCCAACAGCTTGACAGGTCTGAGAGACCCATCATGATCATCAATGTAATGGAAGTCTGTGTTACCCTGAATGGTGCCTGTGCCTAAAGTACCAAAATATTGTAATGTGTGACTTGCTTGCACTTCTTGTTTCCTCCTTCATGACATCTACAATACCATTTACTTGTTCACTGTGGAAAGTTCACATGATTTCCATCACAGATTTCAAAAACTCCGAAACCACCCAACTGATTTCCTGTCAATTTTTCTCTCCACTCCTATGTGTCAAGAGCACTGCAAGATCTTTTAAGCTGCACTGCAGGGAGTCAACATGCTTTTAGGTGATGGCAGCATACCAGTATTAATTTGACTAACCTAGTTCAGCATGCAGTATGCAATTATTTCCCATTCTCCTCCTGATTTTTTTCCTCAGCCTATTTTCAATTTAATTTATATGTTGGTAAAGATTCTACCTTTAAAAAAGATGGATAGTCCATAAGCCTTCCATTATGCTGCAGCTGCTGCTGTTATATTTGTCACTAAAAAAAAAATCTCACCTTGTGTGACAATGGGATTTGAATCACAATTGCTAAATATATAATATATAGAAATTTGATTGCTTTGCTTTATTTTTCCTGAAGGGAGAAAATGTGAAGGCAAAACCGTACAGTTTATTTCATGCTTCACTACAGTGTAATTCTAGACCCTAACATTTCTACCATTCCTATTGTGGTAATGAATGGAATGTAAAAGGGAGGTATTTAAAATTAATTGCAGCAGTTCTGAGGGTTAAACCTGCTTAACCCAACCTTTTATTAAGAGAATGTCAACAGAGCATATATCTTGTCTAGGGAGTGCTGGGACATCATTATTCTTCTACCAGCATGTTTAATTCTAAAACCTGGGATTTCTTCAGGTTCCTGTAGGCGTCATGCACACCATAAACCCATCCCAAATCATAGTGTCTGTTCTGAGCTACTCACTACAGCAGGATTTGACCTGAGAAACTCTAGAGTTTTGTTTTACTTTATTAACTTGGAGTACTTTTAAACAGTTTTTAAACAAAGTTTTTCCCTTGACCAGCAAGGGAATTTTCAGCCTGAAGTTCTCAGCAGCATCCGGTGAGGCTCTTGGCCAAGTTCTCCAGATACTCTATATCCACAAGGACAGCCTGCTGGCTCTTGCTGTGGCATTTTCTTAATCCTCAGAACAGATTTCCTGGATCTAGGAAATTTAATTCCTGACTCCTTTGACCCAGATGCTGGCAAAAATGTAGTCTGCAGTCTGTACGTAAATAGGTGTGTTCATTTTTTCTTTTTTTTTCCTTCTAGGAACTGGCCTTGCTGTTAAATTTTTCTAAAACAGTCATATTAGTATGTTCAAAAATCCACTGTTGAGTTTCAGATAAAGGATCACATCTGTTCATGAAAATCTTCTTCTCAGCTGGATTGCAATCTATGCAGCTGCTGCTTACCGGATGGAACAAAGTTTTGTCCTACAGGAATGAAAAAAAATAGAATTAAGTAGCAAATGCCAAATCATTGGAAGTGTTCTAATTTTACAGAACATGGGTTAATACAGCCCTGTTTGAAATGATTTTGTGGTCTCTGTGCACTAACCCTGTGTAATAACAACAGCTATTATTAGAAACCTGTAGAGAATGGAGTATTTTCTTCCCTTGGGCTATTATCCTTTATGAAAGTGGGGATTCAAGAAAGAGGGAGGTATCATCTGGTCTTTGACTAACAACTGCATAATATAATGAAAAAACAGAATGTCTTTTAATATCTTTGCATACCATATATTTGCTTGGAGCCCATTTAAATGTCTGAACCTGGATTTATTTGGGTTTTTTTTAGAGAAGTATTCTTCTTGACAGTGTTGTGCTTCTTGGCAGGGGGAGCTGTAAAATCTTCAACTTGATGAAGATGTTAAAAATGAATTATTAACTGAAGTGGTGGGCAGATGGACACAGGATTGATGTTCTCATCCCGTTCAATGCCTATGGCCTCGCTAAGAGCAGCCACTGAAATACTCTCTCTCCTAATAAGATGGAAATCCTAACACTGATTTAGCTCCATATGGAGATTCTGGGAGGGTAAGGATGGATTAAGTTGCTTTAAAAAGCATATTTACGATGATTAATTTTATTACTTTTACTTCACAAAACTGAGTGAATATTAAGTAACCTGATGTGAATCTTTGTGAAAGCAGTCCGTTAAGCAGGTGGTGACTTGGGTAGTTTCAATATACTTTGTTCATGCAGGCAAGTGCTTTGAGAAAGACAGATGTGGGAGTCATTAGATGGTTTGAAAGTTTCCAGGGACTCTATTGCATCTGTTGAAATAAATTTCAGATTACTCTTGGTAAACGACATTCAGGCTTTTTCCCTCCATGCCGATGATTGCCCTGACAGTATTTTAATACTAATCCAGGGTGTGCCTGCTTGCCCAGTTTGTGAGAGGGAAAAAAAATCCACTTGCAATTGATTAAAAACTCACACAAGTACTCTGGGTGCTGAGCAACAATCATAGAAACTTCTCTTTAAAAATACCCCACATTAAAAAAAAAAAAAAGTACAAAAACAAACAGAAACAGCAGTTATTTAAAATTAAGGGGTTTTTTTTCATTTAGGAAAGATTAAATTAATTGATTTGTGGTTTGTGAAAAAATGTTAAAGTACAATGCCTCTTTTTAAAATTAATATATGCAATAAAGAACCAAGTCAAAAGTACCTTGTGCTCTGGGGATGGTGTTATATCTGCCTTTCACACTGTTTTACCTTCAGCACTGGCCTTTCCCTGAAAGCAGTGGATGAACACACACCTCCCCACCAGACTGACATTCAGAGGGATGCCATCAAAGCTGACAGGACCAAACCAAATGAGTAGAGGCTTTTCTCTTGTGTTCTACAAGGAGAGCAGGCTTCAAGCACTTCAGCTTGCAAGAAGAGGGTAACCGTACTGTGTACAAAGGGCTGCTGTGTCCCTGCTGGATGCGGTGGGCCTGCAAGAACTGCCAGGCACCCTATGGGGTGGTGCCGGCACCCACCTGTACCTTGCCAGCTCCTCCTGTACTAATAAGAGCTTGATGGAGTGGCACTGCTCGAAATCAGGACACAGTGACTGTGCCAGGCCCACCCTGCCTGACGTGGGACCCTGAAGGAAGGGGGCATATGGTTTTCCTTGCAGTATAGCTGGGCATGAGGGCCAGCCAAGCTATTAGGAAGTCAAAGTTGGAATACTAGAAGTTTTCATAAGATAGCTGGTACAAGAAGAAAGGAAACAGCTTCAGCACAAAAATCTTGCTATGAAAAACACTCCAGCCTTTCCAGAAAGCTGGCAGTCTTTCTTATAGAAATATCACAGGCAGGCAATTTTTGAGTGAAGCATTACTGGTGCTTTTATTTAGAGTCTGGTTATTAGGAAATTAGAGTGTCTTTTACAAATAGGGACAGAGTTACCACTCTGGAAAAGCTTCTGGCTGACTTAGCTATATATAAAGGCCTATTAATTTATCATCTCAAGCTTATGCTGATTTAAGGTCAAAGCCTGGTGGTCTTTTCTTCCACTGGATTTCAGTGGGAACAGGTTCAGGACTCCAAGGGGTAACAGTTGCGTGCATCCCAGAGAAGAACTTTACATGAGAAATACATAAATTCCTCTTTACACCGATATTGAGAAACCACAAGCGCTCTTGTGGAGACATTTCTAACAGCTGAAAACAGCAGAATATTTCTTTTTCCTTCTGCATGAAGGCAAGCCTGAAGATTATTTGCAGAAGGAGAAACTCCTCCATACGATAATTGGTCTCGACAGTTCAGGGGGGTTGGTAATGACACACAGAGCCTTTCATTTCTTACAGGTCACTGCTGTAACTATGGCCAATGTCAAGAGCAACTGGAAGTCATTATCAGCTGGTGGCTGTGGTAGTTAATCTGAAATTTGTTGGTAGCTCCAGTGCAGCTTCAGCAGGACTGATGTCCATATGATAAAAGCCACTATCACTATGACATGTCTTAGTCTGTCTGAGGGAATAATCTATGCACCTCCCGCGTGACAAGTGAACTCACTCTTACAGCTTGTCCCTGGAGCTGTCAGGAGACTATAAGCAAACCCCTGTCTTCTGGGCACAGTTTTTGATGCTGTCAGTCTAGCATCTATCATAATCACTAGGCCCAGGGTAGAATTACCATATAATGAAATTGATTTCGCACAATTGTTTCTTTTTAGAGACCTACTAAATCAGCCCTTTCTTGGATACTTCTGCTCTACAAATAGCAGTAGTGGGCCTGTGGCACATGAATTGAATCACACTTTATCAGAATCAGTGCACTACCCGTCAGCCCAGAATGATGCTACATTGAAAACCAGAGGCGTTTTCCTTTACCATGAGGAACAGAAATTTGTAGGCGCTGCTCATCATTGGCTCTGCCATGCTTAGAAATTTGAAATAGAGTCAAAGAAATGGCTTTAGCTTGGGAAGCTAAAGCCCTTCTCCCAAGTATCTAATAATTACAGGTTATTTATATTTATCTATCTAATATCTTACATTGCTCCAATATGGTGCCAATATTTTTGGTCCTGGCATTATTCACATTCTTCTATTTACAACCCACAGCAATGTTTGCAGTACTGCTTGGATTTATTCTGGTCCATTGCCTCTTACAGGGTTTTCTCAAAGGTATGCTTGGCTGTAGACCAGTATTTCAGATTGGTCCTAAGAACATTGATTACTTAATATTGCAGACTTATGAGACTTTCAAATAGCTGCCCAGATGTAGTTTAAGCAGTATAGGAATAAGAACATGTTTTTGACACGTGTTTATTAGTGATAATTTTGGCTTCATTCAGCTGAAAAGAATGTGGTTTGCATGCTCTGAGACTGCACTGCAATGAGAAACAAAGTGCATGTAATGGGGTTAGGCTGTAAATTTTTTCTAGAAGAGCACTCCTTACCCAAGTAAAATATTAATGTATTCTACTTGCCACTAAAATATTTAAGCTGTTTTTATTCGCCAGGATCCAAAACCAGGTTGTTACGATTTCTATGCTATAAGAGCATGGAATCCGAAAATAGTGCCTGGCTTCAAATTGCAATTGCAGCACTTTGTAATCACTTCACAGGCGTAACTTTTTATCAGTGGCTCAAGATGCAAATGATCATGAGGAGAGACTCATCTTTAAATGAATAAAAACCTCTTATCTTCTAGTTTTATAGAAATAATCTGACAGCATGATAAGAAATGCTTCATATTAGGCATCTTGCAAGACACTAACAAGCAAGGTCATTTCTCCTAAAGCATGAGAAGAATTTTTGGCAGGATGGATACATGACCATTAGCAAGCTACAGTGTCTGTAAGTGGTGCAGAGAACAAAAGAGAGTGGCTGACCTGCTTGCTGTTTTTTTATAAGGAAACACTTCTTTCTTAACCACATTATTATTCTTATTTACTTAGGGTGCAGATTCAGTAGCATACCATTCCCTAGGTAAGAGGCTCTAGCACAGATCAGTTTTTGTTTTGTAGGGGGGAAAACACTAAAGGTTCCATTGCCAAGATAGCTTTCCAGCTTTCAAAGCTGGAAAAGGATTATACCACATATAATGTTTTTGGAGGTGTAGCTGTACTACCAGAAATCTCTAATATAAATCTGCCCTTTATCTGAGGAGACAGACTATAGGAAACATTAAAAAATACTTATGGTGTAGCAAACTAAAACTAAGCTTAAAGAAAACCATGTATATATAGTTCTATTATTCCAATGCAGTTTCTTAACTTGAAGGTTTATGCAAATTGACCAGCTTGCTGTCAGGTTGGGATTACACTTAGGAATGTGTCAGTACTTCCATCATAACAAAACTTTGTGGTGTTTCTTGCTGAGATGGAAATGCCTGTCTTGCATTGAGAATTTTTATACGAGCCCTGTCAGCCTTCTGGAAATTAAATATGAAGCTGTGTAGAGAATTTAATAAAACTTACACTGCATATTTTTTCCAAATGTAATTTTTTTTTGGTACCTGCTATATTCTGTCCTCATCAAAGGTGATGAGCCTTACAGAGGGTAGCTCCAGACCTGCATTTTGTCTTATGAGCTGGCTATATTAAGCAACAGTGAAGTGCTAAAGGTATGAAAGCTTTTTGATTTGCAGCTTGGGTAGGCAAAAAGATAAATCGAGAGGGTTTTGAAGCAAGAAGGGATTATTACGGAATTATAAAGTCAGATAGGCAGCAATACAACCACCACAATTTATATCCTCTAAGTATCTGCCCCATACATTCTAACTTTCTTTCAAGTAATACCTCAGCTATAAAGGGATTACATTTCTGGAAAATCTTATGATAAACCTCGATTTGCAACATAAATAAGGAAAAAAGGCACAAGCTAATAAGTAGGAACTCAGAAAAAAAAGCATCAGGAGAAACTTGTTTTTAATGGTTCTGAGTAAGTTTTGTATTATATATATTTTTAAACTAGGAAACGGGATTGAGGTTTATCTGGCAAAGACCAATTTCTGGTACTTTAGCCTCAGCTTAAACAAGGTGAAGGGCAAGGCACAATGGTCAAAGAAAACTGAAGCATGTGAGAGAAATCGTCAGTGCTTCAGAGAAATCCTTATCCTAAACAGAATATATAGTTTATTAAAGAAATCTTTAATCAAGACAACTTGCTGATAAACTATTAAAAAACCCTAACAACAACAACAACTCAGTAGCATTACCAGGATTTTTTACCATAACTGAAGCTCTGACAGTTTCTAACTTGACCTCCTGTTTTCAGTGATTTATAAAAATGGGCTGAAATTCAGCAGATCAAAGTAGTGCCTAAGCTGCTTATCTTTAGTTTATAAACTCCTGCCTCCTTTGGGCTTACAGCAGGGCTTTTAAGGTTGGATGGGTTTTTGTTGGGTTTTTTTGTTTGTTTGTTTTGGTTTTTTGAGGGAGATTTTTCTGCCACTTTTAATCTTTAAAATATAGTAAAGTACATTTAACTCATAAGCAGCATGTCTTGCTGCTGTCACATTGGATGAAAATATTTCCAACAGTGCCTCTGTTAAAATGACACAAGCATCTTGAAGCGCCAGAATGGTAAAACACCTTTCAGGGAACAGATCCAATACCGACACCCTCTGAGCTGGATCAGATCCATTTTCATTTAAATTTGACCTAAATATCTGAATGCTCAAAAGCAACATATTCTAGAGAGATTACCACAAAATTAAACTGGAATAGGATGTAGTGGGTTTTAAAACAGAATTTCTTTGACAGGAAAGCACAAGCCTGTGCTGAACTGAACACAAACTCAAGACGGTCTGAACCTCCGAGATGCCCCACAGTGACTCTGACCTTCCTATAGCTCCAGTGCTGGTTTCCCTTCATCCCGTGACAGTCATACAGTGTGACAGGGCTACTGTGCGAGATGGCGTCGAAGCAGAACTTCCTGGTGTGAAGTGGCTCCCCGGGGCGGATGTCTTCTCTCCAACCAAAGGTGAAGAGCTGGGAAAACAATCAGGCAATACAATGATATATTATTAGTGAAAAATGTTTAAAATAACACACAAAATCTTAATGCAGGATTCCCTTTTTGCATACCCCAGATGCTGGTTAATCGAGGCCCTGCCTGTGTACGATTCAGTGATGCCAATTGCCTTAATTAAAGTACATCAGCGACCATGTAGAATATATCCCAGGAAGGCACAATCCTGATGTCGGAAAGAAAAAAATCTCTAGTGACAGTACTGCAGAGAGGAGAGGGGATATGCTGCATTAAAGCCTTTAGTTACCCAGTTAAAGCAGCACCTGTATGCACTGGGATTTCAGCTCCCTAGGACTCAGAAAATCGCCGCCAGTGATGCTCCTTTAGCTCTCATTTGGGTCTGAACAAGCTGCACAGAGAGATCTTCCCATCACAGCCTCTTTCCTATGCTTAATGAGCAGTTTCCTTCTGTTTATAAGGGACATTGTTACCATAGCCTCTCTCAACTGTCTTTTTTCCCCCAAACAACACATGTTAAATGATCTTCATCTTTCTACTGTGAAACCTGTGAGCTACAGGCAGCTTGTCAAAGCCCTTTTTCTCACTGCCTGAGAGGAGTCATGGAGGGTCACAGTTAATAGAGGAATCCTTCTCAATTAGACACCAGCTGTCTGAAGTGATGCTGTGACACTGCAGTCTTTCAATCATCAGATGAAGGTGACAGGTCTGACAGCATCAAATTTAAAGACGTGGAGCGCATTTTCCTTTCCATGGACCAATCCTTGCAGAAAAGAGGTTGCAGGCTGTAAATTACTACCTAGAAGCTCTGTCAAGAGCTGTGAGGTTATTTTCTTTCTTTTTTTTCTTTTTTTGAGTGAGTGCTATTCTTCAGCTTTCTGCATGACTTTTGATTTGCCATAGAAAAAAAAAAAAAAAGAAACCTAACACTGAGAAAGTGAAGCTCTCTTTAAATGAGCAAACTTTGCTAGTAGAAACTGTTCAGCTGAGATGGTTCACGTGGAACTGCACGCAGGCTCGTTATCCAGAGAAGTAGCTCCCCATACTGAGTTCAGTTCCCCATACTGAATTCAGATTGTCTCCAACACCTCATCTCAGCTTCCTTTTGGCCCTTATCTAGCACCTGCTCCTCTGGTGTGTACATTCCCTGATAGAACCAGCTTTAAACTGAAGCTTAATAAATATCATGGGGGTCTGATCCCGAACAATTCTGTAGTGGCTCCCAGGTTTTAACCTTTTCATTGCTATAGTTATCTTCTTTCCATGGTCTTCCTAAAAGAAACAGCTCTTAAAAATGCTGCATCTTCAATGCTGTACCATCCTCTGAATACTACATTTGAAAGGTGTTACTGTCTCTCTTGGCTTTTAGGCCCTAAATACAAGCATATATCTGAATATTTACCTTTTTTCCCCATGTCTTATTGTAAGCCCTTGTTCTCTCTGTTAGCTGCTGTTACTCTCTATTTATATCTGCATTATAGGTTTTCTAGAGAGTGTTTTCTTAATCTTTCTCTGTGTCCTGCTTATTTCTTCCATCTCCCAGAGTGCATTTTACATTTATCTGCAGTAAAATGCAGTGGACAGCTTTAACCTCCTTTTCAAAGCAATTTCTGCTTTTCAAAAGGTTAAATCTTTTTCCACTTTTCTTCACGTTTCTTTGAAGCATCATCATGGACCCCCTACAATAACTTATCATTTCACAAGCAAAGATAGAAGTAAGATTTGATACAGAAAAAAACTATGCTGCTGTTTCTTCAGAAAAAGAGAAGCCTAAGACAATTTCTCTTTAACAGAAAGCCAACAAAAGCCATTTTCTTTATCTTATCCTTTACCTTTCTACAGACACGTAATAAACCTAGAGTTCAAAGTGATGAATAACAAATACCTAGAGGAATGGTGTGGAACAGTGCTTCTGTGATATTCTCACTCTCATTAGTACTACTGCAGAGAGAGATTCTATTTCAGGACCAGCCTCATCTTTCCCAGTGGGTGGCTCGCCAAATTTCTCATTCTGTGCATGAGTTGTGAGCTGAGGGACCAATTCTTGCTGCTCTCTGGACCTTGGCCTGAGGACTACTACCCCACTGAATGCATCGGTACACCTGAAAGACCTCAAGCCAGCCTTTTAATCAGATCATACTGATCCAGACTATTCCTTTGCTCTTTTCCACTCCTCTGTGGTTTCTGAGGACTGCCAGGGCTGTCTCCTGTTTGCAAGTCAAGACATGGTAACACCAAAGGGTTTTTATTCCCATGCACTGAAAACGAGGATCTGTGTAATACTAGATCTCAATGTTTAGATTAGCTTAGATTCTTTTTCCTCCTTCTTTATCCTCCCATTTTTTAAAAACAGTTTTATTTTTAAATCAACAAGTATGTCTTCTCCCTACTGATACTATTATAAAACCAACCTTGCTAGGGACAGAAACTCAGTTTTAGGACTAAGAGAGAGAAGAGAAAAAAAGTCAGAAAAAAGGTTATACTTCTATATACACCCAATTAGTATTAAGATCTTGCAATTACAGACACAACAAGAAGGTGTACAGTCTTTCCAATCTCATAATTCTAAGCTTTCCTCTTCTAAACAGCAATTTTCCTCTAGTTAACAGTGAATCTGGCCAATATAAATATTATCTCCCCACTGCATACTGTCCAACAATGTTACATGTTATTAGCTGGAGCCCAGAGTATATAATGTTCTGCTTTGCCACCACTTGTCACTTTGGATTTTGTTGTTCCTTTGTTAGGAACAAACTGTGTCAGACTTTACAAGAAATGGCTGAGCCTTTTTGTACCCGTTTTGTAGTTAATTCATTTCTGACTGCTTGTTGATTTGAAACAAGGCTGCATGAAATTCCCAGACACATTATTAACAAACAGCAGGCTGATTCTTCATCTGCAATACATGGGGTTGCTGTTCACTGTTCCCTGCTGGACCCAAGAAACCCTCTGTCCTGGCACCATAGATGCTCATTCTCCTCTTTCACCTTCTCTCATACCAGAGTCTGTAAAACAGAGCCCCATCCTCTGCACTTGCAATCAAGCAACCCCTTACCCCTTATCCTTTGGCTTTTCATGTAGCCTAGCCCTGTCATGCAGTAACTGGGAAATACAGCTTTCCAGCTTCATTTTTAATTGGCACAGGGCCTGAAGAATGATTGCCTGATAGAGCCATTGGCCTGGGAGTGTCTACAGGACAAAGGCCCTTTTGATGCCATTAATGCTTTCCAGCCTGGCAACATTGCTCAATTACTCGCTGTCTGTCTGGGGTCCGTCAGCTGGTGCTGTGCTTTGACTGTGCCATTACACTTGAGGGGACAACATGTACCCCCATCCAAAGATGAAATGCCACGTTTCAGAGCTGGGTTCTGGCTTGAACTATACCTCCAAGTAGAGAAGAAAGAGCTGGGCACTTGCTGAGCCATGCTAGAGACAGTGCCTGTCCATCCATTCCCTGGCAAGGCTGGGGAACTTGATAAGAGACAGGGATACCTGTCATTTTTCTTTGCTGTTGGTTATCACTCCAGCAGAGCCTCAGTTTCCCCTGAAGCCAAAAGCTAGCTTTGGGAAGATAGAGATGGAAGAATGCAGTGCCATGACATATCCTCCCATCCCTTTTCTTCCCCTCTGGTTCTTAATTCTGGGAAAGCTTCCAGAAACCACAGTGACACATCCTCACTTCTCACCCACCTCCTGTTTACCAGAAAGCCTGCAAGCACCCCACAAACCTTTTGACTGCCGCTTGCTCAGCGGGGCTTGCACAGCCCTAAGGTGGAAGGTCATCCTCTCCTGGGGTCTGCTAAAGGGCTGTGCCCCTGGTGTGGTGGCTGAGACTGTCAGCTTTTAATTCCTGCCCTCGTAACACGACATTAATCAAGCAGCATAAAGGATCATCTGTCTGGCACTGACGCCTGTCGCACTGGTCACATTAAGCTACTATAGCTTGCCACTGTAAATTTATACCAGAAGTTACAAGTCCAGCTCAGCGTCAATCCATGCTATTCGAAATACGATAATAAAATACTTGATACTTTCATTAATACTGCTATTGGTGTATGCAGAACCCATCGAGGCTACGAATTCTGTGAGATATAAAGAAGGAAGAGGAGCTCTGTGAGGCTGGCCCGGGGTTTGACGCCCCACAGACGAGGGGGCGCCGGCCCTGAGGGGCGCCGGCCCTGAGGGGCGCCGGCCCTGAGGGGCGCCGGCCCTGAGGGGCGCCGGCCCTGAGGGGCGCCGGCCCTGAGGGGCGCCGGCCCTGAGGGGCGCCGGCCCTGAGGGGCGCCGGCCCTGAGGGGCGCCGGCCCTGAGGGGCGCCGGCCCTGAGGGGCGCCNACCTACGGATTCTAATGAACTCACTTTGTGTCCTTAGCACAGTCTTTAGATCCAGTCTGATCCCAAACGTTGCAGCTCCCTGGAGTACGCTGAAACATGGATTCCTCCCTAATATCCTTCTCCCTTCGTGTCATTTCCCCTTTGTTCCAGCCTTTACTCTTTCAAAGGACATTTCAAGTCTCCCTTTTCTCTGCTAACATTTTCTTCTTCTCTCACCTTTTCATCCAACTTTTCTTCTTTTTTTTTCTCGTATCTGGCAGCCTCAGCATTCCCTCCTCCCTTCTAGAGGAGGGTTTGGAGCTTTGCAGATTTTAAAGCCAGAGAACACTGTGATGGGTCTAGTCAGGACCATACAACTTCCTTCAATTACCTCCCTGAATTACCGTATGTCTTTCAGAAACAAAACAGAATTATATTTATCTAGTCTTGGCACCCTATCCCCATGCAGTATCTTTGGTAGCTATCTGAAGAAGTCTTCTTTCAGCAACTTCCTTTTTGCCATGTTGGCACTAACCTAAATTGAGATAATCCTTCAACTTCTCGGTTTCGTGCACTTGCAGCTCTCCTCCTGCATATCTCAGTATCCTCAGAGCATGCTTTTTTGACCTCAGCACTTCAAATACTCCTCAGAACTCCTCTCTCCTGAGCTTTTAAGTTTTTACAAAGTGTCATGTGTGACTGCCAGGTCAATCTTCTCCTCAGCATTAGGAATCTCTTACTAATCTTGGACCTTTTCCTGTGAAAGACTTGCTCAACAAATTTGCTAATAAACGGTTAGGTTGTACTTTTCATCTGGATTCTCCTTGCTCATATTGGCAAGACCCACGGCCCCTAAGTCATGATCCCTTTCCTATGGCACTCACAATGAGTAAAAATTAGAGCTCTTTTCCTCCATACTACTGAGAATGAATAGTTTTCTACCTAACCAACCTAAATAAAAGCTTTTTTTGAGTCTTTATAATTCTTTGTGTTTTGAAATGCGTTTTTGCTTGCTTTTACCCATTTATCTCACTTATGCCTCAATTTGTTTAAAATATAACTTCTTATTGAGATAAAAGCATAACAATGACTGGAGCTGTAAAAGGCCTGGTACTATAGTTAAAGTATTTTCAGGTAACTCAACCAAAATCAACATGTTTTCATGACACAGTGGGGGAGAATGGGGCCTCAAAAAGCTCTCTGGGCATTGCAATTCCTTTTGGAAATGAAGACAGCCCAGGTGGCTGGTGGAATTTCTGAAGTTATGTTAAGGAGTACTTTGTAAAAGCCATTAAGGTCAGTAACAATTCAAAAATTATTTCTACACTCTGTTTTACCTTAAGAAAAGGAGAAGCCCTTGGAAAATGTTTAAAAACTGGGAAAGAGAAGCAGCAATGTTACCCTGATTTTCGCTTTCCACCATTAAAATACCTGTTCATGTGACCATGTTCGTTCTGAGCCATCCTTCACACAGATGTCCAGCCTCAGCTCAGTCCCCGTGGCCCCGTGTTTGCTGTCCACACAGAGGTTGGCTGCAACGTTTCGAATCTGCAAAACCAAGCAGCAACATTTCACATTAAACTGGGCTGCAGAACTGAGCTTTCAACATCAGGAGTTTAGCTCTGAAGGACTTGAGATTGACCATCAGTTACATAGAACTGGTAAGAATTACTTTTTACAGGGTAGAGAGCCATGTCCTGGAATGAACTACTCTTTTTAGGAGTAGCTTCAGGAGAAGCGAAGTTTGAAATATCCTGCTAAACAAATGAAAGGTAGGTCTTATGAAATACCTTCATGCAAAAAAACAAAGAGAAAAAGATTCTGAGAAGTTCAAAGCTTGTCTGACTGCTTCTTGCATCCTATGAGAGCAAGAGAGATCAACAGTATTAGAAGGAACTGATTTCTATATGAGTCTCTCCCAGGCATGGGAGCAGTCAGTATGCATTCAAAATTCAGGTATGCCCTGCTCCAATCCATGCTCTTACTTTGACACAATAACACCATTGTAGATAAGGTCACACATTACTCCCTGAAGTGCATAAAATTAAAAAGTACTTAACAAATCTGCACTGAAACTTAGGCTTTTAAAAAGTACTTAACAAATCTCTACTGAAACCTATGCTTACCCATGGAGGTTCCTCCTGCATGCCTGCTGCAAACACTGCAGTGTAACTTGTTCTTAAAAAGAAAATCTTGTTCTTGAGCGTGAAGCAACTGAGTAATAATTAATCTGTGACTATCAATCATATCAGTTATGTACTACTGCTGACACGTAAATTTTCTTTCAAACACTGGGTTGAAAAGTAGATTTGCCCACTGCCACCAAAAAGAGCAAAATCCTAACTTTGTGTTGCAAATCCATGCACATTTCTCCTTCAGTACCTCAGCTGGGCTAGTTAAAAATCCTTTAGACACCTCCATAATGAAAAGGATTTCTTAAAAAAACTTACCCTCTCAATGAGATAATCAGAAAGTGAGTAATCAAAGTGCATGGAAACATGCACAAATTCTAAATGTATAATATGTAGAAAGCAGGTGCATATTTTGACATTCTGGACACTACTTTGATCCTTTTTTAAAAGAAAGCTAGATGCTGAATGGAGATACAATTGAGTAGTCATTTGTGCTTTTTCATGAAAAATACTTTAGAAAGTCACTGCTGTTGCCATAATATGCCAGACAAATGTACACATTGCCACTGCATACCTCACACACATCCTAAGGATGGAAAACTTCACAGCATTGCACAAAACATTGTGAGGAAGGGAAATCCAAGACACATGCCAGAGCTACTCTGCTCTTTTTCTGATTCTGGAGGAGTGGGATTGAGTCTATTAACCATGCTCAAGAAAGATTTATACAGATGGGAAAGCAACTGGTAGTGAGAAAATGTAAAAACTGTCACACTCAGGAAGGGTTTCAGGAGGTGCATTTGTTTAGCTTAGAAAATTGCAGACTGGGAAAAAGATGGGGGAACATCAGTTGGAACAACTACCTCCAGGAACCTTTGATCCTTCACCAGAACTCAGAGAAGCATTTAAAAAAAAAATTTGGACCAGCCCAGTCCTAGGATATTTTTTCTTTTTTCAATACAATAGAAGTTGCTAAAGATGAGGTAAAACACTAGCTGTTCATACACACAACCAGATACAGAAATCCAGCACTGGGCAGCCCCACAGTAAAAAAGATGAAAGGTAATTAGTTCTCAACAACCTTCATTTTCATATCACTCAGCAAAAGAGGCAGGAAAGAATAATGAGGGGAATAGAATTTAATGTCATATTTTTAAAGTTTCATGTGAAATACCTTCTCCAAGTATAATTTTTTGGAGGATGTTCAATCATTTCTCAATGCACTTAAATTTCCATTGTATAGATAAAGATTTCTGGTCTAATAGAAAATTAAATGATACATCAGTTCACTCTTCAGCATGCAAGTTAATTAAAATGGAACTGCTAACAATTGCCATTAATAATTGGGTATATTTATGTGATTCAGAATTGTAAAGTGACAGTGAACACACTCCATGTCCAATTAATGCTGATTGCATTAAAAGTCTTTCATAATTTTGTCTTGATGGCATTGCTCCATCCCAGTTTCTGTCATCTGGACTGTACAGTAAATGTGTTCAGTCCATTTCTGGAAAAGGCTTGAGCTGAAGCTACATGTAGTTCCTTCACTGCTGGAATCTGTCTCATGCTCTTTATTTCCTCCCCTCTTCCCTCTGCTCCTGAAAGGTTTGCTTCAGTTAGTTTTTCCTCTGTTTTTTTGCAGCTTACATGTTAGCTTGTCCTTTTTTTGTTTCATCCTTTCAGCTGCAGAGGGGTCATGGTTTGTTTTTTGTTTTCTTTTGTAATAAGGCGTTTCAGTCAAGTCTGTGCTTTTGTTCTCTGGTGCTTCTGTGTGGCCTTGGCAGTTGCTAGAACTGAACTGCGCCATCATGCCAGAGCCAGAGCCACGGGGAACATTCTGCCAAGCGTCAGCGCCACACAGCCTGCAAATCCCCTAAGACACTTCCATGGACAAAGAAAGGAAAGCAGAAGCAAAGGGCTTTTTTTTTCTCATTTATACACCAATATGCTTTTGAACTGCCTTGTCTCCAGTCACACAGCACAATGGATTTAGGATTTTTGAGATTAAGAGTTAAACCAGAAAACAAATAGCTAGTGATCCTAACATGTTTCAAACACTCCTATTTTGTGCAATTTTAAGACCAGGGATGAACAGGAGACAGATTTTATCAGCCATGCAGGTAGGGCATTGAGTTGCTACATACAAAACTTTTTTGCTCAGCCTTAAATGACATCATTTGTACACACAGATAAGCCTAAAAAAAATCATGCTTCCAAGGACTTCAATGTATGGACTGACAAGGATGGGTAGTGGTGATATTAAAGGCTGTTTCAGAATTAAACAAATTCTGACAAAAGCACAGGACACTATCTGTAAGTCATTATACATACTTAGCTCTTGAAATGCCATCCTAACTCACTATGGGCACTGTAGTCCTTACAGAGAGCAAATGAGGTGTAGGAGCATAGAGAATACTGCTTTCTAGAGCCCAGCAGTTATATTGACCAATATTCTTTGATAATTCTAAAACTCCACAGCTTTTCCCAGGCAAATGAGTTCCTGCAAGACTTGCTGCTGAGGTAGTAGCTGATTTCCTGGCTCCTGCAGCCTTGCCTGCCTGCACTGGAGCCAGGCTGTCACCCAGCTACATTTCAGCCTTCATGGAGCCAGGGAGGGGTGGGCCAGAGCAGGAGAGCCAAACTCCCAGGGGTTCTGGGAGCTGCCCTGCGTGCTCATCATGACATGAAACTGTCTGTGCCAAAAGCAGAAAGAGGGAAAGTGTAGCAATCTAAAGACAACTGTATGTTCAATATCATCACCTGTGAACAATGGCTGTGGAGATGGTGTTAGGACAATCCTTAGGGATACAGCAACAACAGAAGCACCTTGTGCTATCAGTTTATATAATACTCTCCCTATATCTGATTTAATGCCTTAAATATGAAAATGGCTTTAACTCTTAGAAGACATTAGCAATATTCATTTATGTTACTTTTTTTTTTTGTTTGAGCAGCACTTAGAGCCAGTTTTAGTGCACTGCTTACATTCTCAGATAACCCTAGGGCCATCAACGTCTATGGATCAAATATGAAAAAATGAGCCACTTTTGTCAACTGATACACAGTAATTTTAGAAGTATTTATCCTTTGTGTGAGCCATAAAAAAGAAAAAGCCAAAGGTAAAGAAGTCAAGCACTGCCAAAACCCTCACTGAAGAAACACAGGACTCTTATTCAGTGTGACGTTGATCCTGATAAAAGAATTTGAACAGTCCAGCTGTGCAGCTCTTGGTCTGTGCAGGGTGGGGTTATATCGCTTTTGTACAACAGATGTGTGACACTTGCTGGGCTCAGATTGACTCATTAAGGGTATGAGGATGACACATTTTACAAAAAGGAAAATAACTGAAAGAGAAGTTAGGGAGTTCTTAGGCTTTCTTCTTTTCTTAAATGTGCCACTTGACTTTCTGTGTGACATTTTCATGTCAGTGCTGTAAAACAGTTCTATAAAATCCATGGGTTTAGGGCTGAGAAAGGAGTACTCTCAGGTTCTACAGCTTAGAACTGCTGCAGTGACTGATACACTTCCTCATTAAATTATTGAAGTTCATGTAACAGCAAGTAAAACCAAGATTAAATAACTCCCTTTTGACTGAGTAAAACACCTTTTTTTTTTTTTTTTTTGCACCACCTTGACTATATAACTCATGAAATCTAAAATAAATGACAATATCTGATATTATATTATTAATTTAATGTAAAATGTGTTTTCAAAGATACTGGAAGCTGTGCTATCTGCCCAATATATTCATGCCGGATCACAGCTTGTAGATTCATGAGTACCTCCTAAGAAAACACCTTGTGTCCAATTTGCACCTATTGTTTTAGGTAGTAGGATTTAAAATACATATTACAGATATACTATTCTGTCTTAGAAAGAGTATGGGATGGGTATTACTGTTTTCAATTGTAGCAGACTTCCTAGTATATTCAAAAGAGTAAGAACAAAAACTAATTGAAAACTTCCCTCTTTTCTACAGTGGAAAAGAGTACAGTTACCTTACTCAAACACAGAACTGACAGTCTCACTAACCTTAATCTGTCTGGATTTGCTGTTACATTGCTCTACTGCACATATTTACAATGTTACAAGGCAGAACAGATTATCAAGGTTATTTACACCCTGCCAGCTACAAGGACAAAAGGCACAAACAGAAGAGATAAGGCCATGACAAGTGTAGAAAAAATATTGCTTTTTGTTTTCCAAATGTCCTTTTTCTCTATCATAAGCAGATTTTTTTCAAGAAATGTAAGAGTCAGATTTTAAATAAATGTGTTTGCAAAAAATGAGGAGCTGAGCAGAGGCTGTTTATGAGACGTCTGCTTTCACACCACATGCTTTTACTAGCTTGATATCAAAATACCAGAGCCAAACTTGTCTGCGTACTTCATTGTTTACTCTTTCTCAGACTGGCATAGGCAAGCAGATGTAAAGTACTTCTAAAGGGAAGCAGATAGGGTACTAAATGACAGTCAGTGTTGGCACAGACTTTTGTGTGTATAATCAGCAAGGCTTCTAGAGCTGTGTGATTCTTACAAAGCAGTAACATAACAGTCTGCTTCCCTCTTTCAGCTTCTCACAGCCATTGACCTTCAAGGGTTTTCAAGGTCCTCACAAGTGCCAACAAATTAATTAAAGCTGCACAGGAATGTGACAGTCTCAGGAAAAACAAGAGAAATAGGGCTGAAAATTCTCTTCCTATTATTTTAGAGAAAGTATGTTTTAGACAAAAAAGAAAATATTTGGTCTTCTCCTAAGAGCTTAGTAAATGCTTTTAAGGCACAGATTTCACACCATCGATATGATTTTGATTTACTGTTAAAAATACTTGGGTTTATACAGAGATTATATTAATATTGCTGTGAAAAAGAATGAATATCTGAATCACAAGCTCCTCCTTTTAGACCCTCTTGATTGAGTTAAGGATTGTCCAGCTGGCCAGAGAAATTACACATCTCCTGATCCCAGTCCTCCAAGGACACCCATGTATACATGTGAAAGATGGTGAAGGAAGATCACAGTAGCAGTCACAACAATCTGATCCAGCCTAACTTCAACTCATAACTTCTTTACCTCTCAGTACACATTAATGTCATAAAGAGTGGGCAGCAGGACCAAGAAGAAGGAACTTTAACAATAAATGAATTCATTACTGCCAAGAAGTAGCAAACAGTAAGACACATATAAATTGGAGTCTTTTTGAACATCTGATAGTAGCTGATAGCTTATAAAGAAGAATTAAGGTACCTGGTTTCTCTGGTTAGTACCAGAGAAAGTTATTTTAAAAATCTCACTATGAGGTAATTTGCCCTTCTAAAAATTAAATAAATAAAAATAAAGAGGTACCTATGTTTAGAAATCTATAGTCCAGTCTTGACCACTGGGAATATGTAGACTTGTGTCTGATCTTGCCAAATGTTTTGGTTAAAGTCTCAACTTCATCCTCTGGTTTCAAATATGAAAGTAGGTTTTCTGACAGCCCTGAGAACATCTCCCAAAAAATCAGAGAAGGCTAGAACTCACGGTACAGATATTCCTATGGTTTTTTACAAAGTAGCACAATACACTGGAAGAGTGAAGGCTTCTTTATATATCTTAATGAACTGAGAGGAAAAAGCCTTCTGCATGTGACCTATCCATGGAGTGAAGCTGCTGCAGTTCCTGGGAGCAAAGGCCACAGCAATTTTTCAGTGCAACTAAGGAAGTAATTTCCTCACCCGGCACTCCTTGTGTTCTCAATTCTTCTGCACAAGACAAACTGTCAAAGCAAGGTTTGCTACAGCTCTGCTCTTCAGAGAGGTCTGAATGCAGAACATCTTTGATCACAGGTGGAGATTTGCAGCTGTCTGTTTGCTCAGACACTGCTCTGCAGTGATGCTCAGATATTGGCTTCTCTTTTGTGGTCTCTCCCTCCCCTCACTGATCAATGGAGAAATTGTATTTGTCTGCTACTGGTACTCAGTGATGACAGCACCTACATAATGCAGAGAACAACTGAGCAAAATCAGTCATTTTAAAAGGAAAGTAATGCTTGTCACATTTCATGTGTGAGGAAACCTAACTCCATCTGCCCCTCCTTGTAAGGACAGGAGGAAGTATACCAGTAGTTATGCAAAAAACCCCAAGCAGTGACTTCAGGCCTCCTTTTTACTAAGGTGATTCTCTGAATCTAAAATCTTCTGCGACATGCAGTCATGAGTGCTACATACTTTTTTCCTTATTCTTGTCCTCATTGTGCATGTATCATGTGCCCTGTACAGCACAAAGTTGTAATGAGTTACAAAAGCAAGAGTGATAGTTCTAAGACCTAACAGTTTCTCATTTTAATGGATAGTTCAGGGATTGTTTCAACCACTGTGAATTTCCTTAATAACACTACTTACCATCAGGTTTACTCTGATTCAATACTTTTAATTTCCCACAATTTAAAATGTTAGATTCATTTAAATTTGATCTATTCCTCACCTCCCCCCAGGCAGCAGGTGGAGGCTCCACAGGAGGGTAATATTTGGGGACATCCCAAGCCACTGCAGCCATGAACCACTTGAAATCTTTACACTTAAGGTGCTTGCGCAGCTCCTTCTGGGCAGAGATGTCACCAGTTGAGAGGTGCCTGTACTCAGGCCGTCGCTGGTAAATGTACTCTGCAAACTCATCCATCCACGTCTCGGCCACTCGCTTCAGGTTCTGCGTGGCACAAAAAGGAGTGAACGTTAATTTCTTCATGTTTTGGGTGAATGATATTCGTAACAGGGAAAATTTTAAATGAAACAAAACAAGAAATCAGCATTCCACACAGTTTTTAAGCTTAGCTGGTCTCACTTCTAAGTCTTAAAACCTGGAACAGTCCCAGTAACTGTATGCTATCTTCATTACAGTGTTGAGCAAACACTACAGAGTATTAAGTACCCTTCTTTCCTGCTGGCTCTGTGAGAGACAGTCTTCTGTCTGTTGAACATCTTATTTTCCTTCACATTCTTTATGCATATTCTTCATATGGGTTTTTGATTAGTGATGGATGTTGAACAGAAATTTCCTTTCAGCTGCTTACACTGGTCCCTGTTTTTTCCCTGTTAGTTCAGACCTGCTAATGTGGAAGAATGGTTCAAATTCTTCCTTCTGATGTATTTCACTATGCATTTGAAAGGCATCTGAATTTCAATCTGTCATGATACTGCTTAGTCACCATGCAATTCCTACCTAAATTTTAGGGTGAGGTTGTACAAGTGAATGTTTGGGGGCAAGCAACACTGAAGGGGAGTTGATCTCAATAAAAAGACCTCCTGGGATAGGAGCCACAACAACCTGAGGCTTTCTGCACTCACTCATCCTGTGAACATATCTAAGACTATTTAGGTTCCATGAAACCCAGTTCTGGCTACGTTCCAAAAAGTTTATTTTTGTTGGCATTTTATAGGAAACAGAATTACGTATTTTGCTGCATAAGAATTTATTCAAATTATAATTAAATTAGCTGCCTCAAATTATAAAATAAAACAAATACCATTGCAAGGAAAAATTCTGGGTAGACTGAAGAGATATATTTTATTGTTCTTTATCACCAAGAAGGGGCCTTTTTTTTCTGTATTTTTTCCTGTATTTTTGTTTGTTTTTAAAATTCCCCCTGCAACTCAATCCACACAAATTTATATGCAGATGTTGTAGTGGAGTATGGGCTTGGTCTATTCTGTATTGCCACAGCTGCCCAATAACCTTTTATCCCACCAACAAAGCAACATCTCTCTGGATAATATTGAGACACTAGGGTATTCTTATTGCTTTGTTTGTAAAACCAAGATAATCAAGTTTTATAATATTCTTTTTATAGAACACTAACTACAAAATGCTGAGATTCACTCTGTAATAAGCTGGAGGACAACACACATCTGATTATCATCAACAGAAGGTAATGTTTCTTTTCAGAACATTTTCTGCATCTAAGTAAGCTGGATTCATACTCTGACTTGCCTTCAAGATTCACTGGAAAATTCTTTTCCTGCATTTTATTAATCCACATAAACTAAATGTCTCTGAACTAATAAGGCTTATCTGAATACAAAGACAGCAAGACACAGAACAAAGGAAGTACTTTTAGCTGACACTGCAAGATAAGTTTCTATGTGCTTTCTCTCTGTGAAGCAAATATGTTAAACCTGCAGGGATAAAGCAAGTAACATTAAAGCAGTGTAAGAATTCACAACACTCATAATATCCTTAATAAAAAATGGCTTGTGCTCCACATAAGTTTGACTTTTGTTGTAATTTCATGAAGACCTAAATAACTTTACAAGAAATTAGAATTCAAGAATAGGAACTGGGTAGGACAGAGAAAACCAGAAAAAAATCAAGAACATCATCTAAATGACAAACTCACCTTTCTAGCAGAAAACCTGTAACACAAAAATTTTCTGACAAGTAAAAATACTATGTGATGAGATTTTGTACATAAGGCAAAAAAAGATATTATTAGGAACATTAAACAAAAAGCCAAAATAATGAAAATATGTGTGATTTCTAGCATATCTTTCACTGCAATGCTGCATACCTCATTTGCTACAATACAAATGCAGTTTAGGACCATTCTATAAAATAGTTTTTTGCAATCACTTCATCTGATAGGCTATTTTCATATTTAAAAGCCATACTATAAAAATAGTCATACAGTAAAAGTACAGTAAAAAATAAAAATCCTCTTAGGAAAGAAAAATTCAAGGTAAGTCTTGCACCACCCCACCAATACTAAGAGTAGTCTCTGATGGACTTTCTTCTTTAATTACTTGGCTGCACTAAGAGGACTGCATTCTGCTTTAGATGATTGTTACTGATAAAACATGAATCCAGCAAAAATCTTGATATTATACCTGGTCATTAACTCAAAATTCTAATTCACCAGTCAAAACCTTTTTGTTTTCCAATAAAACCTTTATAACTGCCTGAGTTTCATGTGTGTTTGTGTGTAAACCCCCCAAACACTGTATTAAAAGAAAGTTCTTTCCACCACTCCCCAAGTATCAGGTAGGACACTTTGGATAAATCTATTTAAAACTTTGCTTCCCTGTTCTTCCAAGACCATTCTTTCCATCATATGCTAAAAATTGTCTGTAATGAACTAGTATATTATCCTTACTATGTTTATACATTGATGTCAGAAGCCCTTATGAGGCAGCCCTTTGGATTTCAATAGGTTTGTTTTTAAAAATACAAACTCTTGATTTGCTAGCTCTTAATCTCCAGACTACTTATGAACATGATCAAAAGGAACACTGTGTTCAGGAGTAGTGAGAAGCTGTTTCTGAGGCAAGCACTCAGCATCTAAACAATTTAGTTTTAAAGAGGTTTGTTGACCTCAGTTAGCCCGGGTTAGCATTTCTTATTACCACTATACAAGCTCAGAAATCACCATACTTCCTTTCAACATAAATGTGTCCAGACTAGTAGTAAAACTCCCCATACTTGAACTGAATGCAGTCAGGAAGAGCTGCTGTACTGAAAGCTGGTTTATGCAACCTTGCACAGAAAAGGCAAACATCATTTACATTCTTATTTAAAATGCGCTAACCCAGCATGTTCCTGGAGCAAAAATACAGACTGTCCAAGATGAGACTGGTGAACTTGTAAGCTGAAAATCCCCATTCTGTGGCTGTCTAGCAGCATGATAAATTGCAGGATCATAACTCTTCTCTGCAAATTATGGTAGGGAGCTGCTGGGCTTTTACTCATCCTGAGGAGCACAACCAAAACGAGAGCCCTCATCTCTGAGCACTTTAGGCCTACCAATCAAATGACTTACTGCAAGGTAAGGATGTGATTTCAAGGCCTTTACAAGTCTTCCAGAGTTGCCATTCCCATAATCTGGGTGGATGTCTGACATAGTGGATGGAAGAAGGAGAATGGCAACTTCCACCTTGCTTGACCCTTAGGTGAGGCTAGATACAAGCTGAGCCTGTCATATAAGCCCCACAAGTGGGAATGGTTTTGAACAGCTGCTCAATCTGGACAGAGTCTAGCTGGAAACCAGGCTTTAAGCAGTTTGACGTTGATATGATTTTACTCTGTGTGGGTATACTGCCAAAGAACTTGAATGCCAAATAACTTTAAGAGCCTACTAGATTAGGATGCATTTTGTGAACGCCTTACAGCATCATTTAAGCACTCATTTCATGTTCATCATCATGAGACAGTTAAGTTTCACAGTGAAACTAATCTTCAAATAATTAGAGTCAACAGGAATTAGATTTGAACCTTCTTGATTTCTGTCTCCTGTTACTATTTATGTAATCTTCTACAGAAAACTCCTTTAAATGCCAGTTTCTCAAATGGCATCAAATATCACTATAGGAAGAACCAGTTTTGGCATATCCTTGTGTTAGATCACTCTTGCTTGGATTAAATCTGAACATCTCATGTAAATGCATGTGGAAAGGAAAAAATGAAAAACAGAATCATAGAATCATTTAGATTCAAACTGACCTCAAAGATCATTGAGTCCAACTGTTAACCCAGCACTGCCAAGTCCACCACTAAACCATGTCCCTAAGTGTCACATCTACATGTCTTTTAAATACCTCCAGGGACGGTGACTCAACCACTTCCCCGGGCAGCCTGTTCCAATGCTTGACAACATGTTTCTACAGCTGAAAATGGCGTAGCTTAGCTTGGTTGACAAATTCATTGCAAGGCTACAGATGTCCAGATTGGTTACTCTTAATAGGAAAAAAAAAGGAAAAAAATTAAATAAAAACAATTAAATGGAGATCAGTTAATTATTAATTAGTTACATGAACTGACACACAAAATAAAGAAGTCATAGGAACTCTAAGTGGACATCTGAGGAGTTTCTCAGGACCTATCCAAGAAGACCAATGACAATTTGTTCTCTCTTTTGTCATTTTCAGTGAAAAATTTCTGTATAAGAATAAGTAAGGCCCAGTGGTATTTCAGTAGATGCATATTTCTATATGTTAGGCTGTAACAGCTGTCAAAAAGAAACTGTGAGATGAATACAACAGTGACAGCAACCACACTGAGTCATCAGCTGTCATCAGTTGCTCATTTACGCATTCTTGATATAATTTTAATCACTGTTACAATTTTACTCTCTGGTAAATTCTGTAACCACTGGGCTTACATTTAGACAAGTTTTATTTAAGTTTATATGAATTCACACATTTAAGCCTATGATTTTGCTTTGTATTTTTACTCAACAGTAGTCTACAAGACAGTAAGTTACAATGTCACTGATACATGGATGTCATGGTTTAACCTCAGCTGACAAGTAAGCACCATACAGCCACTTACTCAGTCCCCCTTAAAGGGGTGGGAGAGAGGATCCGAAGAGTGAAAGTGGGAGAACTCAAGAGCTGAGATAAAGGCAATTTAACGGGGAAAAGAAAAACTGCACACAAGCAAAGCCATTCACCTCTTCCCATGGGCAGGCGGGTGTTCAGCCATCTCCAGGAAAGCAGGGCTCCATCACGCCTAGTGGTGACTTGGGAGGACAAACACCATCACTCTTAACGCCCCCCCCTTCCTCCTTCTTCCTCAGCTTTATATACTGAGCCTGATACCATATGGTCTGGAATATCCCTGTGGTCAGTTGGGATCAGCTGTCCTGGCTGTGTCTCTTCCCAGCTCCTTACCCTGCCTGCTGTGGGGGTGGTGTGAGGAGCAGAAAAGGCCTTGACCCAGTGCAAGCCCTGCTCAACAATAAGGAAAATATCTTTACACTGATAACAGTTTCCAGCACTAATCCAAAACACAGCCCCATACTAACTACTCTCAAGAAAATTAACTCTATCCCAGCCAAAGCCAGGACAGCAGACTGCTATAAAAGAGTTTAACTCAACTTGACTGGAGAAAGAGAGAGACAAATGAGGACTTGTGCACTTGAAAAAAGAAAATTTTTCATCGGCCATTTTGTTCAGTGAGTAGGGTAGATATATCTCTGTGATCAAATGACTGTGCCTTTTCTAAGTAAGATCACCTGTCATTTTCAAGACACGTGATATTACTCAGTGAGAAGAAAGCAGACACTGGCCATGAGAATGGAACATCAGGGTGAGACAGGGACATGTCAAAGGACAGGTCCATAAATATTAGCTTCAAGCAAAGTTTAACTGGATTAGTCCCTAGTATGAGAGGGGAAGTTCCTCATTTTGTCACTGTGGCTGGTGTGCTGGCTTGAGATGACAGCACTTGTAAGAGAGCTCCTGAGCTATACTGTGAACCAGCACACCTCTATCCTCTAGGTGCATCTTTTCCAATTAATATTTTAGACGCAGCAGTTGGACTAATATAACACTGTAATTCCTGTTCTTAGTTTGTCCAGATGTTCTAGAGATTTTTATCAGGTATCACTAAAGGAGCACAATGGTTCTATTGTTTGTTTCATTTCACCTGCATAACCTGTTTTTTTTCTGCTTTTGTGTCTATCTCACTTCATGAAACTGACCCTGATCTCAATCAATAGACTTTTCTTTTGTCAATATTAAACTACTACTGGAACATTTGAAACCTGTAATGAGATCCTATTGTCCTGCATTTAATCTGAACATTTTCCAGGAAGCAGGATGTCACCAGCTGGTATTTGTCACATGAGCCAGGACAACAAAATCACTTTCAATTACTCCAATCAAATAGGAATCACCACAGCATGTCTGAGGCCCGACTGTATTTTGGTTGTGAAATGTAAGGGGGAATATTACTGTTTACTTGCCAAGAATAACACAACAATCTTGGCAACAATTGACATATTAATCTCTTTTTCTTCCTAGTAAAATTCTAGCAGTATTATTTTTACCTCACCTACATCATCTTACCAATTTAAATTTTTCTATTTTTGTTTTGTGAAGCACAGTATTGTTGCTAATTCAAAATAGGTGCCCTATTTACCTCTAAAAGCAGCTGTATTAATATGGCTGGAAATAATGTAATATACAGTCTGTTTTACACAAAATGTATTTAAAAAGTGCATTGGGATCTATCCAGTCAGACAACTCTATGTTCCTCTGGAATACGGGTAGCATAATGTTACAATGAATCATCACAGAGAAGAGAACAAAGTATGACTGGAGGAGCTCATCCAACAAGTATGGATTAATATGCCAGAAGCAGCAGGGTAAAAAACTCCAGAGCACTCATAAGGAGAAAAACGATACCCTCAGTTTTGTGCAAAGGTCCTTCCATCAGTGTCAGAACACAAAGTTTACCATTTCTGTGTATTTCTACAGCAGAAAAACAATAAAACATTTCCTGCACACTAACCACAGTCTTGTGATGTTGAGGTTTTAATACTTTAACCTGCCAACATCAGTTAAGCCTCAATGGGGAGTTTCATACCTTTCCCCTTCTCCCCTAACTCCCATTTAATTTACACTGTGCTATTGTTTGTCATTATTTCCCCTTCTTGCATATCTTATTTTGGTTCTTTACACATAACTGTGTTTAAAACTTAACTGGGTTTCATATCAGAAATATTTATGTAAAAAACTCCAAGAACCAGCAAAACCCAACCAAATAAAGAAATGTCTGCAGGCATAAAAGAAATGTGTCTGCATGGAAGACAGTATTCTAGCTAGGTGACAAAGCTGGTGTGGTATATAAATAAATCTTCTACGAGTTAGCACAGTTGGCAGAGAGGCAAGAGCCTATTTATTTTCAGCCAATAGTCTGCAAATACCTAGAACTGAAATTCCACAGGTGTCATCTGAAAACAAACAGGATTTCATTCTCTCTATAAAAGTTTGCATCTCCACCAGGTACACAAAAATACTAATTTAAGATCCATGCATTGGAAAATCTACACCTCTTGCTCACATGAGGCCAGCCTGCAGAGTTTGGAGGCAGGGATGTTTCTGTCCTAGTGACGATGCTGCCTGCCCCCAGCTCTGTGGCTGTGAAACACAGAATGACACTACAAGAACATCTCCACAAATTTGCTGGCTGTTGCCATGCTTTTGTTACAGACCCATACAGACTATAGCCCATCCCTGCCACTGAGCCTGGAAGAGTTCAGGGGTTTGACTCCAAACAGATTTATTAAGCCTTGTAACTTGGGTTCCAGTGCTAGTCTGTGCAGTAAATCCTGACAGGTAGCTACCACCACTTTGATGTATTTATTGTCCAAGAATAGCTAGTTCTCCATCTTCTCTGTAATCTTTCTGGATAGCTAAGCTGTCTATTCCGTTGTATTCATTAACTTAAAAGCAAAACTTCTATTCAGATTGGAGAAAACATTAAATAAAAACAACCCAAAAAAATTACTTTGCCTTTTTTGTATTCAAGGATTAGAAGATCAATTGCTCATTGCCTCTTATCCTGTTGTTTGGCACCACTGAGCAGAGCCTGGCTCCATCCTCTTGGCACCCTCCCTTCAGATACTGACAGACATGGATGAGGTCCCCTCTCAAGTCTGAACAGGTCCAGCTCCCTCAGCCTTTGCTTCTAAGAGAGATGCTCAAATTCCTTAATCATCCTTATTGCTCTCTCCAGAAGCTCCATGTCTCTCTTGTCCTGAGGAGCCCAGACCTGGACACAGCACTCCATGTGGGGATACATCAGAACTGAGTAAAGGGGCAGGATTCCCTTTGCCCTGCTGGAATGTTCTTCCTAATGCACCCCATGTCACCATTGGCCTCTTGGCCACAAGCTCACATTGCTGGCTCATGGACAGCTTGGTGTCCACCAGGATCCCCAGCTCCTTCTCCACAGAGCTGTTTTCCAGCAGCTCAGCCCCAGCCTGAATTGGTGCCTGGAGTTATTCTCTCCCTAGGTGCAGGACCCTGTGTTTGCCTTTGCTGAATTTCAGCTGGTTCCTCTCTGCCCGTCTCTCCAACCTCTTGAGGTCTTTCTGAAGGGCTGCACAGCCCTCTGGGGTATTGGCCACTCCTCCCAGCTTTGTGTCATCAGTGAACTTGCTGAGGAGGCATCTGCCCCTTTATTCAAGTAATTTTGAATGAATGAGTAAGTTAAATAATACTGGGGCCAGAGACAGTGACAGGCCTCCAACTAGACCCTGTGCCACTGATTACAACCCTCTGGGATCTGCCATTCTTCCTCATAGAGTCAGCCCTCTATCCACCTCACTGTCCACCCATCTAACCAACTCTCCTTGAGTTTGTCTATGAGGATATGTGTGAGACAGTGTCAAGAGCCTTGTCAAAGTCAAGGATAATAATTCAAATATTTTCTTGGGTAAGTACTCTGTTTGAGATCTTAGTTTAATTCATTTTAATAATAAATTTATGAATTTCTTAATGAAAAACATTACAATGGAAACATAACAGCTGTATTGTGTAATAATCATAGTTATATATTATAGTAGTGCTGTTCTAAGAAGGTGATTCTTGCTTGACTCCTAAATAATGTCCCTGTTCTAAGCTGGCGTTGCACCTGCTTACTGTGGTTGCTGAATCATAACTGACTTTTTGCTACAGTCTTTTGTGCTACAGAGGTGATTGCAAAAGTGCCAGCAGTGTTCCCTGAACAGCATGCCACATCTATCCATTCACACTCCAGTCACGAGGAAATGCAGCCGTCACCTAACTGATTGTCCTGATTCTTTAATCTGCCTGGAAAAAGAACATGAAATGTCCATGGACCACTTTAAGAAACTCCCAAATGTTGCTTGCAGATGGAAAAGAATAGACCGTAACAGTCATTATATTAAAGGAAGCTCTGACAAAATTGTAAGTATGGCTGGAGCACCAGATGATATAGCTACAATAATTGTCTTTAAAGATCCCTTTTGAAGCCACACAAAAAGGCTGAGACAATGGCTCAGGTGGGAATCTGAGCCACTTTTACCAGTTGAATTCCTGAACCCAAACTTGTGCAAGTTCCAATTCAGCGACACTGCAATGAGAGAAATGTCATTGTGCTTGTGCCTGATGTGCCAGATGATCACTGTGCTGTGGGATCAAAAAGGCCTAATTTGCTAATGTTCTGTGGTTAATCCTAAAATGCTAAAAATGTAAAATACCTGCAAGAAAAAGAAAATCTGTCGATATATTTTGAAAGTTAGTTCATCTCTGCATATCCTATGGAACAGTGAGATTTTATTGATATATTTCTTGCAGCTTTTATAAAACCACAAATAGAAAAAAACACCCAAAACGCAAATAGAAAATTAAAGAAGATAAATAAATTGAGATACACCTAGAAGAAAATGCTAAGAATATTCTGAAGTTCAATTTCATAGGTAACTGCCTAAAAGTAAATGGCTTAGCTAGAATTGTTAAAAGGGAAGCAACAATCAGAAATACAAAAAGCAACTAAAATAATCCAGTAAAACAATTCATCAGTTTTTAGGATCTGGGGGTTTGCTTTCTAAACATGCCTTACCTAAAACAAACAGGCAAAATTAGTTATTATTTACTCCAGTTTTGTGCAGAGATTGACAGGTTTGGAATGAATAATTATGTGGTGCTTCCAGGTTATAAAGTGGAATCAGTGTTGACATCTGCATGCCTATAAATATTTCTTTATGTGCAATTGCCTGTAAATTTAACACTGACTGCTTTTGGCAAGCAGAAATATTTTAAGATATCCTCAGAAAAAAATATTCAGTCTTTTTATCTACATTTGATTGTCAGAATCTGTTTATAAATCTCCAGTGCACATTTATGGCTTCCTTTAACTTTGCTCTGCACCACCAAACAATATTACTAACTGTTTGATATGTGTATGTTTTTCAGTTTAGGTGGGATGTGGCAGCAACCAATATGCATAAGCTTTCCAGATCCTGAGTGACAGATAAGATAGAAAATTGATGTCATGATCCATACTGTTGTGTGTGGTACAGTAGTGATTATTTAGTGACGGGGAGGTGCAACAAAGTTTTTGACAGATCTCTGATTTATTAAAGCATGTGTGACTCTCATGCAGAGTTACAGATCTCTAAACAGATACTGAGATTGGTCAAGTGTTACGTAGCTGGCTGAAACTGTGTGTTGAAACTCACTGCTAAAAGATAAAGAGAGGTGAAATCCCAAGGGAAGGTAAAATGCACACTTTAAAGATTATGTTTTAAGGGTAAACATAAGTGGAAACACTTCCTTGAAAGGAAAACCATGGCATGATTTGGGCTATTCCTGAATTTGTCTGGAAGCTCTGTTCTCTTCCTAATTCCAGTCCCCATTTCCCTTGTGCTGGTGCTGGGGAATAAGATGGGAAAATTTGTCAACCTTTTATGCAGTATTTGCACAAGGGGAATTCCCCCTTGATTAACGAAGGCCTCTTGCAACTGTTTATAGAATCAGAGTTGGGCTTTCCAGGGCTCATTCCTTTGTGAACTGCATCTCTGGCATGCTCTTTTAAACAGCAGAAGGTGGAAAAGGATTTAGTAAAAATCTTTGTGGAAACTACTTAGTAGTGAAAAATACTGCTTTTGGCAGTGGAGATAGTATTTCCAGATATTCCTAAGTGTGTTATTCATTATATATTTGAACTAGAAGGAAGTTTTAGATAAAAATCTCATAAGGTGTAGATTACTACTATCTTTGGATAATATAACATTCAGAGGATAAAGCAAAGACAGTTGAAATATCCAGGCCACTCCTGTGAATAGTTCCTAATATTATTTTGGCTAGCAGCTCCATTTGGGGCTGACACACTGAAGATTAATCTGTTCTTGATTTTCTTTTTCTGGCAAGGATGAGCGAAAGAATATTTTTAGATTTAAAATTACACACAATATGATGGGTCAAGGACAAAATTCTCTTCCTTGGCTAGTTATTGAAATAGCCCGAAACATCAAAACATACAGATGCTCTTTTGCTCTTGTTAGCCTTGATGCAATGCAAAGAATACTGTACTGGAAAGAAGCTGTGAATCTGAGAATTCAAAGTTTCTTTTAGTGATAACTGTATGTCACAAATTTATCTAAGCATCATGTTTTGGACTGCCACAACACAGAAAAAACTACCCATTTTTGAATGGAAGGATAAGACCCACCACTAGATCTTTTCCCACGAGTTATAGGGTGATCAGTCTGTGCATGGGCAGAGATATCAGTTTTATAAGTGGAAATGTTTTTTCAGTAATGTTTCGCAAATGATTTATTGAAATCAAGCTAAAACAAATAGTACAGGGAGCCTGCAGGCTGTGGCTACCTGATGGTTGCAGGCATTCACAGTGCCACCATGAAAGCCAGTTAAGTGCAGAACTGAGCAAGATGCCAGTAGTTCAAATAGAAATTCCTATATTTTGCTCCTACAGGTAGTGCATGAGACAGCATATTCTCTAATGAGATACTATGTGCTGTAAGAGATGAAAACAGAGCCTGAGGTTTGAATTTCTTATTTCCAGTTGTGTGTGATTTTTTGCAGGGAATATCATAAATGAAGCAGTTTCATTCAGGCAGTCCAAAAATCTGGATGGGGCAACTCTGAGAGGACACAGAGCTATACTTGGGGAAGACAATAATCTCACAGTTTAGTCAATACAGTTTTTCCCCCCACCACTAATTCCATTACTGAATTGTGTGTCACAGTATCTATGCTGATGCCCTGTTAGGGCAAATTCTTCTTTCTGTCTAGCCAGCTGTCAGGTAGGCAGCACACACAGCCTCCTTTTTCTGCTGCAGTTAGTACAGCAAGCCTGGTCCTGTGGTGTTGAAACCAAGGATATCTCCCCCTTAAAGCAAGAAATTCATTCTTTTATTCATACCACATTTTCATTATTAAGAAAATACTATGATTCATAAAATGTTACCCTATGGCAATATGCAGACTTTAATATTAATGCCATTTTATTATTAAAAAAAAATAAAATCCTCTAAACCAGAAAAGATTAAACTCAAGCATGAATAAATACTAGTATCTTCCTGGAAGCTACATCTGTGCCCTTCATCTCCCATCTTTTGACATCCTGTGAACATCTCCAGAAAGCTACAGAACATTTTCTCTTGAGCAAAAAGCCCCTCACGGATATGAATGTGTTCAGTAGTCTTTGAGAAATGTCTAGAGGTCTCGTAATTTCTCACTCTCACAGCTCCAAGCTGGCTGTATTCCACAACCAGATTTTACACAATAATCAGACAGTCGCTCAAACAATTGTTACTCAGTCCTTTTGCCTCAGAAAATATCCCTTCCATGAGATTCTGCCTGTTCTGCTGACTGATAAGAAAATATGCATTCAAATTGGTCCTGCTTACAAAAACTATGACTGACAAAACTGCAATTTGAGAACCACAAGCCTTAGGTTATTCCTAGGTTCTTTTGAATCAGCACGAAATGTGCTTCTGTGCCGAGACGTCCAGCCCTGTAATTTTAAGCTTCCATTCTATTCTTGGCAATCTTATCTCTGAAAGGCAGAATAACTGCAGTAATTGCACATCTCATTTCAGAAAAATAAAGAAACATTCATTTTCCATTTTAATAGTTTACTGGAAACTGGTTCACAAGGAATGAAGAGACTGGTAATGAATGAAAATGAAGAACAGCAAGAGCCAATTACTCACCCGTGCTAGGCTGGTTCCAGAAGGGACTTTATATGGGACATACTTTCTGTAGATATGTCCAACTCGAGAGCATGGAACATCATACATGCCACCTCCACACATCCACACCTGAAAAGCAGACAGAAAGCAAGTGAAAGAATGATTCCTGGAAACAAATGACGCAACAAAAAAGCATTTTAACTAATGTGGATGTGAAAAAGCCACATCATTCTGTGCTGACCCCTCCCACAGTCATGGTGGCCTTCTTGGCATGCTGGTAACTGGGATATAGTAACGTGGCAGAATCTCCCACCCAGAATCTCACTGAGCAAAAGCAGAGTATATTCAAAAGAAAATTATGAAATATATAGAAATAAAAATAGCAATAGAAGTAGAAATAGCAATAGGAATAGAATAGTTTGGGTTGGAAGGGAGTTTAAGTTCAGCCACTTTCATTGTGCTTGCCTGTTTGTGTTATAGCAGGTATATCTGCCTCGTCCTGGAATTAAGCCCCTGACTGACTGTGCTATTCATACTGTGAATGGAGAAAATAGGGCTTAGAGTGAAGGCTTGAATTACAAAGTGATTTAGGTAGCTGCTTCTTACAGATCATTTGTGTATCAGCCCTTACAGTCCCTTAGCAGTTAGCCATGGCATCCAACTGAGACCTGAAAATGAAATGTTTGAGGATCTAATCTCATTACAGAGCAAACCTAAATACACTAATGTAAAAATCTAAGGAAGGCTTGAAACCACTGAAAGTGGGGCTCTGTCCTGTCCTTAAATTCACCAGTGTGCAGTTGGGTAGAGTTGAGAGCTACTCAGGAAGCTGCTTACTACCTCCCATCACAGAATTGACTAAGGCATAGGAGCTCTGGGTAGGTGCCTCTGGACATGTCATCTACTCTCCTAGTGAGCACAGTCCTTCTCAGGGAGGAAGTTTACTGGTGGATTGGGAATGGAGACCCAAATGAATGCTCTGCCTCCATGACAAAATAGCTTATTACCACCCAGAGCAATCTTGCATGTAGTCATGCCATGTGAACATGAGGATCATTTTCTTAAAAAAAAAAAAAAATTGTAAAATCTGCCTCTTAAATAAACCTTGAAATCCTCACCTGTTTCATCTCATGACAGCTAATTCACTGAAAAAACATCCATAAACACAGTAAAATTCAGAAAAGCAAAGTGTTAAAATTATGTTATTCACTTTTGTAACAATATTTCCTTTGTATGGTACATCATTTGTACTTTTTTTAAGTGGGAATTTGCTCTCTGTGGCTGTCTCCAAATAACCCAGTGCACCAGTGAAAGCGCAGACCTATGTTTACTATTTGTTCTTGTTTTTTAAATGGAGGTGTCATTTCAAAGGCTAGACCAATTACTGCTGTGATTAATCAAGGCTTCTTAGCCTTTGAAGAATGGACAGCTAGCAGTGTGACTCAAAGGTCAGCCCCTGCACAAGAAAGCAGAAATTATATATATACATACATACATAGGTACATATATATATATAGGCCAGTATTACTTTAACTGAGGCAATGAGAGCTGCGGTAGACATACACTGCATTTCCTCTAAAGCAGTAAGATAACAGTTAAGAAAAAAACAAAGAAAGAAACCCCAGTCAGATATGCTGAGGCAATAACAAGTGGGAGGAAATAACACTGCGTTAGGCTTATATTTGATAGATGTAAAACTTGAAAGTGCTGTGCTGCACCTGAGGTATGCTGTGCAGGGTAATTGAAATGTATCTTGGGCTGCCTTGAAGGACATTTAGCAGCTGTTCCTGTTTATCTTTCAGCATCGGAATGGTATTAAAAGCATTTTTTATATTTTCCTGAGAGGATCAATTCTGGCAACTTTGTCTTTAAAATGTGCATTTTTATGTCACATGCACTAAATACAAGAAATTGGAGAATGACTTCTGTGTTAAGTATTACAGACCTCCAGTATACCGTGAAAGAAATTCAGGTGGTGTGGGACATTTGGCAAAATTATATCAGAAGCAATGAAACTCTCAGGATCGTTAATGTCTCCTTCTTATAAAAGCAATGAATCTGGTCTGCAGCTGAGGTATAAAAAACACAGATGAAACCAAAATAATGCAATTCCAGCTTGGAAAGATCAAAAGAGTAGTTTATGTGTCAACCAGAGACTATCTCACAATTTATCTTTATATGGCTCCTTCCAACAGAATGTTGCAAAACACTTTATAGGGATGGTTGAAAGCAAAAAGAAGGCATTAACACAAGCTTTAAAAGAAATTAAGCTGTGGTTATGTGGCTTTGTTCCTGACTGGAGTTTAGATGCCACAGATGTATTTTTTGGCTCTGTTCTATAGCTCCCGTGGGATTTTGGGTGAATCACTCTCTTTTCACATTACTTCTTTGTCTTTTAAATTGAATTCTGCCTTCTCCTGTGGTTCCCCCACCTTATCTCTCTGGTTTATGAGTGATCCAGCCTGGAAACTACCTGGAAAATGTAAGTACTGTGCATGCAAGACTGAGATTCCATTCCATATGCTACACTGAAGTAATAATTACTGTAGTAAGAGACTTAAGATTTTTGAGCAGTGGAGGATGTGTCACTGGGGGAAAGGAACATAAGCATACAGCAAATTATGCAAAGGATTTAGAGGGTACTGAATGGACTCTGGATTAGGCTTCAAAACTAATTGAGAAATATACTGCTGCTGAGTGAGAGTCAGTAACAAGACAGAGACATTGAAATGAAAGGAAAATACAAACAGTAAACTGGTGGAAGAGGAATATAAACTATTTCATGCAAAGGCGACAACTCGGTGCTCTTCATATTGTGCAAGAGGGATGGACTACAAACAGGAGAAATGTATTACAACAGTGGGACTGAAACAGTTGTAGAAAATAAGAATATAAAAATTTTATGGGATTTTCAGTCACTCTTCTTGAAATACAAGCCAAAAGAACAGATTTGGCAGTTGTAGAAAAGGAGAAAGAACAATATTTTCCTGTGAACTTTTACACGCAGTGAGAACGTTCCTCTAAATGAAAAAAAAAAGAAAAATAGGATCACTGACTGCAAATCTACAGTCAATGAGTTCGCAAATTGCAAAACCACTTACTGGAGGTGCAGTGGGATTTCCTGTCAGGAAATATTAAAACTGTAGCATGTAAACGGGGAACTGATGACTGTGGGTATTTCAACAACACTCACCAGCACCTCTAAAATTCTGAGAAAACTGGCAATATTCCACATTTGTCAAGTCCTTCATATAGATTACAACTGCACTGACAAGCGGTAATGCTCCTCCACTCCCTATCTCCTGCCAAGATTGACAGCTGTGGAGGGAATTAATAATGATTATGATGATAATGAAAGGGATTAATGAACTTGGAGGTGTGTTTTGGAAATGGGATGAAGAGAATTTGAAAGATGTATTGGCATGGATAAGGATAAAACAACTGTAGATACTGATGACTACCTTCAAGAGGCTAGGGAATCACCATTAGCATTTTTGTTAAGGTACGATTTACAATGCCTAAGGAATGTCTAGTGCAAAGGACTGCATTGGGTTTGCACGGCCAGGTTTTGGTAGCAGGGGTGCAACAGGGGTGGCTTCTGTGAGAAGCTGCCAGAAGCTTCCCTCAGGTTCAACAGGGCCAATGGCAGCTGGCTCCAGGACGGACATGCCCCTGTCCAAGGCCATCAGCGATGGCAGCAGTGCCTCTGGGATAGCAGATTCAAGAAGAAGGAAAAGTTACTGTGCAACTTTAGCCAGAGAGAGGGGTGCCAATATGTGAGAGCACCAGCTCTGCAGACAATCAAGGTCAGGGAAGAAGGAGGGGGAGGAGGTGCCCTCCAGGTGCTGGAGCAGAGATTCCCTTGCAGCCTGTGGTGAAAACCATGGTGAGACAGTTGTGCCCCTGCAGCCCCTGAAAGGTTCATGGTGGAGCAGAGATCACAGAGATCCACCTGCTGCCCCTGGAGGACCTCATGCTGGAGCGGGTGAAGAGTGTGAGGAGTCCTCTCCCTGAGGAGGAAGGAGCAGCAAAGACAACATACGATGAACTGACTGTAGCCCCCATTTCCTGTTCTCCTGAGAGTGAGGAGAAGGAGAAAATAGGGAGTAAAGTTGAGCTTGAAAAGAAGGGAGGGGTGGTGGTTTTAAAATTTGGGTTTATTTCTCATTGCCCTATGATGATTTGCTTGGTAATAAAATATTTTTTCCCCAGGTCAGGTCAGCTTTGCCCATGATGGTAACTGGTGAGTTATCTCTCCCTCTCCTTGTCTTGATCCATGAGCCTTTTGTTATATTTCCTTTCCCTTACTCACATGAGGAGGGGGGTGTTGGAGCAGCTTTGCTGGGCACCTGGCATACAGCCAAGGTCAACCACAAGGGATTTTCAGGAAACATAGGACATTAGTATCTTTTGCTACTCTGTGTTGTGGTGATTACTACATAAACTGTGCCTAACAGATTTAAATTTAGGATTTCCCAAATAGTAGCTTTCCTTGTTATTGTGAAGAGATGCTATTCATCAGGTGAGTTCCAGTGCTTTGCCAGCTTTCACAAGTCTAGCACACACGGAAGAGTACTGTCAGCAAGATGTCATACACCTTTTTAATTCAAAAAATTGATCCTGATGTTGCCAAAAAATAAAATCCTGAACACTTCCTTAAGTAAAAATCAATCTAAGAAACTATTTAATGAAGAGGTCGTATTTTGAGATGGTTTGTGGCTGCGTCACCATCCAGAGTACTCCAAATAATTATTTGCCAAGCAAATTAATGTAAGATGAGGCATCAACACAGGGCACCCATCTGACAACACTTCCAAAGGCCATAGATGTGCATGGTCTAAGAAAGACTAAATTGTCATCTCTGGATTCACTCAAGTGAAGCCAAGGAAGCTGAACCAGTCTCGTTGTCTGGCTTTTTCACTGACTTTCACTGACTTTGGAACAGTTTGCAAGTCCACTATCTTACCAAGTTTTGTGAACAGATCTGGTAAATCGAACTGTCTGGCTAACTTGTCCTCATTTAAATAAGTTTTAAGGTGTCTGAATCTGTAGCTACAGTAGAATCTGCTGAAGCAGAAACCTTTCCTAAGCTGATAGTGGTGATTCTGACATAATAAACCCCAGTTCTTTCTGTTTCTCTCTTCCACCTCTGTGATTTTTTCCAATTTTTTGTTATTCCAAACCAAGCGGCCATCTTTTTTTAAAAATCTACATCTCTTAAATTCTTCCAAAAGGAATTTACTCCTATTTGGCAATAATTTCTAAAGACTATTTTTTTTTCTTCTTCTAACACTAGTAAGAAAGGACAAGGACCCTAAGGTCATTATATACTAATGAGATAGATCCAGAGATATGACTGAAATGAGACCCAGTGTGCCACAGCTGCCTCCAAAAAACAAACTCTCACTTGAACAAAACACACTGGGACAATCTGGTATCTCAATTTCCAGTTGTGTTACCATGGTTTCTATACAAAGCCTGGAGAGAACAACAAGTATACTCTCTGTGATGATGAATAAAAGGAATATTTGAAATAGGATAATAAAAACATGGGTGACCTGTCAGAGACCATTGTGACAGCTACAAGTAACTACTTATATTTGCCTCTTAAACAATCTAAATGGACAGAAGGTAAACCAATATATTCTAAACATACGGTCTAGCTTTTGAGTTTCCCCTGCCTTCCTTTTTTATTTTGCTGAGGTATAAAAATGATTTGGAGAAACACAAGAGTAAGCCAGTTAATGCAAAACATTTTGCAGTTCTTGGAACTCCTGTAAAGACAGCCTGGAAACCCAGAGCTGGGTAACATTGTACATTTCATTCAATAGAATGGCCTCAGCACTGTTTTAATTGCAGCTGAAACTCAGATTCAGCAAGATATCTGATATTAGTCATGGCTGACATGCTAAATTTATTTAAAGAGCTTTACACTGATAGAGTTTGGAAGTAGACTGGAAAGGTCCTGGAGCTAAATTTGAATTGCAATTTCAGTTCCAAGCTTTATCCAAATATGTTTGACTCAAATCATCTAAATCATGAAACTCTCTCAAGTCCTTGAAAAACTTTGCATGTAGAGACCATGAGGTAAAATTTTTATATCCTTGGGTATACTGGAAAATAAACTCAGTTTTCAAAATTAGACATGTTAGTCCTCAGCAAACTAATACAAATGCCTGTCTTACATGCAGAAAATAACAAGACTTTCAGCTCTACATGTAAATGCCAAGTAACCGATTTCAACACACATGTCCACATACAGGATATGAGGGTATACTATAACATGGCTGGTTGTACATAACCTGAGCACTTCAAAACTCCCCATATGTCATTACAATAATTTAAATGCAATTTAAAAAAATATGCTTTGGAACAGCTGGCCTGCAGATAACAGCTCATGGCAGCTGAGCTGCTCTAGTGATCCACCGCTACTGAGAGGAGTCTTTCTTCCTATGACTTTCTCTATTTCCACCCATTTTATTGAGCTGACTCCAGGGGACCCTATCCCCAGAGGTGATTAAACTTGTTGATCTGGACAGAAAAATTATTCCATTTTCTTTTTTTGCTGGATTAGTTCTCTGTTGGCTTGTTGAACTGAGCTCAACTCTTGAGCACAAACACAGCATCTGAGCGAAGGTAAGTAGAGAAGACTCGATAAAAGGAAAAAAGTGGAACTTCATTCTTTGACAGTGGTAAGCTACCATGTTTTCAGAGGGAGCTGTACTCAGTGTGATTTTTGTATGGCTTCTGGAGCATTTGTTTATGGCACTGTGGAAATTCCTAATGAAAAGAAGTACTGTGTTAAATTAATTTTAGTTAAAAGACAGAAGCCCAGATGAATGAAAGCATTGTGATAACACCAGGAAGGAAGTATTCTATAAAGTGGCTTGATGACTTACCTTAAAGGAGATTTCATACTGCTCTCCTCCCCATATTTCTAATCCTGGATCATAGCCTCCCAGCTCCCAAAACCATTTCCGGTTAACGGCAAATAGACCTCCAGCCATTACAGGAGACCTGAAGGATGAATAAAGCAACACAAACAATAATGATGATGTTTGGGCCGTGTGCGTGAGTGCCTCTGGGTGTGTTGGTATGAATGTTTGCTTGAATTGTGAAGTGATGAAAGGCATAGATGAACATAGATGATAGTAGTGTAACCAAACAATATTTACCTTTATTCATCCAAAAAGGGGGTCTAGATGAGAAAAAGGCAATGTGGTAGGTCTAGAGAATGGTAGACAGTCATGCACAAATTCCTTTTTAAAAAAAATCCCAACAAAAACAAGCCCAAAAAACCAATAGTCCCCCAAAAAGTTCTGCTTGTTGCTAAGTAACAGAGAAAGAAAGGGACTCTGGAAACCTGCCAAAGTACTTAATGAGTCTCAGTACTCCATGTGAAGTAATGTGCATTTGAAAGTGAGCAAAAGTTTTCAGTTCATTTCAGTCTCATAGGTGCTGGCTAGAGAAAGGCAGAAAGGTGAAAGAGGGTGTCTGAAGAGAAACTGTTGGGAGTTAAACATCTGCTTTCTTAAGCATTTAAAGCTCCTCAAATGTGTCTCACAGTGTTAATGTGACTTATAGGCAAATTGTTATGCTTCCCATATTTCCATTTATTCCATTAATAAATATTTGAAATTTTCTTAAATTAACTCAGCTTTTTCCCCAGACAATAGAGAAAATAAATGAGATATTTAAAGTTATTGCTAGAGAATAATGACAAACACATATTGTAAATTTATAAGCAGGAATTTTGTACTGGAAAACAAGCATTTTCTCTTTTCATTTTCTTTCAGTACCAAGAAGACCACATTTCTAATGCAGTAAATAGATTGACAGCTCTCAGGATTCAAATGTTGCTCTTCAACTGATTCCTTGAAGCTGTGTTGGAAGGGGAACACAAAGGACAAAGGCATCTATGCTGAGCAGGAAGGAACAACACGCTTAAGAAAGTCCAACCCAACTATGCAATTCCATCAATGCAGATCAACACTAGCCTTATGAGTTTTAGAGCAAGAGGCCAGAAGGAACACATTCATGCTGATGGCTGGTCAGAGAGAGAAGAAAAGACAAAGCCATGGGAGACCTGGATGGCTTCCAGGCAATGCTTCCTTAGCAGAGAGCCAACATGAAACTGGGTCCTATGCCCTGTGCCTTGTAACAGTGAAACCCCAAGGGAAAATTATTCCACCCTGGGGCATTTTTGTTTTGAATTACTGCTGGTGGTTTGTTTGGGGCCATGGAAGTAGATCATATCATCCTGGAAGTCCTGAATGGAAAATTAAAACTCCCCGCTTTGCCACTAGTTTAGGATTTGGCAGTGAACTTGGGACTGGTAAACTTTTCAGGAATCCATGCATAAGTTAGAAGTTTATTGAAGAGGACATCATATTAATGGAACATTCTTCTGTATTTTCTCTGCCTTAACACTTTTTTATACTGCTGTCTTTTATCCAAGGCAGTAGAGATGATAAAATAGCAAGCAAACAGCTGAGTAGTCTCTGCCACCATCAGGCAGTCAGTGAATCCCCACGCATGAATGTTAGAAAATTATCCCCTCATTTGCATTCATGGTAATGAGAAACATTATGGATAATTTTCCTTTCACTTCTATATGGTAGCTTAAAAAAATAAAAATAAACTACCCATTTTCATGACTCTTACAGACTAATTTCATTTTCCTTTAGCGATTACATTTTTAAAAGCACATAGAAACTTTGAGAAACAAAGCTTTGCAAAAAAAAGATTCTAACTGGGAAGGCTGTGAACTGTAACATGCACTGAATGCTAATACTTTTTTACTTTTATTGGCATTTCATATTTCAATATTGACTGTATTTCCACCTATGAATAAATTCAACTGAGATTTTATTAGAAACCTTCCCCTGAGGATTCTGACTACTACAACACATTTTCAATTCCTACCAAAGTAAATCTAAATAGAACATGTCCTTTTTGACTTCACATTTTAAATGATCAAAACATAACGTTCTTTTATAAAGAAGGACTTACATAGAGAATGCTTATAACTAAATTGCTACTGACAGAAGAAATGTAGTCCCAGAAATCACTGGGAAAATGCAGGATTTCTCTAATTCTCATAGATCCAATATCTTTCCTAAGAATTTCTCTCAGTACAGCGAATGGCCTATAAAAAAGGCAATTGCCACAGGTAAATCAGATGGAAGATAAAAAAATCAGAGACTTAAAATTCCAAAATAATTGGCAAATACGTACAAATTATATTTGAATCGATAGATTTTTCCAGTGATAAATATGGAGTAACAAAACCTCTTGTTCTTTAGATGTGAAAGTTCAGAACATTTATTGCAATTAACAAAACCACCTAATAACTGGAACAGTAGCAAACTCATAATTTTTGCATTTCCTTTAAAAAAAAAAAGACAAGAAATTGAATGTAATGTTGCCCCACTAATTCCTATTCCACAAGATGTTCTGACATTTGTTGTTTTGTAGGAAGAGCAATGAAGAGGAAAAGCAGGATGGCCTTTTGGTTTTCATTAGAGTGGAATTAGTAATAAGCTGTGTGAAACTGAGTGCTTGGCACAGCATGAATTCCACTCCATGCCACAAGCAGCTACTGCTGAACAGGCCTTACATTGTCTCCAAAATATGAAGACAAGAGTCAGTCTTGCAATCATGGCCGATATGAAAAGTCCTTATGTATCAATAGGATCACTTACACAGATAAAAGAACTGCACTGAGCCCAAAGGAGAAGAATTAATCTCTTGTTTAGTGGCTTCTGTATAGAAATGTCAAGTACAAAGCTATGTTTGTAGAAGTAATTTTTTCATTAAATGTCCTACTCAGATGCTTAAACAATCAGACTCGAGCTATTATAGCATAATATTATGTGAGTAATTACAGTGGAAAGCTGTAAAGTGCTTACGGTCAAAGCATTAAAAGGACAAAGATTCCTAAAACATCAAAAAAGCTGGAAGGGTAAGGTTGCTAAACTTAAAAATCCTTCCACATGAGAATTACTGCACAGACTCACTGATTATACATGAAAGGACAATATTGGAAGTAAAAGCTAGCTAATCAAAAAATGGCCCAACTGGTCAAAGATTGCTGTGCTGAGACAGAAAAAGAATTTGATTTAGTTAGAGTGTAAAACCTGCCCCCTAAACCCCACAAAACTTGCTTTGCAAAAAAAGATAGACTGGGAAAAAAGCAGTCAAATGCTTAATGGGAAAAGATAGCTTACAAACAAAAAACTGCACTAAAAGAAGTGTAGCAGTAGCTCAAACTGTAGCCAGCAAAGATTTTTATAACTGCTTGCAATTAACATGCAGAGGAAGGAAAGAGATAATCTCACCTATGAATTTTCAAGGTAAGAGAAAAATGACATGAACTTCAAAGGAGTGTGAAGCTACTTGCATTAGAAACAAATGTGGTATGTTGCAAACAAGTGAACTGCATAGCAGGGTTTAGAATCATTACACTGCAAGAGTGATACACACAGTGGAACTAAAGGATTTGAGAAAAGAGAAGAGAAGCTTTGACAGCCTGCAGAACGAAAATGAGGGAAATGAAAATGGGAAAGCACTTGTGCTGGATGACGGGCACAGTAGGTACACTGATAGGAACCACCTGCCTGAAACAGCTGAAATTTGGCCATTACAATAGAATCCAGGGAATGGCACATATTGCACTCTGCCCCTCTCTGTATAACCCAAACTGATTAAAGGCTCTGTGCTGAACTACTGAACAGAGACGGATGAATGCTGGGGAGAGGAGTCCATCTCGTGCAGGATACATCAGACAAACTGACCTTCAGTGCCAAACCCACTGGCACATTATACAAAAACAAGGCAAACAGCCCGCAACAGAAATCAGGACTAGGTCTTACTGACCTTGTGGCATCAGGATGTAGTGGAAAAGGAGGAAAGGAGCCATGTTGCTGCTGGCACAGCGGCAGCCCCAGAAATGACTGGTAACCTACTGAATGCAGCTTTGAGCTAGGCTTCTGCATTTTTTATAATTTCAATGTCTTGTTAGGCAAGAAGTGTCCCTTCACCCTAGTGATACCACATAAAGGCACCTCAGGAAGGGGAATAAATTCAGTTACCTTGTTTCACTGGTGACTGCTCCAGGTCTTCTCTCCAGTGATTCCTGATACTGTATCAAAGCTTCTCAAAGCAAATAGCAGAAGCTGACACTAATCCAAAATAAAAGTTCTAAAAAACCTGAAAATTAAAATTTATGTATGTGTAATGTTAATGCCAGATTTGGCCACTCGGAGGAAGTGAATGCAGAAGTAAACCAAACTGAAATTAAGATGAGTTGATCAGATGGCAAGAAAGTGGTGCAGGTTAGGAAAATAAATGACAAGAATAAAAATTTTGTGGTTGCTCCACCTAAAGAGAGTTTCTATACTGTGCACGGTAAAAGATGTCAAAGTAGCCAAAAAGAATATTGATAAATCTTCCTGAATTTCTCAAGAAGTAAAAAAAAAAAAAAGGAATATTTTATATACTTAATTCTCTAATCAAATATAATTAAAATGTATTAAAGTGTATTTTTAAATGTACCAACTATTTTACATTTAATATTTCTGTAAGGCATTGTTTCATCTTTTATCCATTCTAACAACATGAACCATTTCAATATTTATAAAATCATCAGCATTCCAAAAGTAAAACTTGTCTGTGACATTAACCTTTGGCAGGTACTCTTTCTTTTTTAACTCAAGTGTCCCTTTTTCTGAACAACTTTTAGCCTAGATAAATGTATGTAAACTACCAGTTCAAGTGATCATTGTGCTGAAACAGGTAGCAGCCAACTTGTATTAAACTTAACTCCCAAGGCTCTCTATAATCACATTCAATTTTTAAACTCCACTTTTGTTTGGGAAGTATTAAGATAAAACCCCATTCTTCAAATGGTGAGCCAAAAGGCTGTGGAGAATCAGCTACAAAGAAACCTCTAAAAGTGCTTGACTTTCAGTTTATAGAAGTTTCCACTGTAATTTCATCACACATTCTTATTTTTCTGACCACATTGCTAAACTTCATTTAAAAAATTGTATTGTAAAAAAAGCAATGAGTGGGTGATGTGGGTGATGAGGCCCTTTTAGCCTTTTCTCTCATATTTAGAAAATTAATGAAAGAGAGGTGAGCTGGGTAGAGACAGAAGACTCTGAAGAAAAGGCTTCTTCCCCTTCCCATAATTACCTCTCCTAATCCAAGGGAAATCTGTCTGAACTATTGTTAGAGGAGATCTACAGCACTCAAACTAAGCAGGTGGGTCAGCCAAAATGAGCATCCTGAAGCAGAAAGTAAATGAAAGCTTCTGGAAATGTCCTGCAGACAATGGTGTTCAGAAGGATAAAATGGAGGAGCAAATGAACAGCTGGAAGTCATACTAAAGAGACAAATCTAATATACAAGCAGTCTCACGAGACTGAGGCCTGAGTGCTGCAAAAGCAAGAAAGCAGAGCTGCAAGCACCACCTCAGCTGAGTCACATTCATGTCACGAGGAGGGATGGATCTTGGACACGTGGAGTTCAACAGCAGCAAAAAATCCTTCAATCTATTAGTAGGAAGTAAGAACTGCTGGAGAAAACAAAAACAACCTCTAAACACAATTTGAAACAACTCTGTCAGTTTAGCACCTTTTCATATTGATGGGTATTCTCTGCATTCATAGTTGCTCCTTGAAAATATAATATTTGAAAATTAAATGTAGAAATTAAGATAGATTGTAGGCAAAATAGTCCCTAAAATAGGAACTCTACATTTCCTGGCTTTTGCTGAGCTTTGATTTGATTCTATGTTTCTATGAATAACAACAGTTCATTAAATCCCATCACTATCTTTGAGGAAGTTCTCTCAGAATATATGGGGGCAGTATCTGAATGGAATTGCTATCAAATGTTTTCTTCCCCTCCTTAGACAGAGAGATACAAACCAGATAATTATCTTCCAGGGCTTACTTTTGCTTTATTGATTTAATTAAGCCCAGTATAGCATCATAAGCAAAGTTGAAACTCAAGGAGAAATTTTCAATTTCATTAAAGATAAGAAATTATTCCTTTTGAAACATAACCACTGGCCTGAAAATAGGTTCTTATTTTCAAAATAGTCCTTTAATTCAGACTTTGTCCTCCCAAGGCAGACTCCTAGATTACAAACCCAATCAGTTAGGAGTCTGCTGTCAAAAGTTACAGGTGATTTTGACTAAGTTATTTGGATTACTATAGCTCTATGTTTTCTAGAACTCTGAAACATTATGTACTTATTGCAGATTAAAGTAGATTTAAAGACATCACATCCCACCCAAAACAGCTTTGTACATAAGGTGAACACCAAGCAGCCTAGGTGCTTTTAGGAATGACCGGTTGAGGAAAAGAAGCCCTTCTGATAAATATACTACATGCTACTGTAAAGCACCACGTGCATATTTGTAGCAGTTGGGGACTTTGAAAAAAGCTTAACAAGGCAGCTGAATTGCAATCACCACCATGAACTCCACACAAAAGAGAAGCTTTTGCTTGTTCTGGATCTCCTGCAGTATTTCAGGATCCGGTTTTGTTTGTGCGACACCAAATTGACTCAGGTGGGAAAATGAGAAGGGTTAGTATTAAAGCACTGCAAGGAAATGGCACCTGGAGTTCCAGTGGCTTTTCTTTTCTGCTCCTGCCACTGTACACACACCAGATCAGACCGAATAGTTAGTGAAGGTCATTTCCAGAACATTTCTGAGTTGCAAGGATTTTGAATAAGTGGAAGTATAATTACAATAACCTTCTGATGATTTTTAGCAAAGTCTCTAAAAATACTGCTGCCTAGCATCCTGGTGGAATTGGCTTTTCTTCAGGGTCCCATAGAATGCCCCTGGTGACTTCTACTCAGGCAGACAGAGCTCTCACACTGGGCTAACCAGATGAGACACACAGTTAATGATATGGCTGTCATCTGCCATGGAGCTGAGGATGTGGATGAATGTTATTCCTTTGATCAGTTCTTCCACAGTACTGTCAGCAAGTGCCCCCACTCTACCCTTATGCACAAACGCTGCTTCAAACGCAGGCGAAGTGGGGACAAAAGGTAATTTTAATATTTAATTTATGTCTGTCTTTGGGGATTAATGCAGAAGCCTGAAAAGATCCCATGCTGACAGGGAGGGAGGCTGGAGCTTGTATAGCTGTGCCATTGCTACAAAAAGTGGCTCATCCATTTGCCAGTGGTCAAAGATTTCATGTATATTAAGTTTAAAGAAGGCAAAAAAAATTATGCCTGAAGAATCTAATATGCAGCCAAAGGTATTCTAGGATCCTGGAAATGTTCTCTTAGATGCATCATTGCCATTTATTAAAGCTCTATAATTTGCTGTGCTACCCTATTATGGAGGGTAATGGGGAGCCAGGCATTAGATTTTTAACAGTCTGCACCAGAGGCAGAAGAATATTTTCTTGTAAAAACTTTGAAGCAGTGAAAGCAGTTTTTCAAGTATAGAACTGACAGAAAAAACACTGGAAAGTACTTCTCAATGGAGCATGAAGAAGCTGAAAAACTGATGAGGTCGAGCACTTGATTGTCCCTTGACAGCATCTACTTTTAATTTGATGTTGTAAAGATGGACAGGCTATGGAAAACCAGAGAAATGAACCTTCCTGGTTTATTATCAATTGCAGTGAAATTAAGCTAAGTATGTGAACTCTGCACCTGACTTTGGAGGCAATTACAGATAATCAGTTTGCCATGGAGCTCTGCTAATGTACACAGGCTGCAGTGGAAACTGCTGAGCAAACCATACTGATCTCGGAGCTGGGAACGACAATCCCCACATAGAGAAAGTGAGACAACAACCTCTTCACCCAAGGCGTTGCACACTAAAATTCTCTTCTAGCTGGAAGGCAGAGGATATATTTCTAAGAACAGCTAGCACCTTTGGGAGTATTTAAAAAGCAGGATAATGGGAGATGATATGGGCTCAGGCTGGACTGGGTACATTGCTGGCTTTTAGGTGACTCACCAACAGAGACTGCAGCTGCCTTGCAAGCTTCTTCCCTCCTGGATCTGGAAGCTCACAGAGCCCAGGTACTCTTGTGGCAGCACTGTCCCACTGCTTGCCATGTAACAGCACATGGATCAAGAGGGGTCACCCTAACCTATAGATATCTATAAGGAAGATACGGCAAGAAAAATTTGAGAACTGAAAAAAATAACATATAAGCAATGTAACTGCATTAACTCAAATCCCAAGACCCTTGTCTACAGAAAACTTACTTCCAGAAAAAAATACTATTTTGCATTTATCTAAACTAACAACATATGGAAAAAAAAGAGTGTAATGCTTAAGAAACATCTCAAGATTTGGAGAAATTGATTTGGGAAATCAGTAATGCCCCAATAATTTTAAAAAATGTGCTCGAGATGGTCCTATCACTTCAGAATTATATTAGAAAGCACAAAAAAAGGTGTATCAAATCCTGAACTGGCAGGAAGGTAAGCTGAAACATAATTAGAACTCTTGTAAGAGGTGAGAAGATCACAGAATCTTCTAGGTTGGAAGGGATCCACAAGTAAATGGCCTTTAGGGATCAAACACACAACCTTGGCATTATTAGAAACGTGCTCTAACCAACCGAGCTAGTCTAACCTAGACAGGCTTTATTGTTAAGAGGTTACAAAAAAACCATCCCCAAAACTACCAAAAACCAACACAAAAAAACACAACAGAAAAAGCAAATCCTTAATCACAAACAATCAGAAAAATCTTTGTCAGAAATGGCAGCTACTGACCCCACTGAAACTGTAATTTCACTTGATCTCCATCATTGGCCATATTCACCACCTCAAACAAATGGGGTCTATATCATTTAGATCATTACTGACAGATAGTCTCATTAAGTAGATGGTATTCATAGGAGGAATTGGTAATACTCTTAACATTTTGTGGACTGCACAAAGAGTGCTCAGTGCTTCTGATTCAATGGGTTTCTTAGCTCCCCTGAGAAATAATTCAAATGCAGATTCAAAGATGACTCAGGGTCCACTTCAGGTCCTTGGGTCCTCACTTTTCCCCAGCTTCCCAGCCTCAAAGGTGGAGGCTGTCCCTGGGGTCACGAACCAAATCTCAGTGAGAGGCTGATGTGCTGCTGTCAACCCCCACTTGGTGTCAGTAGATAGGGACATAGATGGTCTTCAGGCCTCAGATCACCTGCTTCCACCAAGGAGAACAAACTGCTCCATCTGTCCAAAAATTTCTCACCATGTGACATTACTTTAGCCCCACGGATACTTACATCACCTCCGTTTATGCTGCAGTAATCTACCCTTAATCTTTGAGATTATCATCTGTTATTTGGTGGTCAGGGTCAGCACAGGTTATGCTGACTGAATAAAATCTGTACACCTCCAAAGGACAGAAATGTTCTGATGATGTGTGTCTATACTGTCACTATAACCTTCTTTCTTTTTGATCTCTTGATCTGGGTCTCCTGAATACTTGGCTTTGACCCTGTCCTATAGCTCGGTCCCCAGCTCCCTGCCTAGGGAACCTTGCCAGGTTCCCCGAGAAACTCTCAGGGGATGCTTCTCTCTGCAGCTGGTGTGAACTGGGGAGCATGGATCTCACCAGCAGGTCTCACTCCTGCCACTTACTTTTGTAAATAACAATGGTCCTTCACTACCAGCTAAACAGAAAGGAGAACTCTGATGCCGTAAAGACCAAGATAATAAATCTGAATATTTTGCTAGAGAAAGCATTTTCAAACCACTCATCTCCAGCTAGGGGAGGGGAGGGGAAGTTTCAAGGAAGTTTCAGGGAAGGGAAGTTTCAGGAAGGGAAGGGAAGTTTCGGGAAGTTTCGGGAAGGGAAGTTTCGGGAAGTTTCGGGAAGGGAAGTTTCGGGAAGTTTCGGGAAGGGAAGTTTCGGGAAGTTTCGGGAAGGGAAGTTTCGGGAAGTTTCGGGAAGGGAAGTTTCGGGAAGTTTCGGGAAGGGAAGTTTCGGGAAGTTTCGGGAAGGGAAGTTTCGGGAAGTTTCGGGAAGGGAAGTTTCGGGAAGTTTCGGGAAGGGAAGTTTCGGGAAGTTTCGGGAAGGGAAGTTTCGGGAAGTTTCGGGAAGGGAAGTTTCGGGAAGTTTCGGGAAGGGAAGTTTCGGGAAGTTTCGGGAAGGGAAGTTTCGGGAAGTTTCGGGAAGGGAAGGGAAGGGAAGGGGAGTAATTAGGTCACTCAGACATTTGGTGTACAACATTTGTGAAAATATTTTCCTAAAAACTTCATTTGTACGACAACAAAGAACCAAACTTAATACACACAGTGAATTGCAGGCTGTCATTACCAGCAACAAGACAGAAGACTTATGCTGCTGTAGCATTCAGCCATGTTCTACTGGCAAGAAAAAAAAAAACAAACTAATGAAAGATTTAAAGGAAGAATGTTATGCATGAACCTTCTTCGACATGCAATTAAATACAAATTGCAAAACACAAATAAGTACATTTTGAAACACAGAACTGCAGGTCAAAGATTGAAATCATTAGCATTGACAGAGTTGCATTTAAAGCTTTCATTCTGAAGCTATACACAGTATGCTATTCTTCTAAATGCTACGCTTATAAATGAAGAGAAGATGAAACAGAACACTATGAATATTTTATCTTCATAACTATATTTTAAAAGCAGAACCATGCTTCCACCATAATTACACAGGATGCTATTCCATTAACAATTAATATTAGGAGCAAGTGGGAAAGCAAACAAGCCAAAGGGAAAAAATCTGCTTTCAAGTATTGCTAAAAGAGCTCCATTCATAACTTAGTTTTTTTATGAGTGATGAGGCTTTTTTTATGAGTTTTTTTATGAGTGATGAGGCTTTCTGCCTCCATGGAGGCAGAAAAGTGATATGGTCACAACTAAACAGTGTTTTGGGCTTAGGTGAAGTGGATTCCTGACAAAATCTGTCAATCATTTGCAGGTGCAACTATTCCTGGGGGCTGAAATCTGTTCTGCCTGGAAGGTACAATTTCTTGACAAAGAATAATAGCAAGAAAGAAAGACCAAGTACATTTTCTGAGAAGAAGAATGAGCTTCACAGAGGTCAGCATTTTGTCTTCATTGCTTCCCTTTCCAGAGCAGGGAGAACAGCTTCAAGCAAATCTGACACAGCACGCTCAGCATTAGCAGTTTTCTTCCTCCATGCATCACCCTGTCTGTACCAATACCCTTTAGATACCTCCCCATTAATCTAGGAGGGGTTTACACACCTGTGTTTTCCAAGGAGAAAACTCAGCATACTCCAAATCCCCATGCAGAAGCAACAAACAAAGCAACCTTCTTTTTCCTGCATCACAGGGGAGGGATTCACCTTGAGACTTGATTTCACTTCCTGGGGGATTTAATAAGTCCAAGAAAAATGGATGCAAGAGATGCACCGCCTGTTTGGGGTTTTAAAAGGTTGTAAAGACACACCCTGTCTACTGTAGGACACAGACTCTTAATTACAGACAGGTGCCATCTGAAGTGATGACTAAGAATAAAATTAGGAGACAGTGAAAAAAGTCTTCTTATTTTTGTTTCAGAATTGAACAACTCTGAAATTACACAGTAGATACAAGCACAAGATCCATCTATGCATACCTGGTAGTCTTTCAAGATCATCACATTATTTGCTGTGCACTAATAATAAAGATGGGTGCCAGGCAAAACTCCAAATGAATAATGTCATTCTCCACAAACTCCCATTGCCATGAGCAATGGTGTCCACATGATGAACACCATGCAACTGAGCCAATATTCCTTCACCCCTCTGTGGAATAATGAAGTTCACTCCACTGTCAAGATCCATTCAGAACATGTGTATGTATTTCATCATCAAGACAAAAGCCAACAGCCAAGCATGCAGCAAGAAATATGTATCATATTCTTGACAAATAATGTATGTAATAAAAAGCTCCTGTTTCAGAGAAAGGAACATAATCAAGAACATTTTTTCCTTGCAGGAAAGATTTTGAGTTCAGTTTTCCAGCTACAGTTCTATTGATGAAACAGAGCTAATTTATACTCTAGGTGGAGACCAATGTAAGATCTTTTAGATATGTTTTCTAACCAGAAGTCAGTATACGATCTGTTGCAGTAAGTAGTAAAACAAGAAATAATCTATTTTCAGGAAGTGCATGGCTTGTCTGCTGATGTAAAGAATCCTTTGAAATATCAGTTCTTGCAAAAAAGATGTTTGTTTAGAAACTGATACATGAGGAGGGCTTTCCTCAGTCACTAAGCCACTCTAGCTGGGCCTCTATACTGACATAGAATACTGAATAAAATGTTTTTAGGGCTATTATATAGGTAGCTACATTTAAAACAATTCTTTGAAATATTATTTCACACATGACCCAAATGTTAACTTTGATTATATTGTTTGCATTTTTAAAAATTGCTTTACAGTATTATAAATCTTAAAATAAAACCTTTTCAAGTTAAACATTTCCTGTTATTGTAAACCTTGCAAACTGACTTTATCACAAAAGGTTTCATTATTATGTTTCCCTCTTAGGAAACAAACACATAAATGAAGTACATCAGTTAATTAACAAAACTCCTCCCTCCATCTCAGTTACTAAATTAAGTTCCTTGACTGAGCTGGAGAGTTCAACAAATTACTTTCTTTGTCTGTGGAAAAGCAATTTTCATAGCAAAAAATTAACTGCCACCACTTAAAAGTAAGCCACCACTGCCACTGGAGTTTTATACAAACCTCTGTAAAATATTAAGGGCTGGTGAACTTCATCCAAAGTTTTCTCCTTGATCACGTCACAGACTGCCTTTGCCTGATGCAAACTTCAGTAAATAAGGTAAAGGGGAACAATGCTACAACTGTTAAAAACTGGTCCCAGTCTCCATTGGAACTACTCAACACTATCCACTTTTTAATGACTTTTTCAGTATCAGGAAGATACAATGTCCTCCCTCTCTCAGTTGTCTCTGTTCTGAAGTTCATCTGGAGTCTCCAAATGACTACTGATGGTTCCCAGAAACTGTGGTCAAATCTGGACATGGCAATGTGTCCATGACACATATGCAGACTAGAATATCTACCTGCAACTTTTATGGATGTTATCACATGATGAAAATGGAACTTTATTTAACAATATAACACTTTCATCCTTTCCTGTCACAGTGCTGACTAACTAGCTATTCACATTCATGCTTTAAATTTCTCCTCAGCTGTGGCACTCTTTGCTTTTAAGTGCTGAATTTCACTTCCTTCTAATTATTTCTTCAATTTGCCAGGACCAACCAATACTGCATTTTGACTATCTTCTGAAAGACTTGCAAGCCCCTGCCAATGCCAGCTTACTTGGGTTATGAATATTTATTGTTCAGATAGTTAGTGAAGACACTCAACTAGGACGTGTGGTTCTGTAGAGCCATTTTCCTCAGGGACCTGCATCAATATGTGAGACAATCTCACAGTTTAACATCAAAACATTCAGAGCTACTCTTTGAAAGCAACTGTCATGTGGTCATCTGATGAAAAATAAAGATGATAAAGGTGTATCTACACTCTACTAACTTTAGGAGAAAGCAATACTGGCAACACCAAAGGCCTTGGAAGGGAGATCACAATCACTGCCTCCCTCTTCTTTTAAATAGCCAAGTTCCTCATATGGCTTAAGGTATCTAATGGCTTGTTGCTCCCAAAGGGAGAGAACTCCCTGCTCACTACTCTAACCCTCCCTGCTATAGTCTGCACGTGTGTGGCCTTACCCCATGGAACAACAGCTTAATCTTCCTCAAACTGCTGAATTCATTCAAGCACTAGAAAACTAGACAATTTTCCTGAGTGTAGTGAGTTTTCTTGAGTTTACATGGCTCCTGGAGGTGGGTATTGTAAAGCACGGGAGGCAGCACCAAGCCACTAATGTGACAGACTGTCCACAGCAGGAGTATTCGCTCTCCAACTCGGTGGCAGGGAGCTCATTTTATCCCTGTGTTTCATGGCACCACATCCCCCATCAAGGAAGGAAATTACAGTTCTGTGACAGGGTCACTTCCTGACAAGCCCATATTAGTATTTTTTATTACATTTTAGATAACTTAAAGTACATTAATTAGTATTGTTTACAAATTTTTGATTCATGATCAAAGTGAGCCTTATTCACTTTATGATTACAAAATCACGGAACCATCAAGGTTGGAAGAGCCCTTCAAGATCATCTAGTCTAACCATCAACCCAATACCACCATAACCACCCCCAAATTAGGTGGTTTCAACACAGATTAAGTATTCTATAGTATCTACCATCACCCTCTTCTTTCCCCTTCCTCCCTCATCCAGAGTGAGTCAATAAACTTGTCTCTTGCCTCCTTGCACTCCACACAAATCCTCCTCCTACCACTAGAAATCACTGGGGTAATCCTTTCATCTGCTGTACCTGATAGAGCACTCCTGAGAGCATTCTGAATTTTAGGCTGCTTCTGAGACCTAGAAGAATATGGACACCTTTTCCAGTCACGCTGTGCCCTGTGGTATCTTTGGCACCTGCAACAATGCCCCAGATCTGCAGGCTTCTGGGTGCTCGAAATCAGAATCACACAATCACTCCAGTTCTGGAAGAATCTGGGGAAGCCACAGACAGCACAACCTTCATCTCAAACAACTTTTCCCTGGCTCACCTCCTCTGCTTGTTGTCATAACTATCAGAGTGTGTTAACCCCTACCTTCAGGGCAGGAAAGCCTGTCTGCAAGGTGCACTCAGACTGATGACACTCATTATTTCATTTGGAGAACACCAGCTGGAGTGTCCCTGCAGCCAACTCTGACATCACTCCTGCAGGTAACTAATATGGATGGATGGTTAATTTGGCTTCAAGTCTGTCCTCCAGGATGTTTTACTCAGGCATCAGGCTTACTTCTGACAATGATAAAACGTAAGAACTCTAACAAAACATTTGACTTTATGCCAGCGTTTCTGATTCTTCTCATTTATTTGCAATAACACTGACATTTACATTCAGAAATCTCAAATTCAAAACACTTTTCCTGTTGAAATCAGCTTATTTCTTAGACTTATAAAATATTTGCATGCACTTTTCTCTGAGCATCTTTGCCACTCAAAATTATTTCATTAATAATATTTTGAAACTTATCTTCATGGATCAGAAGTTCCATATTTGAACTGCTTTTGTTGTGGCCAGTCAGCTGAGTCACCTGGTATGATACTGCTCTTGCTCCTTGCATCAGTGTAAATATCCTGTTGGCCATTTGTTTCCCATAAGGCCCATAAACAGAAAGGTGAAATGTATTTTCCACCTGTTTTTAAGATAATAAAACTTTGTATCCATCAGCTGAAGACCAAGTGAAAGAGATTCTAGTTGCCATTAAATATTGGTGAAATTTATTTTTGTGTTATTTACTTAAATTTATACACATCACAACTATATGTCCAAAAATATTTTAGGAAATGCTTGATTTTTTAAAATAATTTCTGCCAGAAAGCTAATTAACTAGTTAATTTAAATTAAGTAAGTTATAAAGAAAGCTAACAGCTGGAGCAAATGGGGAAAGAAGGCCTAAGATATGGCAGCAAAATTTGGCCTCAACAGTGTCCTCTGTGGATATTCCTGTCTGAAGGCTCTACGGTAAGTCACTTGTTCCGTGCTTCATCTATAAAATTCAGTATTAATATCTTTCTACTTCAGTAGGATGCTTTCATAACACTCAAACTTGTGATGCAAATTTTAAAAGCTCCTCGTGAAAGGTCAAAGAAACAAGAAGTAATTTCTTTCAATTAAGTGCACACAGAATTAAAAAAATAATTTTTTCACTTCATTTCTTAAAATTTTGTTTCAATACCAAAAAGTGTGGGCGACTTTCAAGGGTTCATTTTAGCCAGTAGCCATCTGACACAAACATCTGTCTTCCAAAGGAAAAACCAAAGCAGATCACTTGGGACTGACCAAGGACCAGCAGGAAAGCCTATTTTTTCCATGTACCTCAGTCAGGGCAAATACAGAGGTTACATATTCAGCACACCTCACAGCAACTTTTGCCATAGATTAGAGTCCCCACCATTGTCAAGAAGGACAGTACTCTTCAAACTAAAGCAGCCTATTTTTATTGAAAGGAAACCAACTGGGAATACTCTGAGTGACCATGAGAAAAACATTAAAGCACCTAGACATTTAATCAAAAACTTACCAAGCTCCCAATCCTGAAACATCATTCTTTTTTTTAGAAAAACATAGCTCCAGAAGTAAAAGTAGTAGATCAAACACTAGCCAAATATTCTCATTATTATTTTGGTAAAAACTATTTTCAATTTCCAAAAAAGGTAAGAGATGGAAAAAGAATAACCAAAGTATTTAACACATTGAGAAAGGGACTGTCCTTCTGTTTCTCTAAAAAATGAGGCAGATGTAGGATATGTCATTAATTTCTGTCTGTTTTTACATGTCTTGAAAAGTTTAACTTTTGCCCTGTTTCATACCATAGGAGTTTTGGTATTAATTTGACTGAGACTAGGGTATTTTCCCAGAGTTTTCCAGCCCAGGCTTGCAGGTTCCTGTGAACTATAGTTGGTCTTTTAAACTGCTATTCAAGTACTCACAAAACAATGAATATATAATTGGGAAATTTATTTTTTCCCGTTTTTACACATTGCTTAGCTAATTATGCTCCAGAGACACTCTGGCTAAGCAGCAACAATGCTGAATAATTCAGAAATAAGGAATATCAATGTGCAGAAAGGAAAGCTGTCATGAAAATCCCCAAGGATCTGCTTTAGCTAACAAATCTGACAGCATGTCAGTGACCAGCCCTGCCTCTGGCACTGTGATAAGCCTCTACTGCTCCAGCTATTGTTTTCATCCACAAGATTTTCTGTGTACCAACAAGAGACTCTCCAAAACATTGCATTTTTCAGACTGAATTATCTAACTTTGAAAAATTGATTATGGATACCTAAGTTTATTTTTCCCATTAATATTATATCTCTGGAAGGATGTGTATAGTGTTAACATTACTCTTACAGGAACAAAACCCAGAGAGAGACAAAAAGGCTCAGAGAGGTAGAATTGTCCAACATAAATATTAACAGACACTGACTTATGGCTAACACCAAGTTTATTTACACAAACAGAAAAAATACAAGAAACCAGAAGTTTCAAGGTGCATTTTGAATATCAAAATGCTAATCATCCCTGTCAGACTCCCTTGCTAATATATTAAATATTAAAATATTTAAAATATTGCTCACCAGTAGCATATGATCATCTATGGGTTTCAGAAATCTCAGAATAATCAACTGCTATAGTTCTTCCCTTAAAATGTAGGGTTTTTTTCATGCTATTACACATGCAAATCACAATATGAAAATTAAATTCCTAAAAGAAAATTAGTGCATTTACATGAACTTTTTAATAAAAGAGGATCTCTGTTAAGGTAAAGTGATGACACCAAGGAGTTCAAAATAGGTTTTAATGAAAATTCACACAGACTGCCTCTCCCCCAGACAAACTGTAGTTTAAATGTAGAGGTGTTAAGTGTTAGTTATATTGGGATAGACCAAATAACTCAACACACTCCTATTCCAAACACACAGGATCTATCCAAAATACTTTTGACTTCTGCCTCCAGCTTTACAATAACTACTCCTAGTGCTGTGCTACTACTATCACTGATGTTGTTGAAAATAAGAAAGGACACTAAAAAGCTATGTTAATTTCAGGCTTCATTAGAAATGGAAGTGGGAAAAAAAAGGGCAATGCTTATTGAATAAAAATGGATTCAAGTACTGGAAAAGCAACATCAAAGTTTTCAGGGAATCTTTCAAGTACATCTCATCTTGCTGCTCTCCCACACACCTTGAGACCATTACTTCATCAGAGCCGTGACTGGATCAATTAACATTTATAGAATAGCTGCCCTAGGTATCTGAGATATGCAAGGTCAGAATGCTCAGGGATGGAAGAAACAAGCAATGGATAAGCTCTGGAAAGGGCAAACACACCTTTAAGATCTATTAGTAAAGATCTTTCCAGCAGATATATCTCGGGTGCTGAGGATTGTATGCAGTATGATGCTGCATACAAATCTGGCCTGCACTTTTCAAAATGCAGATGTGAAAATAAACTCAGAGCTGTGCCAGAACCACCAGAGGAATATGGAGCTCATCTTTTATGAAGAGAGGCGGCAAAAGGCCAAGGAAGTGAAGATTGAAACAGTATGTGAGTAGCAATAGACCAGGAATTATCTGACAAATCAAATATTTTTAAACAGCCTGACTGCTTAGGTATGTTCAATTAATTTCCAGAAAGACCAGCATTTTCAGAGAACTGAGGCATCATCTCTGCTGCTGTAGAGTTGCAGGAAGCCCTCTAGTCCTGCTGGTGTTCCTGCTTTATGGGTTGAACTCCACATCTTTCTGCTACTACCCTTTCTCTTGGGGTATTTTTTGATTTTCTATTATGTCCAGAATGTCAAAACATGAAGAAACTTACAAATTAATTTAGGTTTCATAATTAATTCTTCTATTTTAGTCAAATGAAAGCATTCAAAAATCAGCTATCTTGAGAACTACAGAGATAGCCTCACTAGGTAATTAAGGTTTCTGCTGGTGCCTATTTACAGATAAAAGCAAAGTGCCTTTCAATTTTCTTTCAGTTATCTTCCATATTTTTGGAAAATTTCTGTTCCAGCTGGGTAATACCTACTTCTATATTCAGGGCATGCTCCTATTTTGAGTTATTATTGTAACTATTTGAAGAAATTGCTCAGAGAGAGAAAAAAAAAACAAATTCAAAAGAAACCTACATCATTTAGCATATGAATTCTAGCACTGCTTAACACAAACTTCTGCAGAAAAAGATATTTAATTCTAAGTGGCTCATATGACCTTTTTGTAGATGCACCTGATGTGGTATCTAGATCTAAACTGATCTCCATAAAATTAACGGGGTGTGAGTCTGAGTTACTATTACTCAGCCCAAGCAGTAGATTTCTAGTTTCACCATGCACTCTACTGTATTTATTCTTTATATGACTACCAGGCAGATTGTGTACTTAAGGCTTCTCACAATAGTTAAGATTTTACCAATATATTTTTAGTAGGAAGCTTTCTGAAACCAGAAACTTGCTAATTAAACAGAAATTAAGTAGAAATGCCAGTCAAAAGATTTTAAAGTGGTGGTAGACAGGACACGACATCAGCTTTCACAGGTGAATGCCCCATCATAAAGAATGAGAAAGCAAAATCTTTGGAGAAAACTAAGGTATGAAAGAACAACCTGTGCTCTCATTTTGTGTCTATTTAATGTTCTCACCTTCTCCCTCCAGAAATGCAAATGAAGTTGTAGTGTCTCAAAGACAAGAGAAGAACAGACAGAACCCCTCTGAGGGTGTGAGGACATGATATACTGACTTGTGAGGAAAAGGAGTAGGGTCAGCTGGGATTTGGAAATATTTCGTAATTAGGGCCAAAGGCTACAGGCAAAATAAGTTCCAGGATTGCATTTTTCCTTTTCACAGCTATTATCACAGTGGAGATCATCAGATTCTACAAATAGCTTTTCTCCTCCTCTAATGCTACCAATGCATGACACTGTTGTGCAAGAAATTCCCACTGTCAGTCCACCTTGACTTTGAACTTTTTGTTACCAAATTTCAGCCCGTTCTTTTGCTAACTTCTAAACTGACACTGGCATTTTTTTTTTCCTTTGCCTTTTTTTCCCTTCTGGATGCAGCAATAATACTGATAATCACCAAATGGGTCATCTGACTGCTCTGCTACAAGACATTTTTCTGTGTCTTTTTAAAAATTATTTCTCTTCAGCTATCATTCTTGTTATGCTATTAACCTCTATGGAGTTACACAGGAATAACTTTCTACAGGTGTACTGTGTACTTGGCTATTGGATGTACTCATGCATTCCCACTGAAAGATAGATAGATAGATAGACAGACAGATAGATAGATAGATATTTTTTTTTCTGATTTAAAAATTCTTTCCTATTTTCATTATTAAGACCAAAGCTGATACGCATAGGGCAACAAGTTTAAAAATCAGTGACTTCATTATACAGGTGGTCTCAAACCTCACCTGAAAATTGTGTCTATAAATGAATAAGAAATGCTTTTACAGGCAAAAACACTACTTGGACTTCATTTAAACTAATATTTTAAAGGGACTTAGTCCTATCAGCCAGCAGGTGGAGACATAAGTCCAGCAAAAGCAGAAAACAACTATTTGGCAGTCCTTGATACAATTGAAGGTTTGTATAATGCAACTTAACCAAGGTTAGATTTCTTAATAAGTATTAGATGAGACAGATGAAATCTGTCTGCAGTTAAAGCCCATCTATCAGCCTTCCTTGTCTTACAGCCTAGGGCCAGCTGTGCCTACAGAGCTTAGGAAACTTCCATATCCAACAAACTATTAATGACAGTAATAAGGCAAAAATAATTTTTAATACACAAATATGTAAATTCAAGTATTTTTATAAACTTGATCAGTATGCTGCTATACCACTTAAAAAAAGCATGGCAGTATAGAAATATATAGTCTCAGGCATTCCAATACCCACATTTTATTAAGTTTTGAATCCTTTCATGCCTACAGAAATTATGAGCTTGTTATTACCTTCCAGTACATAAATGAATGTTTTTAAAGTATTACCACTTCCATTAAGACAGTCACAATACTCTGTCTCGGCATTAAAAATTTATTAATCTATTAAGTTACCACTATAGGAACTCATTGGAAATTGGTTGCAATAGCAATAATACCTTGTGATTTACAAAAAACACAATCACGTCTCTTAACATCACTCTTCTATAGAATAATAATATCCCTATATATAGCAGAAATGGAAATGCAAGCAAATGAAGTACGATAAATGTAAAAATTAGGCAATATAGTTTACATTCAATGTTTATAATAATTTCTTTGTTTTGGTTATGCTGTTTGGTTAAGGTCAAATGAAAACACCCCTGGAAATAACAGGGCCCTTATGATTAAGCTGTATCGACTAATTACATATATATGACTGACAAAGGACTATCTGCCTTCTCTGAATGCCCTTTGAACAAGTCAGGAACAAAGATGGTGCTTTGAACAGTTTTGCTGTTTAAACTGTCATTCTGTCAAAAAAATCACTAAATGACGGGCTAGGCATTAAAACCTACTGCAAAGCAGAGAGCTGGGGACTTGAAACATTTCCTGTGCACTGAGAGCTTATGGTTTGTTCTCCTTCAGGGTCCTCTGGGAGTCTCTTCAAAACCACTGCCCTGTGCTCCCCAGGCAGTGGTCTGAAAACACTCCTCCAAACTGCTTTTTTCCCTGCTGTTTACCTTTTCCCTGGCTATTTTGAGAGGTCCTCTGCATGTTTGCAGTACTTTGAAAAGGAAAATTATTGTTACTGTTCTCCCACTGTGCTCTTCCTGACTTATCACCATCTCTCCACTCCCAGCTGACTGCATATCCACATGTCATTTACACTCATGGGAAAACAGTGTGGTTATTTGCTCTAGCACAAAAAAGCCAGGGAAGTTCTGCAGCATCAGCTAAACTTTCTGCTGGAGAACAAGGAGAGTGGAGGGCATGAGATCTCCTCTCTCCTTGCAGCCATCTCATTCTCTGTAGGGGGCAAATGGACTTCTCTAATTTCATGCCTACAGTGCCTCTCCAGCACTGAAAATAACTGATACACCATCTTAAAAACAGAAAACATCACAGGGGTTGATTTTCCAAATAATTCACTTGAACAGATATTTCTGTACTGTTTTCCCACAAACAAAAGGGGTACATTTTGAAACGAGTAAAGCTTATACAAGAATCCCATTCCCTGACAAAGGATACTGTCTTGGCAGTTATCAAAGAACTAACGTCAACTCTTTTGAGTCTCATTTGTTCCTGGTCTATCCAGAGACATGCACAGCATATTACAAATAAAGCACATTTCAGAGTGTTTATCATAATTTTCACTTCACAGGTTGCAGGAGGCATTTACCTTTGCCTCTTGACAAAAACTTGACTTTAAGCCTGAATAATGATATTTTACTTACATGAAAATGAAACAGATGCTCGTTTGTCTGGGGATAATTCAGAACAGGGTACTCATCAGGTCAATACCTCTCCTAAGACTGTAAACAAAATATGTATTCACTTTTCTCACTCAAGTCTGAGATAAATAATCTGATTCACAGATAAACTGCCAGGGTTAAAAACTGCAGAAATATGGAAGGTACATAATTGCTGTCACAGACATGCAAAACCTGCTCATATCCTCTAATACAAAATCAAAATGGAAATTGTCTTGAGATCATCTGCAGACACTGCCCTGTATCTGATTCAGTTCAATGTTGCATTAAAGTCTGCACAGTGCAATTCAGAAGCTCCATGGAGTGGAGGGCTTTGTGCATGAGTGGATCAGATTGGAACATGTGCCCATTAAGTCCTAGATCTTGGTCTCAAGGCTGGAAATGGACCTCAAGAGCAAGCTGCTATCGTGCTGTAAATCAGATGCCATCTACAGGATGTGGAGGAATTCTTTGGTAGAATTTTATAAAGGTTTGCTTAGCTGGAAGCTGACAAACTTTTAAGGGCCACAGTGGGGTACACATTGCATTTCTGGCTGCTAAAATGGATTGTTGGAAAGCCAGGGACTCTGCATCTTTCGATTTCTGGTAAGGACCAAACAGACATTATTATAATCAGGATTTAGAACAGAATTTGCCATTTGCATAAACCTCAAGTAAAGTTCAAGTAACACTGCAATAGGCTGTAAACAACTGGAGGGTTCAGCAGAATTAAAAAAAATCTTAGCAAATTGGAGAAGTGAAGAAAGGAAAAAAAGATAAAATTCCAAATGTGCAGATACAAAATATCACACTGATCTATGGATAATGAAGACAGATCACTCTTCTGAACATGGCACTTGAAATAGATATGAATATAAATGCCCTGCCTTTACACATGTAAAATCTGAATTACAAGAGGAGGATGATGAATACTTAGCTAGATACCTGTTCTGCAGAAAATGATGTGGAGGTTACACCAGAGCACAAGCCTGGCATGAATCAATACTGTCAAGGAAATGTAAACAGGAACACAGTCTGTGAGAGAGGCAAAGTCACCAGTCTATTCCACCAGGCAATGGTAAGACTTTGGCTGGTGCTGTATGCTCTCAGGATGGAAACAGTCCACAGAGGAGCAAAGAGAATCATCGGAAATCTAGAAAACATTATTTATTAAGAGAGGCTGAAGGAAAGAATATAATTTACTTGAAAATGAACAATGAACTTATGTGACATGAGTCTTCAAGTACTTAAAATCTCTGCACCTACTGTACAGTGTAAGTGATTTAAAATCTGAAGGGGTTAAAGCCATGGCAGGAAAGTTTCTGATTGGATATTGTAAGAATAGTACTGAAACACTTGCTATATACAAATTTCTTTCCTATCTCCTCGTTTTTCATGCTTCCAGCACACATTGCATTGGCAGCCTAATTTTTTCAGAGTGTAAGCCAGAAAAATCTCATTACCTCAGGGCTACACCAAGATAGCTGGACAGGTAGAATTATTCCATGCAGAGTCAAAGACATCAGAAGGCATATACTGGCAAGTGAAGATGCTTCTATGTCATGCTTAGTTGATCACTGCCTCTGAAATAGAACCACGGGCACTGGAGGAAAGCACTGCAATACTGTGGAGTTACTGCAGACCTCACAGAGCTAGGGGTAAATGACACACACATCCCACCCTAGACAGATGCTAACGAATATTAATAAACCTGGGCCAATGAGCATGTATGGAACTTGCATCAATGTACAGATTTCAAAGTGGTTTGGCACAGAGCAATCCCATAAAATTAATTGGTTCAGCCTTTGTTCCTTCTTCTGTTGGAAGCAACTGCAGCACTAGATTGAGGTTTTAGGCAGCAGCAGATCATTCTTTCAACAAACCACAACAACCAAGTGGATGCAGAGGTTGCTCCCAAATGTATGCTGATAAACACTATAAAGTGTAAGAGAAGGGTGTTGGTTTTCTCTTTCCTAGAATCAATGGGTGTCACCAAATTCTGCATGAAAGTTCTAGAGAAAATTACTTAAAAACATACAAATAAGAATAGAAAGAATTGCTTTAAAAAGGTGATTTATTTTGCTTTATGGAAAACTGTTCAGACATGATTTTATAATTTTGAAAGTGAAGCCATCTGTATCAACAGTATGGTGATAGTTTTAAATAGCTCACCTGTATGCACTGAGCAACATAACTCTGCCTTCTTCTTGGCCACCATCCTAGCCTTTTTTATGTAAAGACATATTAAAATCATGCCCAGAAGCTACTTAGTTTTCTAATTAGTGGTAGTATTCATGACCCATTCTGTGACTGTGCCCCAGCATATGGGCATATAAACTGTCAAGCTCCAAAGCTGATACTTGTGTGAAGTAGCAGGCTAACATCTCTAGAAGCATTATACTCAAGATTACATTTTTATGATAAATATGATGCCCCAAGTATTAAAGAAAATTGGAAATATGAGTTTAGGCATTAGGAACAAAATTAGTATTCTTTTTTCTTGTGTGGCATGAGCCACAATGACCATCTCAGTGAAAGGTTGTGTATCAAATCTGAATCTACCCAAATCAACTAGTATGTAGAACTTGATTAGTGATTGATTTCCTTGATCGAAAACTAAAATTAAACCAGCAGCTTTTTATCCTTGATTTTTCTTTTCATTCTGACAGATCACACTCTCTGTAGAGTTCTCTCTTCTGCACTGGTCCTCAGAGAAAATTTACTGGTTGTACAGAACCTCTACACTGAAATCTTACCAAAGGCAGGAGAAAATTATTCAATATGAGCATACGCATACTCACAAAGTCTGTGTTAGCGTCAGTATCTCTCATTGAAAAAAATTCTGAGATTTCAAGGGGCCATGGGCAAATGACAGTTTGTAAAAGCTATTTTTATATCCACTATTGTTATCTCCACTAGCAGTCTTTTACAGACCATAGCTTGTCAAAACAATAAATCAAGACCGTAACTTACACAAACTCACACTGGTTGGAGACTGCTTCACTGTAGAATAATGCCTTTGCATAAAACATTCCTACTGCACAGTTCAAAACAGTAGATTATACTCAGGCTTTAAAAAAATAGATGATTGTTTCTGGTTGTGAGAGGTTTTATGAATATGTTTATAGGCAGAAATCAGCCATAAAAGACATAGGCTATAAAGCACTGGGAGCTATAGAACTGAAATCATTGTCCAAAGCACTTTCTGAACTTCAGAAAACGATAATAAAATTGTAAACGTACTTGTCAGATTTGAAATGCAGTCTTAGCAAAGACTTTCTCTGCACCAACATGTTGTAAAAAGTATGTATTTAAATACTGAAAGTGAGGAGCTGCAGAAAAAGAGTATTTATAAGAGTATATCAAATTCGAATAAAAGAACATCCAGATGACAGTTTGCAAAATAATAATGTGATTTTAGGTACACAATTCAACAGAAAACGACAAGTAACCTTCCAATCTTTACACACAACTAGCTACATTAGGGTCATAAATTACATTCAAGGTTGAGAGCCTGTGATGCAAGGGAAAAGAAAAATGTACTGATCACCCAATTTTATCCCTTGAGCATGTCCAAAATTTTACCCAAAAGTACATCCATTAAACATAAGTGGCTCCTATTACTGTGAGAGCCTTGAGATGGTGGAGTCATTCTATTTCTATATTATAAAAAGGAAACTGAGTATAGGAACTAAAATGTCAGATATTACAAAGTTGTTTCTACTTGCTTGAATAGCTCAGTATTTGCAAAACCACCATCCTAGTCCTTTGCTAGAGTTCCATGACTCTTCAGCTTTGTCTCCCTTCAGGGAGGTCTGGAGATCACAGCTCTACACTGGAAGGCAAAGAACTCTTGGAGAGTAGGGAGTGGCCACACACCAAAACACTTCTAACTTCCTCAGATAGGTGCTAGGAGTCTTGGCATCTAGTAAATAGCACAACACTTCTCTCATTGGTTAAATTTTCCATCTTGAGTTGCAATTCAGTAGCAATGTTGTTAGGTTTCACCTGCACCTTTCTCTCCTTCCTGCATCATAAAGTTACACCACCATAAAACTGCTCCAAGGAGCTCTGCAGCCTCTTCCAAATAGTTTTTTGAGTTGAACTGATGTTTTCTTGTCTGGTTAAAAGTATATTGCAGCTGGCATGAAACTGATGCCAGTTTTCAGATCAGGCATGTGATACCCTGAATTGATGTAATGTAAGTGCTGCCAGGAAATAGAGAGCAGTCATCCCCAGCAGGCCTGAGCATATCAAACCTCCACTTTGAACTTCCACAGAGCTTTTAGCTCAGATAGGCTATTAAATCATATAAACTGACATGCTGTATATCACAGTCCATTATAGTAACAAGGTTATCCTGTTAGTTTAAGTGGCGATTGCTTGGGTTAGGCAAACTCTGCTGGAGACCAGAGTGCCTGCACCATGGAAAGGAACAGCCATAGAGGAGCATGCTCTTATGTCCCAAACCTGTGTGCCCTGTAAGGGCAATCTCTCAAACATCTGCTGCGACAGGAGTGAACCAGCAGGAGATGATAAGCCAAGATGACCCTTGCCACAAAGTAGGTAAACATCTCTGGTCTTCCCTGCTTATAGACTAGAATAAAACATCCCAAGTGATCTCCTGTTCTGCTGAATGATCACTGATCCTGGGATCAAGACAGTGAGAATCATCATGATATGATCATGATTCCACAATTGCCTGACAATTTCCCACCATGCATCAGAACACCAATTTGAGTTGTTTGCACAACCCTAGATGCAGCAGAGGAAAATACCATGAAGCACCCTTCAGAGTGTATTCAGGTAGCTGTACACAAACTGCAAGACAAAAATTGCTACAGTCACTGTGATGATCTGTAACTGGGACAGATCAGTTGAACGTAATATAAAACCTCTGTTGTTTCTGTGGCACATGAAAAAGGGAAATCAAGGAGCTCACAGACTTAGTGTCTGGATGAGGAGGCAACCTTATTAGAAGAGAAGTCCAGCTTTCATGCCCATTCAATATATCCTGAAAAACAGTCACACAGATCTTTCAAAAAAATCGCTTCTCTTAAAAGCTGCATGAGATTCATTTATGGAATAGTTGTTAAACTTTCCTATATGCTACAATGAGCATAGAAAAATATCCAATAATTCATATGGGAGCTTTGACTGAAAATATATTTTATACGGCTGTAGTTTGGTTCAGTGAAACCCATGGGAAATTTGGCATGGCCAGTGACAAACTATATGTGAACCAAACTGATAAAATTTGTGCATGAATGCCGCCTGATCCAAGTGAAGTTACAAATTTGTCATATGACTCCCCAGCTGGGGCTAGTACATGATCTGTACCTGAATTTGACACTGAAAGCTTTTGGGAGTGTTTTACAGTCTTAAAGTCATAAACATCAACCCAAATCTTGGTGTAAAGCTACTTGTTGTGAACAACTGCAGAGGGCCTGAGAATGGGTAAGAGTGTGCATCAGAAAAAGCTGAGAGCTGCAGTGAAGCTCCACGTTCTGTCACAGCAAAGGATGGAGATGCCGCCCCAAGTGGCACTACAGGTATAGGAACAATAAATCATGACTACACTCACACCACAAATGGATGAGGATGTCTCTTCTTCACAAGAGGGATTTTGAACTGGAAGACTGCGTTGAGATAGACGGTGTCTAATGGGAGAGCACCTGGTCAAAACTGACCACCGTGGAATACAATAAAAAAAAAATTAAAATGTGGGAAAAGATTAATTCCAGAACACTAGCTGAGCTGGCGTTGGAGCTTAGTAAGATTCGTGCTCCTGTCATACCAAGAGCCTACCTGCCAACACTTCAGCTGTTTGTGTCAGCTGCAAACCTGCTGCTGGTGTCTGCTGCAGCAGTACTTTGATCATGTGTAGATGGAAAGTAAAGGTACCATGCAGATAATACAACAACTGCTCTTTGGTCTTCTGTAGTTTGATCTGGTTTTATGTACATTATTTCTTAGGCTGATGTGACCTTTTCTGCTTCACACATATACTGCGTTGGCATTTTAAGTGAGGGGAAAAACTCATCAGCACACTTTTTGAATCATGTATCCATTATTTGCTGGTGTTTTACTAAAAATGCTGGCAATTTTCCAGTTCATTAGGGATCATCTCAGATCTGACTCTGCTGGCAAGAAATAAAACTATTATGATACCAACAGTAAAATATTTAACCTAAAATTAAAATAAAAAAAAAAAATCCCTACTGCTTACAAAATAGTGGCATAATAATTATGGTGCTGGCTGAAGCAATTTCTAGTTTTAGTGCATATGTACCTAAAGGAAAACTGTTCTACATCTTTTATTCCACAGAAGCTGTCTTGGTCAATTAAGTTACTGATAGGTAAAATGGTTTGCAACATTTACTGTATTTGTTGTAAGCAAGGTATTAAAAACTTGAGGTCTCAGCAAAAAAGGCCCTAGGAGAGAAGCAGTACTGACTTTGAATTAGAAAATAATCTTTCCCCTAAGCAAAATTCATACTGATTATTTAAAACATACCTATTCCCATTTGCCATTTTAGGCAGAGGATACTTTTAAGCAAGCACATTCTCCTAGCTCAGCCAGCCTTCATTCCTGCTGGCATGTGTGGGGACAGACGATGGTTCCTTGTGCAATGCTGCTTTTCCAGCAGCATCACTCTGATGTGCATCCTGTTCTGGGGAAAACAAAGGAAGACTCTCACTGATTTGTGTAAGAACTGGGAAGTCTTTCCACCTGACAACTACTCAGATTACAAGAGATTTATAGGCTGCATTGCACTATAATGTTCCTTGAGAAACCATTTATCTGCTTGTGTCTTATGCTGGCAGGGCAAGGTGGGTATCAACTGCTGCCATGCTGAGTGGAACAGCAGTTCATGCAAAACCACCACATCTATTCCATACTGCACAGAACCTCATCTTTCTAGAAAGTTTACTATGAGAGATTCCTCTTCGGTCCTCTTTTGTCTTTGCAACAAGATTCTAAAAGATGAATACTACAAACAGCAAATGTGAAACAACTGACAAGCAACCCTGTAGCTATGCTGGCCATAGAGAAGTTTTACTTATACAAACTTTGAATGCTGAACCAAATTATACAATGGTTACTTCCAGTGAGTGCCAATAAACTACAACTGGTCAGAGGACCAAGAAGACTTAGAGCAATGGAAGATCTAGCAGCTCTGGAGTGTTATGTGAGTGCACTAGATCATCTATGTTGTGGAGTAGAGTAGCAGGGCATCTCGCCTCTCAGAAGAGCTTAACTGTGTCTTGTTAGCTGGTGAAATAACTCAGGGCATCTTGCCCTTCACAAGAGCTTGCTAATTGGTGAAATAACTCAATCAAGACAGCTTCTCTTGGAATGACTTTTTTGACGCCATGAAAGTAATGCTTCCAGCTGTCAATAGACATCTCGCTGTGGAAGTGAGATCTGGAAAGATAAACTGGAATTTCTGACTGACAGTTCACTTTATAAACTATAAAAGCTACACCAAAGTTTCACAAAGCAGAAATCTTCTGCATGTTCCCTGGAAATGTGTGGGGCTTTCTCCCCAAAGCTGGGATGCCTACTTTATGGTTACTCTCCCTAAACTGAGTGAAAGGACTCTGTACACTATCATTATTTCGGTGGTAAATTACATTGACTCCTAAGCTATGCTAGTTCTTCACTAGCTTTAATACCGGTACCTTGATATTGCGCACTGTTTATGTAATTCAGTAGTTATCTTTGTTTTATACTGTGTAATAAGTAACTCTGTTTAAGGCCTTTTGTCTGGTATTGCCTATCTATTCAATAAATAATTAATTTTATAACAAACTTGATCCGCCATCCTTAGAACTTGCAGGCTGGAGTGATTTTAGGTGCGGGCCATACTAAATTTAAACTGCTGCCAAAAATCTGAGGCTAAGGCAGGGCTTGCCTGAATCTCCTACCAATCAGTAACGAGTGGTCACATTGGCACCTGATGTAAAGTACTTCATTGGCATGCAAGATGAAGACAGAAGGGCCAGGATGGAGATAAGTAAAAAGGAACAAGTAGAATAATGAAAATGAGCCCACAAATGTCACAGTTACCTACTCCTCCCTGCTGGTCTTTCCCTGGATATTAGGGTCAGAGACACAGTTCTTCTGTTGCTTTGGGAAGGGGAATATGTTGAGGTTTCAAACTGCCATAACCTACAATGTGGAGGTTCAACCAGGGCTAATGAGTGTCAGAGCCTGCCCCACTGGCAGTCCCACTGGGATGTGCCTGTGTGAGAGACCTGGAGACTTTTCTGCATTAGAACCATGTCTGTCTATCCTTTCTCTTTTGATAAAGATTAATCCAAGCTGATCCTTACATGAGAATAATTATAAGAAAAGATAAGAAAAAAGGATGTACGTTTGTGAAAAGAAGATAATTTCTGTGAGTGAGCTGATCTTTACAATACTGGGATCGGTGGCTGGCTTATCTAAAATTATTTACAAGTCATCTTGACAGTGTTCAGGTTTGACAGTGTTCAGGTTTGACAGCTCTGTGTTTAAGTTACAGCACTGCATATACAGCAGCCATATCACCAGTTATAAACAAAGCATCTGCTGGCGTAACGTGGACTCAACTGCTGATCACTCCTAGGTTGATATTGCATCAACCTCCAGCAAATAAAACATTAAATAAAGCTTCTGTGAAATAAACAGAATACCTGTCATTGCAATCACTTCTTGTCTGATGCCAATACTTAACTACAAGTATGTGCCTGTCTCTTATGAGCCAGGTTGTGTTTCCATGCATAGCTTGTGAATTCTACAAATTGTTGCCTTGATCTTTTTCCTAGTTTTCAGGTGTTTTCTTCTATTACCTTTCATTAGCAGAAAGTGACCTACATGGAAATGTCTGGGCTTGGATTCTGCTACAGTTACATTTTTTGCTTGCCCTTCTTCATGTTCCCACTCTCCCCTTTATTGCTACTTACTCAAAGGGGTCGCTGGGATCAGCTCTCTGGAGCTCTGGAGGAATCGGTATTCTTTTGTAGTACATTTCCCAGTCAAAAGCTCCTCGCATGGCATCCCCCGCCTGTGCCTCGTAGCCAAAGTGATTGTGGTCAATGACATCGATCATAGGACACACGATGGTTTTGTGGTTAAGTGCAATCTGGTCTGAAAAATGAAAGTAGAAAATAGGAAATGGCATGTCTAGTCAAGCCATCTATCATATTACTGCAAAGTGAATCCCACAGGTTTCTGATGTTTGAAGATTGTTTGCTTTGTGCCCTATGGGCCCCCAATAATTTCATTTTTCAAACCTGCATCAAACCTTTAAATAAAAGTAGAATTAATGCAGTTGGGCAATGATTAGAAGTATTTACGATTCTTTAAAGGGAAGCACATCCCTGTGAGACCCACAGGAGTTCAGTCATCTGCATCTCTCTCACATTGCTACTCTGAGCTGTCCCCAGACTGTAAGCTATGGAACGAGCCAGCAAGCAAATGGTAAAAATACTCCTTCATCTGTGGGGACTGTGTATGGGAAGCCCCTGTGAGAGAGATTTATTCCTAAATGTGAATCTCGGCCCTTGCAACCATTCAGTCACTGTTCCTGTGGCTGCAGTGTGCATCAGCTTTGAAATCAAATGCTCCAAATTAAAGGCAAACTCCAACACAAAGAGAAAAACAGAGCTTGTGTCCTTTTTTTTGGTATCAATCTTTGAGTTACAAAGAAAGTGCCACAGTATTATTCTTACCTGCTTTCTAAAGAAAGGAGTTTAGTTTTGCTTTAAAAAATAAAAATTAGAACTGTGAGACTAAATCAAATTCCCATCTCTAACATAAGCTCAGCTGGGCTTGAGTCTGCTTTGGTGAATCCTGTTGCTTAATCCTATAGAGCTCCTCTGAAAAGAAAGACAAGTAAAGAAGATAGGCCAACATCAAGAACTAGGCAGAAGAAAAATGGTTTGAAATGAGGAAGTACAGAGAAAACCTATAGCTGTGTTGACATGAAAGGACAGTAAAAAACTACCTATAAACCCTCAAAAAAACCCTAAAATCTTAAAATTTCAAGTATAATAAAGCTTTTTCTCTGAATGGCAGCTTAGATCCTTTACATTATTTAGTACATTTTAAGGCCCATATGGAAAATTTTTTTTTAATTTTTGTTGTTTATATTTCACTGATGCTTGATAATATCCTAAAAATAATCAGAGGGCTGAGTGTGGATTGAACACTTAGATAGGGAGGCAGGTAATACTGGTATAATGATTAATACAGATGCTTCCATGCTTCTGAGGGACTGGAGTTAAGAAAAAAAGATTATTTTCACAAAGCATCTGAGTCTTTATATTTCTTCTCAGAAGTTTAAGTTCAGAAACACTGTCCAAATCAGGGATCAATGCTGCTAGTGAGAAATTACTGTGACTGGAAGTTCAGCAGGTTTTTACATCCTTATCCTTTAACAGTGAAATAAATTTAAAGCACAGGCTCTCACAAAATTCTAGGAAACTCATCACAGAGATAATGGCTGTATTACTGTTGCTATTGCCAAATATAATTACATTCACTGGCACACTGTATAGTGTTATCTGTGATCATTATATAAAGTCACTTTTACATAATCTCTTTCCTGTGATGGCCCTCCTAATAGTTATAGGGCTTATAACAATCTGTCTCTGATCCCCCCTTCTAAATTGATTGGAGTAGAGAAACTAAATGGGATTGATTTGTCTGGAGCAGGTCAAAGGTAGACTCTTAATGCTCTAGCATCCCTCTCTTCATCTTTAAAAGCTGCTGTCTTTAAATACACTGAAGGATTTGAAGTCTCCAAGTCACATGCAGAGATAGTCAGGAGGAAATTTATTTGACCAACGCTCAAGCTCAATCCCAGTCTTCATTTCTGCAACTCTCACAAATTCTGCAAGTATGATGATGCTTACCTGCCTGTTTTAGTGTGTTTCTGCAGAACTTCTAAGCCTCCAAAATATTTTAGAGGTAAAGAACCACAGGAAAATCTTGACTTTTGATGAAACCAGGGTGTTTGTAGTTGTGCACACCAAAAGACAGTGTAATCAAACTTGCAGCCTCAATGTTTCCTTCACCATGCTTAAAATAATGAATTTTACATACATACTACTTAGCCTTAAATGTAGCACCAGTATGAATTTAGGAATCAGAAAGAAAAGGCTGTAGGGCTAACTTACATTTCACAAGTGTGGTGGTATCACAGACTTAGACATGCAAACATGCTGCTGCCTCTATCAGCCACTGTTCTTTCCTCCACCTGCTCCTAATGCGACACTGAAAGGCACAGCTAAAATGCTTTACAGCTTATCTTATCTTCCATTGCCTTTACTCCTCATCCCCTAACAGAATCCTACTGGTCTGAAAATATCCATGCATTATTTCACTGCATATAGGCTTCAGTTAAACAGAAGAACAAAGAGATATGCAAAAATCTTGTAGATTTGAGGGAAAGCCTGGCAACAAGAGGGGACATTGCTCAGAGCTTTCTCCTGAGAAATTTTAACCAATATATACATACATATCTGAATTCAGCACTTTTAGGATCAAGCGGAGTAAGCATATATGGCAATAAACAGAAGTTTTCAATATTGGATGAGTCACTATCTCAGAAATTTAGGTTTTATCTCTATGAGAAACAGTTACCCTTTTAATTTCAAATGCATGTTTCAAACTGGGCTGGATAAAGTAACAATACCAAATTGCAAATAGTCTTATTTTTGCAATTTTTCAATGCAAATATTTTCACTGTTGTACTTCAAATATGTGATTACAGATAGTGACAACATTTGAGTGACTCAGCAACTGAGTTGCCACAAGTAGTTGTACCCTCAGTTTCTCCACTGTCAAGCAATACATCATATACATGTTGTGAAGATGGATAACAAGCAGGTGTTTTGATAACTTGCTAAGAATAATCCAAACATGATATATTTTTAATTCTTAGTGAGGAAAGGAATCTGTTTTAACAAACCTAGTTCAGGTAGCCTATGTCACTACTGATCTACTGTCCATCTCTCCTCTTACTGCTCCTGCAGCAACATCAGCAGAAGGAAATACATGCCTGCACCTTTCTGGTTTGCCATGCAGTTTCTTACCTGCAATAACTGTGACTTCACACTGCACTAAACTGTCAGCTACTGGAGTCCAAGCCACATCTTTCCTTCTGCTGCAGAGTGACAACAAACAGCTGTGTTTGCCAACCTTTTTACATCACTACAGCTGCCTAACTGAGCATTAGTCAAAACTCTCTAGTATCTCAGTGTCTTACCTAAGCTTAAGAGCCCATTTAAGCAAAGCACTGCACCAAATAAAGCTCAAAGAAAATAAAGGCATTTTACCCCCATTTTTAAGAAAACAAAAGGACTGTAGCTGAAAACAACTGTGGCTCAGCTCCACAAAGCCATTTAGATACCCTAAAAGTACTGAAATAACTCAGTTGTCCTTTGGTCTAAAACCTGATAGTTAATTCTGAAAATATAAGTTAGATACTTAAATAGCTCTGAGAACCATTTTTAAGTGTTTGCTCTTGGTTCCTCACCCCACTCCCCAAGCTCTAACTTTCAAGGTCTCATTTGGAACAAAACCTGGTTTGGAACAGTGGAAAGCGCTGCTCCTCTCAGCAGAGACTGCCAGTCCAGAGCAGGGCTGAACCGCGTACTTGAGGACTTTTCACTACACATGCCAGATAGAACTGGAGCTAAAACAGGGCAACACTCAACATGTCCTCTGTTGTGGCTGCCCTGAATGACTTTCAATCACATGCAGTGCTGACTGAATCACAAAATATAACTTGAAAATGTACATTAACTTTACTATTATTAGCAGCCAGGTGTCATCTGATTTCAGTATAGTAAATATATGCCATCTAAAGTTTATAAGAAAATTCTTTCATTCCTTTAGAAAAACAGGGCACAGGGAAAATATATTAGATGTATGTTCATTTTCTATTTGTCCTTTATGTAATGCTCTACTTTTGCTTTCAAAATAAAACAGATTTGATTCTGGGCTTCAGTATTCCTCAAGACTCATTTCTAGGTCGTCTTGCTGGTTGGTTATCTTCAGGTATTCTACTATATGTGGAATACAAAAGATCTCATTCTTTGATGAGAACTGAGTGGCACTGATGCAGTTCTCATCTTTCCAGTTTTCTGGTTTGAGGCTGAGGGTCCAATACCCAGCTGCAACCTGGCTGCAATTATGAATCATTCTATTTTTCAGTTTTTACAGGGTGAAATCTAGCTAGATGTAGGGAACAGATTATCTCCTGTGAGATCACACAGGCTAGGGGATCAGGCCCAGACAGGATGGGTTTATGAAAGTCTGGTCCTACCTGACTAACATGATCTTCTATAAAGCAGGTAACCTGCCTAGTGGATGTGGGGAAAGGCTGTGGATACTGTCTATCTGGACTTCAGAAAAGCCTTTGATACTGTCTCTCACAGCATTCCCCTGAAGAAGCTGGCAGCTTAGAAAGCTGCATTCTTCACTGGATAAAAAAGTGGCTGGATGGCCAGCCACGAGAGACGTGGTGAATGAAGTTAAATCCAGCTGATGGAAGATTGGAAGTGTTGTTCCCCAGGGAATCAGTACTGGGGCCAGTAGCTTTTAACGTCTTTCTTGATGATCTAGATGAAGGGATCAAGTGCACCCTCAGTCAGGTTGCAGATGACACCAAGCTGGATGGGAGTGTCAATCTGCTGGAGGGCAGGAAGGCTCTACAGAGGGATCTAGACAGGCGGGATCAAGAACTGAGGCCCTTGGGTCATAACAAGCCCATGCAGCATTACAGGCCTACAGATGCACATCTGGGAAGCTGCCCAGAGGAAAAGGGCCTGGGCGTGCTGGTTGACAGTGGCTGAACATGAGCCAGCTGTGCCCAGGTGGCCAAGAAGGCCAATGGCATCCTGGCCTGCAATAGCAATACGGTGGCCAGCAGGACCAGGGCAGTGATTGTCTCTCTGTACTTGGCACTTGTGAGGCTGCACATCAAGTCATGTGTCCATTTCTTGGCCCCTCAATACAGGAAGGACATTGAAGGTCTGGAGCAAGTTCAGACAAGGGCAATGGAGCTGGTGAAGGGTCTGGAGCACAAGTCCTGAGAGGAGCAACTGAGGGAGCTGGGGTTGTTCAGCCTGGAGAAAAAGAGGCTCATGGGAGACCTTATCACTCTCTACAACTGCTTGAAAGGAGGTTCTGGTGAGGTGGGAGTTGGTCTCTTCTCCTAGTGATAGGACAAGGGGAACTGGCCTCAACTTGGATTTCTCTCTGCTCCTTTATGATATTTGTGCTTTACATGAAGACATGGAGGCTATTTTTAAAAATGCAGATATGATTGAGGGCAAGTGGGTAACAAGGGGAAAAACTGTATGCATGATTTGATACGGAAGCTAGGAAGGATAAAAATTTGGAAGTTTGTGCATTATCTTATTGCTGATCAGAAGAGAAACTAGTTAATAGTATTTTTCTTGGTCTCTACTGATAGCTCATTAGAAGAACAGCACATGTTGCTGCAAATGCTTTATCAGCTTACTGTGTGGCCCAAGAGTCCTAACAACAGAATTCAAGGAACAATAACCATTAATTAGCAAAACCCTAACCTTCTGTGTACTTACAGCAGACTTTTTTAATGAATACAAATTTCTTTATTAGGCAACTCAGAAATTTTTATTGGCTATGGTAGCAAAAAGCACTCACTTTGCAAAGCATATATACTTTGCATGTAGTCAGGGTGTGTAGAAAAGAGAAAATTGTTTCCCGAAGTGAAATCCTAAACTACAACAATTGATTCTTTCCATTCCTTTAACTAATGGAGCTTTGCTGGCTGCAGCTGGAATCCAGCAAAGCAGTCAATAGCAAATCATTCTTTCTGAGCTTCCCGTTGTGAATGCTATTGCTATTGGATTTAACACTGAGGCCTTGGATATATTTACAGCAAAAACTGTTTTAATGCAATGTGGAAAAATAGGAAGGAGTACAATACCTGCATAACAAACCATTTCAGGTGTATAGTAAGGACATAGCATTATACTAGATATAGCAGTGTCTTTAGTAGTAGTAATAATAAATTACATTGTAACTATTATAAGCTGAAGCATTACTGCAAGATTTTACAAATTCTTTAGTCTCAGGAAACAAAATGCAGCTGCTCACATTTCTTGGAGTTCGCTCTCATACTGACACTTTAGACAGATCAGAACTTCAGCAGAACTCCAAACACTTTGATACAGTGTATGTCTTGCTTACTGTGGGACACAGCTTCAATCATTGGTTGTATGTTCTGATTTTAATGTCTGATGAATGCTCATGCACTTACTAAGCAAGGGTGGCAGCCAATTCACGTTGACTTCGCAGTGGGAATCCAGAAATGTCAAGACTTCTCCTCTAGCCAGCGAGGCTCCTAGCAGCCTGGTCCGAATGAGCCCTTCTCGTTTCTTGGTACGCACAATCCTCACCTTGGCAAAGCGAACCATGTACTCCTCCAGCTTCTCTTTTAAATGTTCTAGAAAGAAGGGCAAAAAAAGCGTCAGTGGTGCCAGGCCTGGAGGAGCGAACAGAAGGACAGGTTGGTGTACAACCTGCAAGCTGCTGATCTGCTTCCATCTCTAGTCACTTCAAGCCCTCCAAACTCTGCCACAAATCCTCCTGAGATGGTTCAGAAAGTGCAAATATTCTCTGTTTTATCACACAGAGGAAGACACTGACACTCTGCTGCAGTTGCTACTGGCAACTTGCCATCCACAATATAATGGCCAAAACAGCTGCAGGATATTCATCCATTCTCTGGCTCCTGCAGCCCAGGGCCATATAAACATTCTGGCGTGTCATTTTATAAACAGTGACCTTTCCAAGTCAGTTTCCTATATCAGCTTATTATGAAGAACTATGCATGGAAATAAATTTTAAAAATAAAACTAGCACAATGAGGTCGTTTTTGTAATGGGAAGGGAAACAAACATGAAGAAAGATCTTAATAGTTAGATACCAGCATGAAGCACACAGACAGCTGACTTCCTAATAAAATTAGGCTGAAAATGTAGAGTAGTTGATAGGTTCTCTGATCTGTAAAATCTGGTTCTGTTAGTATCGCAAATCATCATCTTTGGGAACATTTTTTCTTCTGACAAGAAATGCACACTAAGAATCATAAAAAAAGACCCCCAACCACCCCACCCCCCAAATAAAAACCCCAACGCCCTACAGCTTTGCGTCTTCCTAAAGACATCCAAAACACAAGTCCTGATTTTTTGTCTTTGCTATAACATCTCAGCTTGCCACTTGTTACTTTGGAAAAATATGGTAATTTCATTCATCAGGGGAAAAGGAAGAGAAAAGCTTAGTCTCTAATACTTAAAACCATTGATAAGCTACATTTAGTGATGCTAAGGATTGTAAGCTAAGTCTCAATGGAAATGCCTTTGTCAGGTTATGCTTGTTTCTGATATTAGGTACTAATTCTTTGGACTTTTATGGGCAACACAGGCCTTGTTCCTGTTCTTACATCATTACAAATTGCAAGAAGTTTGCTTTGGACTAGCCAAAAGGATTTCCATTTAGCAGTATCCTGGAGTATATGCTGCTGACACACAAATTTAAGGCAATGAGCAAACAAGCCACAGCACAGACAATACAGCATCTTGTGTAAAAATAAAATTAAGCTCTAGTGAAATAGAGGCCCCTCCACATGTTTCTTTTCATCCTGTTTTTTGGCTAGCTGACAAACACATACAACTTTCCAAAGCTACCTGCAGATTAGGAAGAAGTAGAACACTGATGTGTATTTAGTGGAAGAGTACTACATGGGATGGTCCTCCATACTGAGGAATCCTTAAGCACACTGGCACGGAAGAGGTACTGGGAACATCACACTGCAATGGTTACAGAACAGGTTGGGGCTTCTGGGAGGAGAAACTTAACACTCTGGAGACATCCTGAGTCAAGTGAGAGGCTTGTGCTCACAGTACTGCCTGGGAGAAGTATTAGGTCAAGTGAGGAAAGCCAAGTCTGAGACAAAAACAAAAATAAAGAATGACATTCAGATAAATATAGAAATTTTTTGTCTCCTGCTCTGTGGCTGACTGTAGAATACACATTTAAATTCCTAAATAAGAAGGAAAGAAGTATCCCTTTTTCCACCCCATTTCACTATTTACACAGTCAATAAAATCCCAACAGTAACAATGTCAAGAGACGTTCTGCATCGTGAATGGTGGGTTTTGTATGACCAATCATATTCACAGGCCAAGGCCAGTGTGCTACTCTGAATCATTTTAGCTACCAGCTACAACTCAGTTTTGTGACTGAACTGAGGTTTATTCAAGCCCTGGATCATTTTGTGCCCACAGGCAGGACTGTTTAAAGTGTGTATTTATTGAACTGTTTTTCTGTTTTTATGAGCTCCATTGAGACTATTCCCATAGCGCAGGAATATAGAAGAAGGGAAATAGACCTTAAAACAAAGATACAAAGACCTTGCAGGTAATATAAGAAAGTCTGTTAGGGCTGTCAGTCTGGATTTTTTTCTATATTGTAAATCGTATCATCTAATAGCCATGAAAAATGAAAAAGCTCCAAAGTGACAGGTTATTACATATTTCCAAAGTAAATCAAATCTAATCAGTTAGGTACCATAGGTTCTGTTAGTCCTCAGACACCAGAAATTTCCTGTAATTCTCGAAGGTCACCTAACCCTCCCCTCCTTTTCCATCCACAAGTCTTGTTTGTTTGCACTGAAAAGTGCATAGGGACCCAGCACCAAGAGCAAGACCACATTGCTGCACATTGTTCAGACAAGCACTAAAAAAGAATTGCGTTGCTCAGCCAGAACACACCTCTCCAGCTCTGGAAGCAATCACTAAATGCCTTGGCTATAGTACAAATCCCCCATCATCACCTGCCTACCTTCAGAGATGGGTTCACTGCTGAGACTCTAGTTGACCAGAGGAGATGACCAGCTACTACATAACTCTTGATTTCATTACGTGTCAGACACAATTGCTTTACTCTTCTCTGTTTTTAGGCAGTTTCCCTCTTTGTAGGTGAAGGCAGCTACCAAGAAAGCACCTAAATGCTCTGATGTAGAGGAGCAGGACCTTTACTTGGACAATCCAAATTGTCTGTGGTGTTGGTAGGCTCTCTGGTGCCTGTAGGCACACATGAGTTGGGCCTTCACTAGTTGGGTTTCACAATGGTTAGGGTAAGGCCCTTACAGCAGGCAGTTTGAATATGGCCACCACTGATGTTTAAATTAACTAATACAAATGCACCCTTTTCATGCATTCTGATTGTAATCAGAATTGTCTTGAGCCAAATTAATTCACTGAAATTCAGCCTCATACAAAGGAATGAATTTCATTCCTTCCACATCTTTCAGTGAGCAAATTCTGAAAGCTGAGTGCGTATCTTCTCAGGAAAACATTTCAGGGAGAGATGATGTAAACTATCAAATTATGACACATTCTTTTCTATTCTTATATCAATTGCTAAATAACAAGAGAGTTGAATAATATGATTTGATTGTCATTAGTTGTATTGGAGCTTGAAATCTATTAAATCAATGGTAGTTCATACTGTTCTTTCATTGCTTTAGATTCCTTGCAAACTCAGGAAAAAGGTCGCTTAATTTTTAAATCTTTTTTCCTTTGGCAAGGATAATATCTGAAGTTCTGTGGAACAAATAAAAGCTCTGTACCACCTTCCTCCCTCTCTCTCAGATAGCTCTTCACACATTTTGGACAGCATGTCACCTGATTTGTGAAGAACTGCATTAAAACATCCAGCACATCTTTTGATGCCAGAATTACATATCCCAAAATTATTTTCATCTATTCAATTAGTCCCATGACCGAATGATTTTATTATTTTCTCCTTGTTGCTTAAGAACAAGTCACAAAAAAGCAGAAACACACAAATAAAATTTGCACATCTTGTTTACACAGAATTCTAAATGCATCCTCATTCAGACATATCCTGAAGTAGTAAGGAAGAAAACAAAAGTAATAACTTGTGAATTTTATAAAGCTTAGTTAGACAAGTGACATTAAAGATCCGGTCTACATACAAACCAAAGTACATGGATCACTAGAGATATGTAAGGTATCTAAATTTTATAAACCAGTTACATGTTATTAATATCCTAACAGTAAGTCACGACATAGTCAAATAGAGGCCTGCAACAATACCCACTGTATCTTTAGTTTTGAGATATGGCAAGGAAGGTAGTTTGGGAATTTAACTGGGAAAAAATTCTCAATAAGTACTGATAACTATAAAAATATCACAAAGTATTTAAGTTCAATGACCAACACCAACATTGTTGTGAGAATGAAAATATCTTAATGTGAAGGAAACAAATTCCCTTTTGGATCCATAAGTAATGATTTTTTGCACTTAAATCATTATGAAAGTGCTCTCATACTCTAATTTGTCCTGCAATGTCTTGTGGCACTATCTGTTTCAAATTTTACAAATCTCTAAAAGCAAAAATAAACACAGAGTAACATCCAGAGACAGTAGAACAGTAGTTTTAAAGAAAACAGTAGTATTTTCTACTATTAATATAAACAGTAAAAACGTATCTTTCATCTTGAACCACATTTTTGATTAACAAATAATCTCAGTGTTTGTGATTACTAACAAATTTAGATTTTTTAAATCTTGTCTTTTGCCAAATCCATTAGAATAAACTTCCCCTTTTCAAAGAGCTCCATAAATTTCCCTCACAGAACACCAAATATTTTATTTCTGATAGTACAACTGCATTTTCTCACAGATCCCAACTACATTGTTGCTAATACTACCTGCAGAAGAAGCATCGCACACGCAAACATATGTTACACATACACATTTACAACTAAGCAAACTCAAGTGCACAAGTAAACATGCATGAATCAATGTCAGCACAAAACTGTAATTCTAGAGAAATCATTTGAAAGAAATTATAATGCAGTGTGTGACATGGAAAGCAATCTGTAATAAAAAGACATTTAAATGTCCAGAGGACAACACATTCTGCCCATTCATTACCAAAGGAAACTGTTTGAACAGATTTGCCATGACATTAACAGGATGGTTTAATGTATATTCTGTAGTATTATATAAATTGCACTTTCAGAATTGGGCATGAGAGAGAAGCCAGTATTTAAACTCAATAGCAAGCTATAAATAGTACTTTTTGCATATAAAGAAGCCAAAGCCCCTTTCATTAGATATGGGGAGAAAATATCTAATTTGTAATTTAAAAGAAAATACATCATACTTTTCTTTACAGTGCTGATCAAATGAATCCCTGAATCATAAGTTTGACACATGCCAGGCATCTGCTAGGGCAAGAGCTGGCAGAAGCGGTGACAAATAAAGAATAATGCATAGGCAGGCTGTTTACAGGCTGTCACTGCTCTGACAAGTGATGATAAAGGGAAGCATTACGTCTCTTCTAGTGACAGCCTGTAAACAAATTCTCCATTGTAATTGTTCTGTATGGGCCTCCTCTATCTTCATTTAAAGTCTGGAGAAGTTTTTCTAAAATAATAGCAGAGACGCAATTGCATGGTCATAATAATTAAAGGTCTACTCAAGCAGAGTACCCATTTACTTAATTTGGTGCCTAGAAATAAATTGGAAACCAGGGTTCTGTCTTTGTCAGGAAAAAAAGCATGTAGTAGTAAAAAGCAGAACTGAAATTCTTCTCTCATGTTGGGATGCATACAGAGAGTATTTCATTACTACATTAGTACCCATGTTACCATATGACAAGAAATGTTCCTCCAGGGTTACTGAGAATGCGTTAAGGGAGACTTAAAAGATTATGTGAAAGCTAGAGCTGGTCTTCAGGATGTTCATGGCTGCAGAATGGACCATGAAAAAGGAAAGAAAACACAAAGAAAATAAAGCATTTTGTTAAGCCCCACTTCTGCCCAGCCAGGCAAGTCCACCCCAAATCTTTGCCTGTAACAGAGCCCTTCTTCACATCCGTAGCACCTCAAATTTCTGCTCAAAAGTACTAACGATTTCTGTTAAGGATCACTGACCGGCAAATTATCAAATAATTAAGAGCAGCAACAGAGTCTGCTAAATGCCTGGATAAACAGTTTGAACTAAATCTGTTTATTTCTAACCTGAATTAACTGAGAGGTATGTAATTGCATGCTCTGCCATTCCCAACATAAACCATCTGAAAATAGTCCAAAAAAAATTACAGTAGAATAGAAAAAGCACAGATATATGGGAGGAAGCACAGATATATGGGAGGAAGCAACGTGGCCAAAACTATAGTAGTCTGTGGCCTTAGGTCAGTAAAACAATACACAAATTACTATTTCTCTTGGCGAAAATGAAAGCAGTAAAATGACTATTTTGCCTGGCAATAGCCACAAGGCCAGCTTCTTTGAGGCCAGCTCAAGAAAATGCTTCTCTTTTTTACTCTCTGGCCAGCCACAAAGAGCTTCGTGCCAATATGCACAGACAAACCTGCAAGTACATGTATGCACCCTCCACGGCTCTCATAGTGAGAAGAACCTCCATCACCTTATTATGTTTCTTCCTGCAAGATGGGATTATCTTCCCAGGTAAAATCAGCAAGGATATCCTCCTTTTGTTTCCTGAAGCCTTGAGAATACCTTTTTCCCAGAACAGCCTAATCTTCTGATGACTGACTTAAGCTTGACAGGAAATACATAAAGGAAACTGAATGGCCTATGGTTATTCAGTTATTCCTTGTTTTCTGCTGCAATTGACAAAACAGCCCTCTCCATTCTTCATTGCCATTCTTTTTACTTTAGCTGCCCGTATGTCTGCTACCATAGAATCAAATCAGTCTGAATAGAGAATACAAGGTGAGCCTACGAATTTGGGCACATCATATTCCTTTCTTCTAGTTTCCCTTTAAGTTTCTTATTTGCAGAATGTTGATTGGAAGTGCTGGTTAAACACAGAATGGTTGCACAGTCTATACCAGGTCAGCTGCCACTTTTCATAGCCAAGTCAAAGTCTACAAGAAAGACAAGTCTCCTGGTTATAAGTGGGTAAACTAATTCCCTGCTGCACTACCCTTCTTGTGAATAAGTCTTTTGTAAAGTCCAAACTGAATCTTCCAAGCTGCATCCTGGGTTTGTTGCCTCTTCTCATACCATCTGCCAGTATCTGGAGGAATTTAGTTTTGTCATCTCTGCAATTCCCTTTCAAGTTACTGTGGGCAGATGTTAGATCACCATTTAGTTGCTGCTTTGCCAGACTAAACAAGCTCAGGTTTGTCAGCCTCTTCTCAAAGGTCACATACTTTTGGCCCATGACAGTCCTGCCAGTCCTCAGCTAAGCTGACTCCAGCTGTAGTCCTTCTTGAACTGCAGAGCCCAAAATTGGATGCAGAATTACAGCTCTGTGCAGAACCAGTGCTGTAAAAAGCATAATTTAATTTTATCTGCTTACTCTCATCCTAGCATAGCCCAATCCAGTCTGCCTTCCTGGTGATAAAAGGCCAACACTTTCTCCTATTCACTTGGTATCCACTATGACCTTTGCAGGTCCTTACATCACACCACTAGCCAGTTTGCATCTTTACTGGTACATGGAGATATTCACCTGGGTGCAGAATCTATCACTCCTTGTTGAACTTAATGAGATTTCTTTCGCCCAATCCTTGAGCTTCCTATATTATTTGATGTGTCAATCATTTTCATATCATTCACATATTTGCTGAGGGCACACTGTCTCATCACGCAAGTTAGCAGTGACTAACATTGACCTCAGTATCTACCCAAGCTATTCTGCCAATTAGTCCTGACTAAGGAAATCTGGAGGAAGGATGGGGAAGTTTTCTGCCAAACAGATTTTAGCATCGGATCCATAGCCATTCCAGATAACAAGAAGTTCCAGAAGCAGACAGCGTGGAAACTATTGGGTATGGTAAGTTCTGATATAAACTGATAAATAAGAGAAAAAATTCATAGCTACTTAATAGCAGTTGGCTAAGAGCCATCTTGTTTTAGCACTAGATAACCCATTCTTTCCAAACAGTTTTGCACACCCAAGACTACGATCACCTGAGATCACCTTGTACTTACTGCTGATCTGGAAGTAGCACTGCCTAGAGACACTTGTGCCAAACACCTGGATATTTGTTTTGGCTGTGATGTTTGGGTTAACTGGCTTGAGTCAACCTAAAGTGCAATCTCTTTTTTCTGATATTAATAATGAGTCAAGCTAAAATGAAGTTTCTTTTTCTGATGTTAATAATGACTCAAAGTTCCTGCATGAAATACTACAAGGCTGTGGAGAGTGTCCTGAATGTGCAAGAGCTCTGTTCATTCCTTACACTTCAATGATTATGAACTCCCAGACAGCACCCTCATTTTGATGTTAAATTTCAACTACAGCCTGTTAAAGTTGAAAGAATCTCCAAACTCCATAGTAAATGCACATTCTTTTGCCACAACCTGAAAAGGTCAGCATTACTGAGAGCAAGAAGCTGAACAGAGCAGATGAATACAGCTTGATTTCATTCAGGATAGACTTAAGGTAAACTTCCCTCAACAAATCTGTTTTGTTGTGCATGGGCTTTCATACAGTCATGAAAGGAGTGACAAGGACTGCAGAATCTGTGAGGCAAGCTGGATTTCCTGAGACTTCTCCAACTATAGCTCCACTCAATAGAGACATGCAGAGATCCTGGTACCTCTTTGTTCCACTTCCCTGAGCCCAGATAATTGTGACTTACCAGTCATTCTGTCACCAGCAGAGAAGTGCCTTTGTCAACAAGATGAGTACTCAGGTAATTGAACACCTAGATATCAGGTGTGGTGACTGCTCACACAGACGTCACTGAAGCATCATTAAACTCTTAAGGTACTTTTTCATTCTAGATTTTTGAACAGGAAAAGGAGAGAAACACTTCATTTTTAGGTTGCATTAATGCATCACAGTAAGTCGAACCACCTAATAAGCAGCTAGGGCTGGCTTGATAGTTCGTTAGTAGTACTGTCACAGCTCCAAGTTTTCCTTATGAGGAAAAAATGAAAGATTTTTTAATGGATTTATTCCAATTGCCAGTTGTATGAGGTAGTTCTTGAAACTTTCAATGGCATTGTAGTATGGTACCATGTCTTTCCTACAGCTGATAAAAGGCTCCTTCATTTGCAGAACATTTTGCTCCCTGGAATTGCTTTACCACAAGAACAGCATGGCTGATGGAATAAACTTCAACCAAACTGGGAAGAATTTCTTCCCAGCATCATCTTGGTAGCTCTGAACTTCACGTGACCCATACAAGTGTGCTCAGGGCCACACTGCCCAGCCAGGGGATGAGAAGGAAGGCAAAGGAGGTTGCAAAAGGTTTTTAAATGGACAATTTTTTTTACAACAGAGACATTACTGTGGATGCACACACTTTTTTTGGCACTTTCTTATACCCCTAAGTCAATTAATGTTACTGTGGCTAGAGCTCGAACAAGAATTTGAACAACTGGATTACCTATCAGGGAAACTATTTCAGTATACAGTAAGATAATGCAGAAATATACAGCTGCCTTTATAGGTCATTCTCTGAACAAAATTATGTAGCACAGACCTGCCAAAAGAGTGACCTTGCTGTATTAAAATTTGATTATTTTTAACAGGTCTATTTACTACAGAGGTATTTATACAGTAACTCGTCCCCAAAGGAAGTATATTGTGAGGTTTCTTCCAGGTTGCAAGGCCAATTAGAAGGTTATTTGGAAGTGAATCCATGAAAGAGAAACTTTCCTTGAGATCAATACATTACTCACAAATGCTATCCTCTTTCTTTCACAGTCACAATTTTGCATCCTGACAATATTGATTCTTAAAAACTGTAAATGATGACCTGTCAAGCAGCACTTATTTCTGTAATGTATTTTTAAGACTGCGAACAGCCTTGCAGATTTTGAGACCTGTCTTTAGACTGACATTTTCTCTGTTTTGCCTGCAACTATCTTTGACATACTTTTAGTTCTTCCTCCAAAATATATTACTGACTTCTGCAATAGGTGTTGTCTCCAGAGAACAGTTTTATCTCATACAGTTTTCTCCCTACACTTACTGAACACTTATTTCCCAAAGTAATTCTACTGACATTCTAACGTGTTGCAAACCTTAGGCTTGACTAACCTGAAGGTGCTGGAATACAGCCATCTACTCAGTGAATCTTTGAATAACCTCCTGACTAACTCAAAGTGCTATACTTCTGTAGTTCTTTTCCATCCTATGTGCTAGCCATCACAGGTTGGTCAGGTCCTAAAAAGAACTTGAAGTTAGCCCTTTTCCTCAAGAATTCAGTGAGAGTTTTTTTCCTAGTGCACACGATTTTTGATGTAAATAAGAAAAGCCCTTGAAATATACTTTGAAACTCAGATTTCAAAACACAAAAGAGATCATGGGCAATATCTTATTTATTGTCTTTGAAATTTGATACTATATCAAGAAGTTGATCTTGTCTTCCAATCTTTGTACCGATATTTTTCTTTTTAAAAATGCCCTTGCTGACAGAGGAGCTGGAGTTCTGAGGTACCAAATCTTTCCTGTGGAGTGATGAATTTACCTATGCTCTGCATAGTGCAACAGGATAAAACATGCAGATGCTCAATGAGGCTTCTCTGACCTACTGAAAGAGGCCTCAAATTCCTAGCAGTGAAAATGCTAGAAGCATGAAGCCACAGACTTCTAATTATCCTTCATATCTCCTGAATTTTATTTCCTATAACAAAGCACCTGTCAATACTAGACTTTTTTTTTACAGGTGGAATGCAGGCCTTTATAAGATCCAGGAACACTTATTGATGAAGCAAGTATCCAGTTCCTTCTCTCAATTGCTGCATTTCATCATCCAAACGTTTTCTTTTCTTAGCTGTTATTTCAAGAGTTTTTCCTTTTTCAATTTTGTCCGGTGTGGAAATACAACCCTTCTTCTGATACATTGAAACTAAAAAGTTTCTGGTTTTTACTAAGCTAGAACTGTAGTTCTCAAAACTGTTTCAATCATTTTACTGCAGAAGTTAGCCCTGTTAGTTGTATAACCTTTGCACTCACTGCTGTGTCGAGGAGCACAGTGAAAGAAGATGGAGTTATTATTGCTGAAGAGGTTTTCAGAAAGCTGCAGTCTGTGGAAATTCTCTGACAACCTACTGGCAAAGAAAAGCAATCAATTTAAGTCATGTTTTTTAGATTAGGTCAGGTACCTAATTTACCCCATTTCATTATTTCCAACAAACAATTTGTTTCCAAAATTAGGTCTATTGAAATCTAACAGTGAAAGAGTTGTTTGGGTTACATACTTTGAAGCATAAGAATTAATTATCAAAAAGGAAACCATTCTCTGTTCACAGACTATCTGCTATGATGATGTTCCTCTGCATAATGAGGCAAACACTGATGCATAATTAGGTATCTTCTAACATCAATGTGAGCTATTAATCAAACAAGAACACCATGTTTTATCATGGATATAGGATCTGCTTTTCACTTTTTATTTAAAACAAGAAAAAGAATAAATAAATGGGCTGCTACATAAATCAAGCTTTGGAAAGGGAGACACAGAGTTCTTTCTTTTCTTTGTTATGTTTTTCTCCCTTTGTTTTAAACGTTGAATCAACCTGTCTTTTCCTATTTCTCTCAGCTGTCACAACTGTTCTGCAGGATCACTAATGCTCTTCACATTCTCTTTAGTCTGGCAGGTTGCCTCATTAAGGGTAAGAAAAAGAAAGACATACTGAATATTAAATGAACATCTAAGACCTAAAGTTTAACTAATTAATTAAATAAATATTATATTGAATATTAACTAGCAGATACAAGCTCCAGGCAGCTTTCATAAGATGACAAAGGGATTAGGCTCAGACTATGCCCATACATTTCTATACATCTTATTTTGAATACTCCTCCACAACTTTCCCTCACCCAAACAGCTGTCTGTCTTGCAGCATCAAAAGACAGAGGATATAGCCTAGTATTTTTTACTTTACATGGCAACAAAGTTTGTGGTAATAGAGTAACCTGTGGGTACAAGGAATAAGGATGGCATGGACGGTTCTTAATCTCTCTGGAAAGCAGAGCCTTAGGCTTTGTCCATCTTCCTATGGACAGCCACATGAATCCAGATACAAACACAAGGCTTGGTACATCTGGCTATACATTTTACTTGTATAAACACAGTACTGTCCTAGTGATCTTTTCATATCTTCCATAAGTAAAGGACTAATGGACTAGCAGGTATCAAGTGAGAAATAAATCATTGCCATGAACATGTCTTCTTGCTCTTAGAAAGTGTAAAGCTATTTCAAAGCTGGAATGGTTATATCTGCTTTACAGCATTTTACCAATCCTTAAAGATGGACAAAATGCTGTAATTCTGAACACAATTTTCACACCTTTATTACTGTTAAAACTGCAGATTATGGATTTAATAGAGGACATAACCTTTGTATTTCATATTTCCTTGATATTTCATAGACATATAAAAAATTACCATTTAAATATACAATAGAAATACCTGAATTTAAGGAATATCTGAATAGAAAAACAAAAGATTAAACCATTTTTATTTTAAAGCACTTTTTACTGAGTATTCAGTAGACTGTCATTATCTTGACTGATCCAAAAAGTTCCACTGGTCCTGACCAGAACTGTATTAATTTTCCCCTCACCACCACCTTTTCAATTAACTGGAATTATGGTTCACACACTGTGTGTCACACTTCTCCCTAGTTTTGTGCTGGTGTGAGGTTTCCCACCTTTAGCAGACCAAGGTTTTGTTTTTAAAAAAAATGGTGTAACAAAAGTAGTGGGAAAGTTACTGCCATTCCCTGCAAACTTTTTTTTTTTTTTTTAATCTATGTGTCCTCTGCACTCTGCACAGTTGAAAACCAGCCATGTGAAGATTTACTGTTGTAAGCATGCTAAGTGCAATGCAAAAATAAATCAGGGCAGAAAATATTCTCCCTGGAAAAACTTTTCATTGCGTGAGCCACATTTCAAGACATGTACTGTGCTACCTACAGATAACCTCCTCCAGCTACTCAGAATTACACAAGCAGCAGTATCTTTCCAAAAATCAAATTACTCATCTCCATGGCAGCTCCAGCAAGGGCTTTCCTGGGAAAAACACGAGTATTTTTGCATTTAGCTGTCGTTTGATCTGTAGAGTTGGTAGGTTTTACCCATGGAAATATTGCAACCACATCTCTTTTTTTTCCAGGTTTTGTTTAATTTTTTATAACTTATTACCTAAGGTTTGTTTCTTTTCTGCTTCTTGTGAGGGCACAGCTTAGGCCCATGTAGAACAATAAACAAATGGAACAGGTATAGGCAAAAGCACAGACAAGCAAACAGAGAAACTGCCACCAGTGACCCATGTACCAGTTTTGTAACTGTTCTCATATAGTGAATTTTTTAGGAATTACTGAAAAAAGTGTAATTTGACTACATTTTCTGATTACCTAAGACATTCCTCGATCTATTTATCATCATCAGGAGTGGTAGATGCTTATCAGACTCTGGAATGTAAACTGTGACAGAACATACACCAAGAAATGTGTTTAGCTTAATTTTAAAGCTACGTGAGAGATAGAGCTCTGAATTCTTTCTAGAGTAATGTTTCTGTGTTCATATTTTCTTGGAAGCAGCTGAGAGGAAGTAAGAACAACAGAAAAATAAAAAGGGAGTTAATAAAACTTACAGTGGGCAAAGCTTACAGGAGCACTATAAAACCCAAAACAACAGATAGCACATAAGTAAAAGATAAAATAAAAATAGCTACCAATATTCTGATATGGATATGACTTCTATTCATATCAGACTATCATTCTGCTGTAGGGTTGGGCTTTTAGTTCTTCTGTAAAGAGCACACTGTATTTTAGCAATACATCTTGTAATTTGGTTCACTTTGCAGCTTGGAGCCAAAGGGGACATAAAACTCAGACAAAAGAACTCAATTTCCAGAAGAATGGGTGGAGATGTTCAGAAGAAGGATACAACATGCTACCTGGTTTCTTTCACAGACACACCTTCAGGTTGCCACGAAGAAATTCCCTCTAGGATAAGAGACTCCCTTAACAGGAAATTTCCCTCGGTATGAAGGTGATGTGCTTCATTTATTAAGATCATCAGACAACTTTTTTAAAGCAAGAGTTTTACACAAGTGAAAATTTCAGTTCCAAGGGAATTAAGGATTGAAAGACTCATTTATGTTGTGGTTCCGTGGACCACTCAGTGTGGTATGGCCAAGTGCTAGCAATAGAACTCAGTTTTTATAAAAAAAATTAAACACATCAGGACACGGGACTTGTGCTGTGTCTTGAACTTACTCTATCTTGATTTGCTGTATCTGTAAAAATACATAAGGAACATAGACCATACCTGCAACTTGCTTAAAGAGCTGATGATTGTTGTCCAGCTTGCCCTGGTTGTAATACCTCAGTTACTGGTGGGAAATTGGCTGCTGCTCATTCTGTGTTTCTAAGCTTTAGTTACACTATCAAGTTTTTTTCTGTTGCATTTTGTTTAGCTGTGTGTAGTCGCATGGTTCTCTCCCTAAAAGGAAACCACAGCATCTACAGGGAAGGATTAAAGAACCTAACTAATCAGGCCTGGGAGAAAGAAACTCTCATCCCCGGCTTCATACTCTTGGATGGCAAAAACTCAACTCAGTGGAGCAACACATAGGGAGGGTGAGCATATCACCAGAGAAAAGGGTAGATAATAAGATGCTGGCTTAAAACTACTTTAGTAGCATCATTAATAACAACAAGGGATAATTAGATAATTTACGTAAGTGTAAATACAATTTAAATTGCACTAAATTAACTGACTATGATATCTTGATCAGGCAATTAAAGTGTTAGATCAACAGTACATTTTAGTTCTTGGATACAAATGTGTGCTCTTTTGTTTACCAAAACTGTATATAAATTGTATATATAACAGCACACTTACACCATGCTTTTGGAAGGATCTTACAGAATGTGAGAAAATCAAAAATACTTCAGTTCCTCTTGAACATGTCCTAGAAACTTCTCATAGTATCTTGTTTCAATAATCCTACTGTGTGGTTCGTTTAGCAACTACTCCAGCAAAACTCTGCAGAATACCTTGAAAGCAACTAAGTCAGCAAGGCCAGTATTTCATCTATTCGTCAATGTCAATATTGTTTTTACTTTTAAGGCCTTTTGCAGCCTCCAAACACCAGAGCTATCTGTTTCATCAGGCAACAGTTTACCATGGGACTTAGGGCTTGTTAATGTAATGATTCAGTATCTGCCATAAGACGGAGGAAGCTTTACACAGACAAGCAATTGCTTTGTCCATTTATCAAGTTTATGAAAATGCACTTTGTTTTAAGCCATGATCTTCTGAAAAGGACTTTCATATAACACAGATAATTTGTGAACTATACAGGGAAAACTTCAGCATGTACAAAAGAACAGGAGGTAGATATAAAAATATAAAGCCATCTCCATATTTGATGGCTCAGATGAGCTTCACTAAACCTCAGCTAGCCAGGTACAAATCTCTGACAGCTGCTGCTCACCAGAGCTGCTAAGGTACTGTGGGACTCCAGCTGAGTCCCTGTCTGATTTCACTTTTCCTGGATCTCATTTCTGGGGAGTGTGTAGGGCTCAAGGTCACTACCAAGAGAAGGTTTAAGAACTGCTGGCGAAGCAGGGAAATTTCTGACTGCAATGAGCCAGTGTAGCCTAAGGACTGCACAGGGCAGCACAAAGTCTTTAAGACATTGCCCCCAAGTAGCAATACAGACATTCTACCCGTGTGTGTATACACATGAGGACGGGAGGGGACAGCAGATGGGAAATTCACTCTCTGTGAAGCTCCCATCTCAGTCTGGTGACTGGTTAGACAACAAAAGTGAACAAATTACCATCTCAGCTGGCTAAAGCAGAGAACAAACTCTTCAACTTAGGGCTATTTATTTGGTAGGAGCCAATTTAATACCATGACTGAGTGTTTCTAAATATTTCTGTTCACTTTGAAGTTTTCACCAAATTAATTGTTAGGCAACAGAAATTTTCATTTGTTTATTCAGTGAAGCCCAATTTGCTTCTTTTTCCTGAACTTCACCTATGTTTTGAATGTATCTGTAGAGAATAACTGGAACTCTGAATCTATTGTATGCTTCTGATTAATTTAGTCTTGTTTTTTGCTCTAGGTTTCACATTTCTTCATAGTCTCTCTTCCTGAGCAAAAATGGATTAATTGCAAAAAAAATGGAGAGGGATTTTAAAGTCAGTTAAATATGTATTCATATATTGTCATACACTCTATATTATTGCCATTTTAGCTATGTTTACATGAAATTAAAGAATAAAATTAGACTGCGGGCACTGTTTTAGGAAAGAAGGCAGACAACACTTGTTATTTTACATTATTATAAGCTGAAATTAATTTCCTTTTCATATTTCTGAGTGACAAGGTGATTGCCTTAGTAAAAATGGAGAATGGTTACGATCGGTAACTTTGTGAAACAGTTATTCAGCACTGGAATGACCTCATGTATTTCATGTCATGTAAGAATTATTAAAGTGCCTAAACTAAAAAGACTCTCCAGGACTTTTTTTTTCCTTAAATATTTTATAGTACTGCCACATGCACTTTTAAACACCCAATTAATTTTTATGAACATTTTGATTTTTTTCTGAAAACAAACCCAAGGAATATATGTAGTTTTAAAAACAGTTACCTTGCACAGAATTTCTCCTGGAAAACTTCAGCTAGTATAGCAAAGCACAAATAGTCATCTTATTCACAGTATCATTTCTCTCAGATTTTTCTGTCATCAGTCATGAAAATTCTGTATAAAGAATGACTCGTTTATTTGTTTTCTTTCTGTTATACATCCCGGTTTGAAGCAACACAGCATATTACCAATCATAAACACGTGTCTAGGCTTTGGATTTATCTTTTTTAATTTTATTTTTTTCTATATCACTGATCTATATTTCCTCATTTTTTGTGACTTTTAAATGACTTGCCTTCTACCTGGTTGTTGCATTTTCCCCTGTAATTGCCACAGAAACACCTGCTCTTGAATCCGACCTTTCTGCAGGACAATGTGCAGTCGGAAAGCTGTGACTGCTGTTACCGCAGATCAATGCTTACAGGAAGCATGGAATGGTATGCCCTGTGGCAGCAATTAAGTTACTGCCTTTTAGAACTGAAAAATTTCCCCCCAAGTATAATCTAGATCCTATAAATGTTCCTGCTGAGGGAATACTGCAAAGACTGCTTTCAAAAAGACCTCACTGAAAGATTCATGTTCTTTTTACTTTGCACAATTCATCCGTGCAAGGATAAGTTATGAAGATACGCTTTAGCAACAATTCCTCACATTAAAATTTTCAGACAGCTACGAATTGCACACATTAGTCAGGAAGATTTTTCTACATAATGTAAAATTTTCACAGTTCAGCCACATGTTGCAGAGCACTAGGAAAAGAGCTGCCATTTATTTAATCTCTGAAGATCCCTCTGCCTCTTTATCTGAAGTGAGAGGAATTAATGGTAGTCAGTCAGGTGCTTTTAGAAAAGTTTCATTGCTTACATTTGTAAGTCCTCATTAAAAAATATGGCTAAACTAAATGCAGAAAATCCTTTAACAAGCCATAACCATGACAGATAAACTAATTGTTAAGTAATGGCCAGACTCCTAAGGCTCTTCAAGCATTGGGCAGTCCTTGGTAGCAATGAGAGATAAGTACTTTTAAAACTCTCATTAATAACAAAAAAAGCGTAAGAAGTAAAAATATTCTGACCTCACTTCCTGCTATTTTTCTTCAGCAAGTTCATTTGTAAAAGCTACCTGAAAAATGGAATTGGATATAATTAGTGAGCAGTATTTATCACTGTTCAATGGCTTAAAACCAGTGCATGAGTACTGACTAATCAAAGCACTGTAACTCATATAAGGAGGAAAGTGGTGAGCAAACCCAGAAGTTTGACTATTGCTGTTAATTTGATTGCATTATGACATTCCTAATCATCTATGCTTTAGCATTATCTTCCTTTATGAAGAAAACATTTTTGTCATTGGTAGTTACTAAAAATCTCATGTTCCTTGCAAACTGTTTTGCAGGTTTTTTTAAACTACACCCACAGCTTCAGGCAGATGAAGACTGTGAGGACATATTACAGCCAGAAATGTTCATCATGTTCAGAAAAGGCTTTGTAATTTTTCAAGTATGTTTGCAAATGTTACCGGATAATACAATCCAGTAATACTAATAATATGAAAGCAGTTCATCGCTGACAAAATATACAAAAAGCTAAGTGGTCCACGATCTTCACAGATCTTGAAAGAAGAATGTTAATCTGCACATCCCAAGCAAAATCTTAGAAGATGCTCTTCATTAGAAGTGATAATTATCACTTCATGACTCATGACATTCAGAATTTATCATCAACTTCCAAGCTAGCTGCATGTGTTATTGAGATTATTATCACTCTGACTGACACTGTGGAAATCTTTCTCTGGAGCTGTTTACAGATTGTTAAGATACCAGCCAGTAAAGCATATTTTGTTGGCACTTATTCAGTGGCAAAAACAGGGGGGAAAAGGTAGAAAATTAACAGAAATATTTCCTTTTTCTCTGGCTGACCATAACCAAGTTGTGGTGACCAAAATCCATTCAAGCAAGTTTTGAGACAAATTTCAACAAAATGGTACATAGCTGCATTTCATATGCCACAGAATGGATGATTTTATAGCCTCTGATATTTAAAGTGCAGGACTAAACATTTTACCTCTGCTTTAACACACCTTACTCTTAAACAAAAATTATATGTTCACATTGAAGTAACTCTTTGGTCAGGAGTAAGTGTACTGTAAGCAAAGCTGTCTTAATATCTGCACAAATTAACAATCTGATCCAACAGCTTTAACTCTGACAAAGTTCCTATTGATGCATCTAATGTAGTACAAGGCAATTTAAGTAGCAAAATGACTTTTTGTCATTAGGCACTCTCAGACTTGAAAAAACAATAAGTTCTTCTGGCCAATTTAGCCTTAGTAGAGTAATTACCATGTTATATCAGCATTTGTGGCTCACTGATATTAAGGTTACTAAAAGGGAGATTGTGTGGAGGGTGACTCCAATTCTGGTCTACCCTACCCTCTTCCCTATTTTGAACCAGCCTTCTGCAGCCCCTACCTGGGTAGGTGGAAACCAGAGCCCAGAGAGCAGTAGCTACATGTCCAGGCAGTGAAATCAGGATAAAGTCAGCCACGCACTCACGTCTTTATGAGTCTAGGGATGCCTGGAACTCTGGAATCTATTTGATCCTGGCTGGCTGTGAAGGCTGAATTTAAGATCATATCGAGTCTAGCACGTGAAACTAGTTTTGACTAATAAAAATTCCAGTGGTTATTATTTCTGAACATTAGTCCATGAAGAATTCTAAGTATCAATATGAATTTGAATTTTGCATTTCTCATGCTGGGAAAAACAAGTAAACAAATAAAGTAGTACTCCAAGTTTAAACTGGACTAAGCTTAATGAACATAGAATCTGTTTCCCTATATGACAGTTTAGATTTGTTTTCCAAATTACTGATGTGTATTGATGAAAACTTGTGAGTCTAATGACCTGAGGCACAATCTTCACTATCATATTATGCCTTACGCATTAGCAAGTCACTTTTGGAAAAAAGAATCAGAATAAGAAAAAAAAAGTGAAATAAGAATAAATCTTGGCACTGATACAGGGCATATAACAAAGGGATTTAAAATAGAGGCCTTACCCATTAAAAATTCAATCACGATGCAGCTATTTAAGCACTGACATGATAGGTACTTATTCACTGTGGGCCCAAACACTGACTTATCCATAAATTTGATTGTGCAAAACCTTCTTTTCTATATAAGGCTCTTTTGGGTGTGATTTGTAGCTTACTTCAGCCCAAGTCTGCTAAGTTTTCTACAGACTCACTTTTTTCCTCCCCCTCCTCCCTATATATTTATTTCCATAATGAAATATTTCCCTGCCCACATTTGCAAAATTAGACTGGTTTGTGGCCTGAACAAATAGAGTTCATAACTTCAGTCATGATACAGGTCTGAAAGAGGAAGACTTAGACCCTAGAGGACAGAGATATATGACATTTGAACTGGATATAGGAAAAGAAAATGCTGATAATGATGATAATACAGGATGATAATTGCAATGGTGTTTATAATGAACATAAATTCTTACACATTCTGTAATAATAGCAGAAGTTATTTATCATTTCAGGGAATACTACATTTATCCCAGCAGCAATCCCTTGCATTGAGTTAAAATGCTCAAACCACACATCGTTCAAAGTTTGAAAAATGTCTTAAGTAGTTTGTATGCATCATGCATAGCATACACAAAATTGGGAATGTGTGAGAACTCGAAGTTTTTGTAGCACATTAACTTAGTATTCACGTAAAATTTGGTGGTTTTCTCTTGCTAATTTAAACCTTTACACTTATCATATTTGCACTCTGTACTGTACATCTCACACAATTATCTACAAACTCATTTCTATACTAGAACATTACAGTTTACGTCCAACTACACCTAACAATGACTTATGAGGGATGAATAAAATGTCTGCTTACAAGAAAGAGTATATGAAACATCTTTCATTACCACAATACTTGGAAAATCTGGTGTGATCCTGCAGGCTCATCTATGTTGAGACAACCATGAAAAGACTTAGTGCTGCAGATATTTATGTTCAGTTTTTGCTTTAGTAATCTGGATAGTCTCTGGTAAATGGGACTTTACTGTTTAAAGTTAAAATGCTTTTTATAAGCTTACAGTCAGTGATAAGACTAAGAAAACAAACAAAAATCAAACCCAATGTTAAGCTTTCAGAGATATTCTTTAAATATTCTTACTCAAGTTAGCTGAATAATTTCATAGTCTACTGTTCAGGTGAGTGATCAGAGAACAGGCTGATGGGCACTTGAGTCATATATTGATTGAATGTCATGAGACATCAATTCTGAGAAGCTCTTTCAGTATATTTATACAAGAATAGGTAATTTAAAATATGTAGCACACACAATCTCAGAAACTATAATTAATGCTATTCCAAAATAACAGAGATCTAGGTTAATTTCTGATTTATGAGAAGATGACTCCTGAGAAGATGAGAGCAAGTTTCACCATGTTCTTACCAACCATTATTTTATGCCAAGGCAGGAGTCCAAAAATATGAGACTCAAAGGACACAAGATAAAACCCGAACACAAGAAAGAGGAAGAAAATTATTAAAGCTGTTGCTGGTAGTTTCCTTTCTTTTCACTCTCTTTGTGTAAATTCTTTTAAATAGTACACAAGTAATTTAGTTACCTAATGTCAGTCATGGCAAGAGAGTCTCTGATGCTTTAGGAAAATTATGTTTACATGAGAATTTCAAACATCAGTGTTATGTACCTGTGACAGTCAAAGAGTACAGGGGAAACAGAGGTTTGCAGTATAGATCAGATCTTTCATTAAAGTGGGTGACATGAAAAATATAGCTTTTTATCAATTAGGTCATCAGGTCTAACAGAAGATGTTACATAAATAAAATAAATAGCAATAAAACATAACCTCACTTTAAGGGAGTGAGCGGGATGAATCCAAGTTAGCAGTCTATAATTTGAAGTGATATATGTCCAAGGCATTTAGCAACACATACTTGCAAATCAACCCTCCTAAGTTTTAAAGATATCAAAACAGTGTATTTTTAATTTCTTAGGTAACATAATCCTGAAGTGACCTGTAGAAGATAACTCATGATTCTTATTTAAACAATGTAATCCATTCCTTACACTTCAAAAAAATAGAAAAACAATGAAGAGAAATTCAGTGCTTGCTAAATCACAATAGCTCAAACATTTATAAACGTGAAAGACTTTGCATGAATATTGCTGTGAATAATTTAAGCAGCACACAAAAATTTCAAGGACTGAATATGGACCTATTAGATTAAAAGATCTTTTGCTACCAATGTTAGCAAGGGAAGTTCCATCCTTGAGTAAGATAAAGTAAACAGAAACAGAAATACGCAGAAGAAAACCAGATTTGACAAGATTGCGGTGATCCAAGTTCATGAGCAATCTGCTAGAGACATTGGGTTAGCAACATTTTACAGACAAAGTAAATACCACGCGAATTTGTTTCAAGGATGGTTGTAAACAATGAACACGAAGAACACAATTACTACTTGATAGAACCAGCTCCCAAGAAGGAACTATCCTCTTGTAGTTACACAAATATCAATGCCCCTTCTTCCATACCTTTGAGGCAGCACATGTAAGCTTTCTCTGCACTTGTCATTATAACAGCATTTCACAGTTATCCCACCTCCCAACTAACTGGAAAGAAAAGAAATTCAGCATCTTGCTATATAAACCATGTCTAATACGAACGTTTACACGTTACAAGCAACTGAAATCACTACTTAAATCCTACCATCACAGCATATTTTAAAGAAACAAGACAAAATACAAGGAAATGGAATAATTACCAAAAAAAAAAAAAAAAAGATAAAGACAAGTTTGCCTCAAGGCTTAGAGTAATGGGATGTTATCAAATGTACTTAGAATGCAAATTGATTTGAAAACCAAATAAGAAGGTGGCTTTTGGGATTTACTTTGAATGCTTAAGATTTACCCATGTGTGAAACTTTGAGTTTTAGTCCTCCAGCAATGGACCTCTCATGGAGAACATGAAGATTCAACAATTTAATACAAGAATCATAATGTTTCGTAATTAAGGATTTTTTTCTAAAACTGCAAAATTATGAAAATTCAATAATAACTGAATTCTTGGTAAGGCAGAAAGCCCTGGAATAATGCTGATAATGCCTATTCTACCAAAAAAAAAGTATTTTCTTTGCTTCAGTAGCACTAGTTTCTCTATAATAATTATTTTTGACTGACCTTTAGGAAAGAGCAAACATTCAGAGCTTTTACTGCAGGCACTAACAATTTGGGCTTCCCAGAAATGCTGAAGGAACTCAGCAGCTTTGAAATGTTTTGCCTTTTACAGAAAGACAGTTAACATTCAAGATCAATACTACCTACACTTTGCTGTCATAACTAATGCAGGGTTGAAAGACAATAATCTAAAGTTTGCTTTGTTTCCCATTGAATTTTTTTACTATGAATAATTACTTTATGATTATTAGAAATAAAATAGACATAAATAATATTTAAAATAGCATCACAAATAACTACAATTCAAAGTTCATAACCCCCCAAAAATTTATATTCAGATTTCTAGCATAATTCAGCACATGCTTTATTAGTCAACAGCATTTAGAAAGAGTGAATGCTGCTCTCAAAATACTGACTGTTCATTAGAAGTACGTATTATTAGAATATCTCGGGGTTAGATTATCATGTTTTCTGGCAGTCATAATTCTGTGATTAAGAGTAGTAATTCCACCCTTACTAGACACTAAAATAAGTGGAATAAGTCATTATCAACCTGTTGATCTGCTGGAGGGCAGAAAGGCTCTACAGAGAGATCTGTACAGACTGGATCGATGGGCTGAGAACAGTGATACGAGGTTCAGTAAGGCCAAGTGCTGAGTCCTGTCCTTAGGTCAAAACAACTCTAGGCAGTGCTACAGGCTGGGAGAAGGGTGGCTTGAGAGCTGCTCAGCAGTGAAGGTCTTGGGGGTGCTGGTCAACAGCCAGCTGGATATGAGCCAGCATGGGCCCAGGCGGCCAAGATAGCCAATGGCATCCTGGTCTGTATCAAGAGTCACGTGGCCAACATGACTAGGGCAGTGGTTGTCCCATTATACTTGCACTGGTGAGGCTGCACCTCAAATCTTGTGTTCAGTTTTGGGCCCCTTCATTCGAAAAGGACATTGAGGTGCTGGAGTGTGCTCAGAGAAGGGCAATGGAGCTGGTGAAGGCTCTGGAGCACAAGTCCTATGAGGAGCGACTGAGGGAGCTGGGGTTGTTTAACCTAGAGGAGGGTCAGGGAGGGCCCTGCTACTCTCTACCAAAAGGAGGTTGTAATGAGGTGAGGTTCTCTTCTGCCATGTCTCGAGAGAAAGGACAAGAGGAAATGGCTTTAAGTTGCATCAGGGGAGGTTCAGATTAGATATTAGAAAAAAAATGTTCACTCAGAAAGAGTGGTTTGGCATTGGAATACGCTGCTTGGGAGACGGTGGAGTCACTGTCTCTGGAGGTGTTGAAGAGGTGTCTGGCATCTGGGGAGATGGTTTAGGGGCAATTATGGTGGTGCTGGGTTGGTGGCTGGCCTCAATGATCTTGAAGACTTCTTCCAGCTTTGATGATTCTGTAATTCTAAGGCTACTGAAACAACTTGAAAATATGTTACAGTAAGCTACTTTGGGATGAGTAGCAACAGCAAATGATTAAGACATACTTCTGGCCCAAGAAGAACTGCACATGCTGAAAATTACCTCCAGCCCAGTCATTTATAATGGAAAAACTCACAAATCACTACAAGCTTTTCATAACACTATTTAAGTGGGGGAAATTGTCTGAAATTCTCAAATCTCAGGTAAAGTAATTTTACCGAGGTCAACAGCAAACCTCCTACAACTCAAGACAAAGATTTCTACCTCCTTATTCACATTTCAGATCTTTTACACAAACATACCCTGCAATAATTCTTATGGGCCAGGGGGGTATATGCTCTACCATTGGCCATTCCACTAAGTATAGAAGTCAGTATCACAATTCAGAAACTGATTTTGTCTTTTAAGGCCAAGGCTGTAAAAAAAAGCACACATAAACTCATATACATTATAGGCTAGTAGCATTCTAAAAAAATACTATTTTTATTATGTAAATAATTGTTCTGTTGAAATTAGTACTGCCTGTTCTAGTCTCTTACTGAAGCACTGTCCTGGGCTCTTCTCAACAAAACTGCTGCTGAGGTCCAACAGTACATTTTTGAGCTTTTCACTGGTTTGTAAAAAACCTCTCCCCTCACACAAACAAAGTAGAAAAATCCATTTGTGCAAAACTACAAACTCCTGTGCCTACTCTGTATGCAGCATGAGGGACCCAAGGACAAATAAAGGTGGTCTCCCATGGATGTTCTCATGATATAGAAAGTTATGCATATGCACTTGCTCTATTCATGCTCTCATGCTCTACGGACCTCTCTTGCCAGAACTCACACCAATTAGATGGTCTCCTGCCTAGCCTAAGAAAATAACAGCAGAAGTTTTTAAAGCTGTACTTTGGGTTCCCTACAGGGAAGAAAGAAACCATATATATAAAGTTTAAAATAATTTTGCTCTGAAACAAAATCCTATTTGCCACTTACTTTGGGATTTTAATGAAGAAATACAAATACCACTTCAAGCCAAGTGGCTTTTCCATTTTTTATTTACTGCAGATTCAAAACCTAAACACGGTGTCTTGCCTGAGCAGCAACATTAATCATGAGCTATAAATATGAATACCTGACTAAAAATTCCATTTTTGTCCCACACAGCCCATTCGCAGTATTTTTGTTACTAAGCAACAAAATGAACAAAATTCTTCTGTTACCCAAAACACTTGCATTATTGTCAGGGTCGCCTTAACACAACTTTATTATCTCAATTGCTTCACTTGCTGAGCGTGTGGAGCAGCAGATTAGGGATAATTAGACAAAGAATGAATGAAACTATGGTGCAGTCACATCCTGTGACACAAATGAAGTACTGATTTTGATGATTCTACTTACAGCCATTTAATATTCATAGGTGCTAAACATTTGAATTGATATGACTTCATTCTCAATATGTTGTTAAATGTATTCTGGGTTCTGGCCGAGCTAACGATGTTCAGCCTTTATGACACTGCATAGCATCCATGGTTATCAAACACAATTAAGCAATGTGGAAAAAGTGTGAAGGTTGAAGGAAAACTCACCAGGGCAGCTTTATATATGTCCAGGTTTCTCAAGTAGGATGAAAGGGAAAAATGAAGTAAAGTGCCTTTCCAACATGTACACCCATCCAAGGCATGTACCGTTTTCTCAATATATTTTCTAGCATAAATCACATATATATTTTAATACTGGGGAAGAAGATAGTGTGCAAGTTAGGAAAAATCCGTGCTGTCCCTATCAGCGCATTGTATAACATGATTATGTGCCAACAACCATGTATAAAATAGTGTTCTGAGCAAGGTTAAAATTGACTTCTAAAAATGTTTCAGAAACGTTTTTGCCTTTGGTTATATCATTACGATGCAGGTAACAGAAAATAGTAAGGTTAACCTAGATTTATATTCATGTAACTCAGCGTTGAATTTTCTCCTTAAACTCCAGAGGAATTGCTTCTCAAGATTAAAAACTAGTTTTCTCAAGCAGCTTAAGAAATATTTTACAGCACATTACTCAAGGGAGAGGTACAGAGGAGAAAGAGAAAACTGCTATGTATAATTGAGAGTACAGACATTTCCATCAAAAAATCATATGAACTCAAATATTCTCAATTTAGTAAGGCTAATGCCTGTAATTTTATGACTCTTAAATAAAACAGATCAGATTTTCATACACTGTACTCTAACATAAATCTAGATCAACCACAGCACCCAAAGTCCTGCCTTCTGATAACACCTTTGAATCTAAGCCAGAAGATACAGCAGTATAAATGAAATCATATCCCATTCTGCTGAGTGGTCAAGACCTCATTGCTCATCCAAAAAACTCAAGGGCAAAACCAAGAAAATTAATGTACAGAGAATCAACAGGAGAGAGCCTGGTTCATCCTAATTCTAGAGGACAGACTTCAAGACCAGCTACTGGAAGTTAACCTGAAAGGCCTAAAAATACAGTGGCTTTTTAAACTGTGATTCACACAGGTTTATGTGTCTACATGGGAGACCTAGTATGCATTTGCTTAGGCCACTCTGCAAACAGACCTTACACTATCCAGCTCCGAAACAGACACCATTTCTGCACAGCAGAATTGTGTTTGTGTGGACTTAATGCTATGACCACAATTGCTGTACGGCTGTTGGTTCACACTGGATGTATCTGGCCTGCTGAAACCCAAGTGTCTCAAGCACACGTCTCAAACCACCGCAGAGTTCAGAAACACCAGAACTCCTCTGCCCTTTAAGCATTATAACAAGATTATGTATTTCTAGATGAGCATGGGCCTTAGCTGCTTACCTGCCAAAAGAGGAGAAGTCAGCCCACTGGCACACTGTGGTCTCTCAGACACTATGCCTTTGAGCACAAGATGCTCAGTGCACGTCATGAGTGGGATTTTGGTCTATGACAGAGGAGTGAACTCAAGGCAGTAGCAGCCCTAGGGAAACTTTCTGATACCCCATCACTACAGATATGTTTCAGACTTACTGTATGTTCTGCAACAGATTTATCAGTGGTGCCAAGGAAAGAACACATGCTCTTTCTGTCAACAACGTCCTCAGAAGTAGCAGAAAGAATTGTTCAGGTGTGAGGGTGCAGGGGCTAGTGCCAGCTGGGGAGATAGGCTTATTTTGATTCTGACAAAAACAAAGTCAGGAAAAGAAGCAGAAAAAAGATGCAAAGGTTAGGGAGTGAAGGACTTGCAGGGCAGAAAGCTGAGGACAAGTGCCTTTGGTACAGAGTAACAGGATATATACCACAGATCTGTTTGTATGTGTTTATCTGAAGAAGGTTAGAATAGAGGGGTTCTTTGTATGTTAGTTTGGGCTTTTTAGAATAAGGGCAGTATCAGTTAAGATTGAGCTCAGTCACTAAAACACAGCTCATGGCATGTGAGTCCTACAGTGGAGAGCCAAAGGCAGCACTGTTGTGGCTGGTGTACACTTCTAGTGGTGGGCAGGCAGGTGACACAAGCTGTGGCAGATGAAGCAGAATCAACATGTGGGTTCCTCTGGTGACTCTCTGATACCATCAGTGGTGTGAGAAGAAGGGGCTGGTGTGGTAGGAGAAGTAGTCTGGCAACAGTTTATATCCAGCAATATTTTTTGCTGGCTAAGGAAGTAGCAAGGAGATTTTACTAATTTTCTGTGAAATGATTTGGTATTTTTTAATAAGGCAAACTTCACCAACACAGCTCATAATAATTTGAACTGAAATAACTAGTGGGAGTTAAGACAGGGATCTTCTAAACTTTCCTGTGTTGACTCTGCAAAAAATGCTAGGCAAAGACTTAGCATAATTTTGAGTTACACTAGGGAAACAATTGTTATCTTGCTGGGAAAACAGGAAACATTGAACCCTCCTTGTGATGTTTCCTGAGGGAGTTGCCCAACACAGAAGTGAAGGTAAGGTTGTAGTTTCCTGTTAAGAATTCAGCTGCTGATAATTAGGAGATACTTGAGTTATGAACATAAGAGCAAAGAATCAGGATTTCAAAAAGGAAACAAAACCTCAAAAAGTCAGCTTCCCTCTGGGTGGTGGAATAGATCTGGTATTCAGTACTCCTGATTTCAAGAGTAGTGAGACAATCTTCATCAGTGCAAACTTCAGACTAACACCTTGCACAGCATGAAGTCTCCTTCCCATACGTAAAAATATAAACTGTTGAAAATCATAGACAACAACATTTTGGCCCTGAACAAATGTCATACCTAACACCTCAGTCCAACAAATCCACTTCAGTTAGCTTTCAAAGCTGTAAACCACACTTGGTCATAAGTTATATTTATAGAGTGTTCAAGAAATTCACCAGACTCATGCCAAGAGGCCTTTCAAAGGGAGAAATATTGGCTTATATCCATTTTGATACTGTGAGAGTAGTGTTTTTGAAAAAAATGCAAGTCTTTTAATTCACTGCTTTTATGATAGTGATTTGAATTTTAGAATGATTTAACTGCACAGAAATAATTCCTTAAAAGTACTTATTGAAGAAAAAATTAATTTTGATAGCATGGGCCATGGTATTGCTTGAGAATGATAAACTGGATGGTAGGATTAAAAAGATATATCCATTGCTGTCAGACTAAAGAATACTGAATATATGGATACTTCGCAAATATTTCTGTGAACAACATACATACAATTACTTGAACAAGCCACTATCACTTTTAGACAATCGATGTACAAAAAGAACTTCAGTCTTGACGTATAAAAATAAATATTAAGAAGAGACCCACAAAAACTCCTCTGTAAAGTATGTGTGTCCCTGTCTAGGACTGCAGTCCATGGAATCCACCTAAATATTTGCAGCACCTAAGTAGCCAGTAACACATTTTTCAAGGCTTCCAGCACTGTGCATATCTGTGTGCATATGTGTGAGCTTGCACGTGCTATATCCAGCTATATGGCAAAGATCTGCTTTGCCAGATAAACGGTCTCTATTTCACACCCTGCAGCCAGTATTGCATAATAAAATAGCCACTGGATAAAATATGCAATCAGTCTGTACAATAAAAACTTCCACTTCCATAGGGAAACTACATTATGTACTGTAACTCACTAAATTTCCCTTCCTCTGGCAAGTATTATGGCATCATTTTCACTCCCCCATTTACCATACTTTAAAGGAATGGTCTTGGCCTTTCCTATTGTTTACCAGAAAGTATGTAACTCCAGGACACAGATCTGAGCACTTCTTGCCAAAGGCATGCAAACAGGCACTTGTAGCCTACCCAAGATAATGAAGGGATTTTACATAAATCCCTTAAATAGAAGTTTCCTACCAGAAGCAGAGGGCTGTATGCTGGTTCTTTGGAATGCCTCTTAACAGCAGCAGTCCCTAACTGTGCAGACATGCATACACATAAAGATTGCAATCATTAAATGCCTCAAGAGGGACAGAGTAAGCACTCTCCAAGTATCTAAAAAGGATGCTGACAGTCTTTGTGTCTCCATCTATCTTAAAGGGCTTTACCCTCAGGAGAGTTAATTCAACCACATAGCATGTTTATAAATTATCATACCCCTGGAGAGAGTATTTCCTACAATATGGAATACCTTACATTTTCATCCTGGTTTAGCCCACCCCTCCCCCCAGTATATTATTTATTAATGCATTCTTCAGATATGAGCCAAAGAATCTCTACCAACTTATTTGCTGGGCTGGCTATGTTTTGAGAAGCAATTCTGCTGAATTGCAATACAATAAATACTGTTCAATCATTCATAGCTGCCTTTGCTTTTCACAGCTAGCAAGAGTGAACAGACGAAAGCATCAGCTATGTGACCACACACAAGAAAGCAGTCTCACAGTTCTGTTCTAAATAACAATCACTTTTTTTTTTCTGAATTATTTTACATGGTACTGATTAGACTACACTGTGACAAGAAATAACAGTACAATAACTGGTTATTCTAGTAGCCATTTGCACTCATTGGTCCATTAAGTCCATGTTCCACAGCAGTAATTAAAAATTTGTCATGGTGTTTTCAACACTTTGAGTTGTAAACAAACAAATAATTAGCTTAGATAAGGTTTCTGGTGGCCCTTTCCCCTGTTTTACTGCTTGCTATTTAGCTAAAAATCTGACTTTTCTGTAACAGTAAAGTCTGTGCTTTTAACAAAACTTTGAGATGCAAAAGGAACATTGTGGAAGCCATCAAATGGCAGCAGCTCAGAATCTCAGTATAAAGACAACAGGAATACTGAGTCAGCTCAGGCTTAACAAAATGTTTTATTTTGCTAGTCATTCAGTTTGGTTCATCCTTTTCATCTGTAATAGACCATACCATTCTAAAAACAACTACTTTGTGCTACTGATGCAAGACCAGCAATAGAGAACAAAACAAAATAAGAAAATTATAGTTATACAGTACTGTCTAACACATTTTCTGGACATCACTCTCTTAAAATACTCTTCCTGAATCTTTCCGCACAATGTATGGACACAAAGCCTATTAAAGGAACTGGCTGTGCCATTTCCAACAAAAACTAATAGCACAGACATTGTGACCCTATGAAGTATATGCAAATAAATCCAAATCCATGAGAAAGTCACCTGCTTTAGCTCATAACTCTTATGTGAAATCTTTAAAAGGAATTTATTGAAATTCATTAATGGATTGATATGATTTATACAAAGATGATAAATACCTGAAAGCTGGAAACTTTGAAGTCTATGTTTTCAATTTTGTACTCTCCCCATGAACTCAAAAGCTCAGACCCTTGGGGTCTGAATTACTACAATGAAAAAATAATCTATGGTAAAGTTTTTCAAAAATCCAAGAAGAATATATCCCTCTTTTCAGAGTAAAACACAGTGCAACTAAAACTAGGTAATAAGCAGATATTCAAGCTCAGCTAGACAGATTTGCAAAATCTAATGCATCTAATGCAAAAATATCACTTTGGTGGAATATAACGGACAATGATGAGTTAGGTGATGGTACAATACAATTCATGAATGCTAATTATTTAATCTCAGAAGTGAGATTATTTAATCTCAGAAGCAACATGGACAATGGCAAAGAACAGCTTAAACTACATCTTGGCCATTACAGAATCAGAGAATCACAGAATGGGGAGGGTTGGAAGGGACTACAAGGGGTCATCTGGTCCAGCCTCTCTGCTACAGCAGGGTCATCCCAGAGCACATGGCACGGGATTGTGTCCAGATGGTTCTTGAACATCTCCAGTGAGGGAGACTCCACAACCTCCCTGGACAATCTGTTCTGGTGCTCAGTCACCCACACAGTAAGGAAGTTCTTCCTCAAGTTCAGGTGGAACTTCCTGTGCATCAGTTTCTGCCCATTGCCTCTTGTCCCATTGCTCAGCACCACTAAGCAGAGCCTGGCTCCACCCTCCCTTCAGATACTGACAGACATGGATGAGGTCCCCTCTCAAGTCTGAACAGGCTCAGCTCCCTCAGCCTGTCCTCATAAGAGAGATACCCCAGTTCCTTAATCGCCTTTGTTGCCCTCCACTGGACCCTCACCAGGAGCTCCATGTCTCTCCTACTGGGGAGCACCAAAATGGACACAGCACTCCAGAAATGTGCTCACCAGGACTGAGTAGAGGGGCAGGATCCCCTCCCTTGCCCTGCTGGAACGCTCTTCCTAATGCACCCCAGGTCACCATTGGCCTTCTCGGCCACAAGAGCACTGCTGGCTCATGGACAGGCTGGTGTCCACCAGGATCCCCAGCTCCTTCTCCACAGAGCTGCTTTCCAGCAGATCAGCCTCCAGCCTGAACTGGTGCCTGGGGTTATTCCTTCCCAGGTGCAAGACCCCACATTTGCCTTTGCTGAATTACAGACAGTTCTCCGCCCATGCCTCTGCCTTTGTGGTTTTTTTTTTTNCCCCCCCCTTGCCTCTTCTTTTTTTTTTTTTTTTTTTTTTTTTTAATTTCAGCTTGTTTCACAGTATACATATCATCTACAACAAACCTGATACCTCATCCTTAAAATCATCCTGGTCTGTGTAAGAAGGCATCTCATGTTCCTGCTCCATACAGGAGTAAACGGATATTGAGTAAACAGACAGCTTCTTAAGTTGACTGACTGATTACTGATCTAATTTCAAAAGATATTATCTTCATAAACAAAAATCTGTCAGTAAAGTCAAAAGCAAAACAAACAATATCATAGTAACTAAAGCCAGAAAACATGAAAAAGCTCCCAAACCCATAGTCAGTTGAAGCCGTCATTCTTATGTAAGCAATTCTTACAACAGAATTGAACCAAGAAAATATAGTTAATTCACAAACTGCACCAGTGGGTGGTAAGTGGGCATGAGGACAGAAGTGACATGTCAGGTGACTCATAACATAGCATAATTTGCTAACCTGCAAATTCAGGTTAGCAGTGTTATTGAAAAACATCAGAATTAGTAACATAGCATACAATATCAGTACTGAAGAAGACTGCTGGCTGTACTTCTGCCACTACCTGCCTGTCTTGGACTTGCTTCCAAGTGTTCTCTGTTTTCAAAGCAGAATTTGTTTCAACTAGTGGCACTCAAGTAGAAACTGGTTGCTAAAATTCAGTTCAAAATCACAGTTTTTACTCAAAATTATTCCTCCCCACCCCCCCAAAAAAAAACTCTTAAAAATATTTCAAATTAAAGTGAACCTCTAAACTGCATTTCAAATGCCATCACATCTTGAAAGTGCCACTAAGACTTTGGAATTAACTTTTCCCATACATATCATGTAGACAGATTAACTGCAGCAAACATTGATTAGCTGCACTTTTAATTTTGCTCATTTTGCTCGTAAACATTACAAGTTTAATCTCAATTTTTGATATAGCTCACTTTCCTCTAATGTGTATTACAGAACAAATCAAAGTGAAAATATTCCTCAAATCAAAGTGAAAATGCAGTTCAAAGTTGTCTGGCAATTTTACAAAAGCCTCATCCACAAAAGTTTCTTAGAGACTTGCTTGCTAAAGGAGTGACGCATGCAGCGGTGTGTGAAATGCAGGGTTTTTTTCCAATCAGGTCTCTCCCTAAGTATTTTTTTTTGTATTATCTTTAGCTTGCAAGTTGTAGTTGTTTGAGGACAAAATTAGAGGCTCACAGACTGCTCTCAATTCTGCCCCAGCTAGTTCAATCATCTATAAAGATTCTTGAACCACTTGTAACAATTTCTTGCTAAAGTGTAAAGATTTTTCTTTGTTGTTGCAGTGAACTGAAGGTTCATGCCTCTGCTTGTGCAACTTTGCAAAAATACAGTCTTAATGACAGTGCAGTATTAAGGGGGACACCATTTCTATTTTCATAGAACATAAAGGAAACACTTATTTGTTCTGATTTGTGCTCAAATGAAACCATGAAATTGCTATTACTGTTTCCATAGCACACTTGCTTTTAGCTCTTTCTGATCATTTAGGTCTCAAGCAGAGGTTCAAACACAGGCAAGAAACCTTCAGTGTTATTGAATGCTCAAAGTCCTTCAGTACTCCAATAAGCTGGATTTATCATTCAGAAATTCAACACTGTTGGATGAAAATGAAGAGAGATCTTGTAAAACCTCATATGTCAGAAGAGAAGTGAGCTATACTTCTGGCTGGGAAGGCATTATAGTAATGCAGGAAATTTTTCTTTGGTAATATTTTGAAATACTATATTTTCCTTAAAATTTAATGTTTCACACCGTATTTTTCCAGATGAATTCTTTCTGGAAAAGAGTTGATAAATCCAGAGATGCTAAAGTTGAAAATCATCTTCCTAGCACATATTGGCCTGGAACAGAAGAGTGTGCTTGCACTTGGAAAAGACTGAGATTCAGCACACAATATGTGCAAGTCCTTTTATGGTTCAATAGTTCATAAAAGAAATGATGCAAGACCTATTCAAATGGAAGGCTTTATCACTCATAGGTACATTATGGTAGTGTGAGGGGAAAATGAAGCACTGGGAAGAGTGAACCCCAAGCACAAAGACATATGAGAAGTTGTTCACTGGTCACCAACAGAGTTGAGCTAGAAGTCCTTCCAGAATTTGGCAAAGTTTCAGATGTGTGGAGATTATTTCAAGAGGTCATGAGCTGCCTTAGACATCTGCACAGAAGGGAATGACATGTCTCTAGTTACATAAAAAAGCTGTTTGTAAAGAAAAGACCATTTCAAATTCATGGTAGACAACATAGAACAAAATGGGCCTAACTCCTTTCAGCAATGTAGATTAACATTAGATTGTAGCAAAAAACTTTCTCACATAAAGCACTGGAATAGATGGCTGAGGAAAGTGAAGACATTTTCTCCATAAAACCACATTAGACAAAAATGCATCATGAATCACGTCTGTATAGGTATCCGACAACTTCTCCCGCATGAGTGATTTGCTTTGTGCTTGGTCAGCCTAAAAAAATCTGTAAGGTTTATAGATTTAAGATTTAAAGCTGCTTATCTTCCCAGAAGGCTGCATAAGACATTTCACAACTACTGTAATTTGATCTGACTGAAAGCAATAAACAAGCCTTTTGAAGTCGCCAGCGAAAAACAGCTCCCGTTTCTTCCAGTTTACAGTGGAAAAACACTCTAGGGCAGCAAGTGGTGGTCCAGGAGCCGCTGCATGCTCTTTTCATGAGCTCAGTGGGACAGAACAAACCCTTTGGTCTGTAATCTCCTGATTCTTCCCAGTTTTGTGAGACCTTTCTTTGGGCAAGGTTTTGCATTAGAAAACTAATTTGCAGATCAGAACAGTCATCTTCTGTAATCCCCATGAGCCACTATGTTAAATACAAATCTTCCTGCCATACACAAGTCCTCAGTAGCTCCTCTGCAGCTGGGAAAGTTGTGCAGGCTTCCTCTAGCACACCTGCCTCCACATCTTTCCCCTGAATCTAAATGGAATCCCTCCACAACTGACTGAATGCAGGTGGAAAGTATGAGACGCAGGGAAAACAGCAGCAGGATATTCTATGACTGAGGGCGCCATTTCATATTTATATATAAATATCAAAAGGCATTTTAACTACTATCTTCTAATGCCAGATATTTGTGGCTTTTTTTTTTTTTTTTTGGATGTATGCTAAAGACAGCAATCAGATAAAGCAATCAGTGAGTATACTCACAGCTCTGTCTATGAGTATAAAAATATACAGTTGCTGTCTTTACAGAGAAAATCAGGGATTTCTTTATTTGTGAGCTTGTAAATATGTGACAGAATTTGTTGTCCTCAGATGCTTCCTCACAGCCTAAGGAAATGAACGCAATCTGACATTGTTTGGTATCTGGTAGCTGCTAGCCAAAGAAAAAAGCCTCCCCACTCTCTCAAGCAGTTTGTCCAGTCTGCAGGAGGAACCACAGACATAAGAGTTCAACAAGTCTATCAGAAGAATGATTAAACTGCTCTGTTCCTGCCTCAGATTGAACAGGTACCACAGCACATAATTACCTTTGGTGGTAATGGAGTCTTAGGCTAAAGGAACAAATACTTTAGGAGTTCTTTAGCTTTTTATCATGTTAAAACCTGCATCACGGTTATTAAACTTTGGTTCTCCACGGTATCACTTGCTTGATTTCAATATGAGAAATTCACACAGTCTTCCTTTGACCAAAATTGACTACAGCATAATACCTGAACATCCTAAAAAAATGCTTAGCAAGAGAAATTAGACTTTCACTTGACTGATTAATAAAACAGTACCTTTATCCTATCTAAGCTCCTCTGTGTAGCTTTAAAGTTCTCAGATAACTTTGTGGTCTGTACATGGTTCCTGATTCTAGAGACCAGAAAGAAGTCCCACTACCTCCATATTTCCCCCCAGTTTTCAATATACTACTTTTATAGCCTAAAATCATGCCTCAGAAAGGACTGCAATGAAAAATTAAAAAAATGCAATTGTCCTATCAGGGAGGAATGACAAACTGAGACTATATATGAACATTTAACTAACAAATATTGAATTTCAGAGCCAGATACTTGTCATTTATTCCTATCACACCCTTCAAATTCATACAGAACAGTTTGTTTAAGTTAAAGGAGGTTAAACAAACTGAACTTGAAATACACACCTTTTACTAATGTATATCTCACTTCACATACTTCTTTTTAGCCACTGAAAATTATACATAGTATAACTTTATTTATTTTTCTTTACTGCCAATCATTCACTTTCTAAAATAGAAAGAGGTATCATATGCAGATTTGACACAATCTGCCCTGAATTTGCTCTATTTTTTTCCATTAAGATCTGGAAAAGATCATACTGTTTATTCAAAAGCATATCAGATAAGTTTTGCATGACAGGGGCCTAAAAATGCTAAAAAAAAAATATATATAACTATGGCTTAGAATTCAAAATTATCTGGTCAAACTGGAGAGATTATCTGAAGAAAAAGGGATTTCACTCAACAAAGGAAAGCTTCTATCACTGAGGGGCAAATAAGCAGTTGTATGAAGACTGGATGGGAAACATTTTCCTTCATCTAGTAGTTCCTTACAGCAATTCCCTGATTCCTAGTAGATCAGAAGCTGAATGTAAGTAAAAAAGATTAAATTATTATAAAAAGATAATCATTATAGTGATGAAAAAATATAAGCATATAAGACTTGTATAAATGTTAGTCTTCAAAATAGTGAGAAGAAATCCATAAGCTGCCTTCAGCATTGACACAACCTGAGGTGAAATGCTGTGCTCACTCTTGGGCACCACTCATTGTGACCAATATCTGCCAACTGGAGTGGCTCCAGAAAACATAAATCAGAACAATTAGGGGCCTAGAAAACATGAGGAAAGATTATATAAATTGAAACTAAAATTGGAAGAGAAGAAGGAATGTGTTTAAAGTGCAAAAGAGTAAGTTCAGTCTAGAAGTATTGGATGGGAAATGGGAAATAGTGAAATTGGAAGCAAGTAGAGAATAAGCAAGCATAAGTAATTCTGGGAGCACCACACTGGCAAGTTAGCCCAACATCTCTCAGCAGGGACAAGCACACAAGCATCCTGTCTTGAAGTGGGAGACAGACAAGATGGTTTCATGAGGAACCTTCCAATCCTGCTACCCATGATTTGCCATGGGTTATTAAAGTCTGAGAGAACAAACACACCTTTGTATTTGACTGCAATAAACCATCACACCAGACATATTATAGTAAGGAACTGAGGTACTTATTTGTAAGGGCTACAAAAAGTTCAGCTGACTTCTAGTTGCAATGACAGCTGCAATATTATTAAATACTAGTAATCCTTCTGGAATAGAAAGTTGATTTATAATATATGTGTATTTGTATATCTGTCTACTGCACCTCACAATAGTTTGTGCTGGTTTCTGCTTTGGTACTTTGGTAGATTCTGTTGCTTTCAATAAATCATGTGATCTCTGCTGCTAAATTCCTGCTCTTGAAACCCAAACTGTTTATATTTAATTATATTTGATTAGGATGTTGGGTCAATTGATTAATAACTACTACATGTTCTAACTTTATAGTGAAGGGACTGCAGAAAAGTTCACATTCAGGGGAATAAAAGAGTTGTTTTAGGAGCAGAAGAGATAGTTCCTACCATTTAAGAAAACACTTTACATAATACAGGTCACAAAATTTTACTCAGGGATTTCCTCTTCCATGTCTAAAATGGTAGGACTGTTCCAATTCCAGGGCAAACTGAACTTGCATATCAAATGTCTATATGCTGCTATGCATACAATCAGAATTGTGCTGATTCTAATGCTATTCAGCTGCAAATTTGCATTTGATTTCATGGTAATGGACTGACAGAACTGAAAAAGAACAAGATGGAGCCATGGAAGTTTATATGCATTTCTCCCACTGATGCACACACTATGGCTAGCACACTTTCTGTTAGCGTTTTTCCCTGATCCTCCCCATCTGGTTTTTGGTTATTACCAGAGCTGTCATGACTGCAGAAATCTGGAATGGGAAGGATGCAGTGGACTGCATCCGAGGTGTGACAAAATCACGAGCAGATCCAAGTCTGCCTTCACTTTAAAGTTGAAAGTGGGGCCTTAGGCAGAGCTTCAAGTACCTGAGGACGTCTGTAGGTCTAGCATGGCACGGTGTGTTGTACAGGAGCTTGGGCTGCAGGTAGGAAAAACCAGGTCTAGCCTGTGAAACACGGCTCGGTGTGACATACAGCTCACAGTCCGGGTCTATACTAATGAAATACTGCCAAATTTTGCCATCAGGTCAGCTAAGGATTGGTGACAACCACGTTCTTAAATTCTTTGAACCTCTCAAACCATCACAACAACTCTCAAACTGCATAACAGGAATAGTCTTGGTCCTGGGTACCTCCCAGACCATGCCTAGGAACTGTTTCATATGGTTGGTTATCTTAGCCTAAAGCTGTACCAGGAACCCTTCTACAAACTTTAAGTGTTCATCCATCTAGAACACTGAGTTGTAATATTCATACAAGCATCTGGCACTGTTCAGCTTACAGTTACATCTCTTGCCACAAATACTTCAGGTATCACTTTAAAAAAATAAATGGAAACAGCCATCTACACCAACAGATCTTTTGACATTATTCCCAATTATGTTGGGTTTTCTGCCCTGCTTAATACAGAGTATATTATCTGGTATAAATTCCAGAATTTATAGCAGAAAAATCCATTTTTTTTCACACGTAATCAAGCTGAGATTACATGTAATCAAGCTTGGAGTTAGTAAATGGAAAACATTGTTAGCTGCACATGTTCCTATAAAATGTTTCTTGATCTTCTGAATGTACCTACCCGTTAACAAAAGTAAGGAGTTCAATTCATTAATTATATTTATTCTCCTTCTCTTTCAAAATCCAAAGATGAGACCAGTTACAGTTTCTTCAGCTATGAGATATGGGTACAGAATATTTTTTTCTCTTAAGGAAGAATGTAATTATTTTGTCAGTAACTGCCTACAAAAGTAGAAACAAATTCCCCCTCCAAAACAGTAAGAAAAGTGAGACTAGTTTTTCTCCTCATAAAAAGAAAGTACTGCACACATTCTGTACAAAATGGTATAGGAAAAGCAATATATCTTAATATAGTCTGGAAGCAAAACAAACCCATTATGCATCTTTATACCTCCCATTTTCAGACCACAAAAATACAGAATACTTGAGAGCTTTTGTAAGGCACGCCAGTGTGTAGATATTGCAAAGCAAAGCACTAATGCCTTGTCAGACCACGTTCAGATCTGCCGCAGAATTCAGAGCAAGATAAGGTGCAAGTGCCTGATCTCACATTCAGACTTTCCATGCAGCTCTCAAGTGTGGAGAGCTGGATTCCTGTCTGACAGATTTCCTAAGTCCCTCTCAGTTTAGCCGCTACTACAGAGTGAATAACACATTGCAGCTGTCTTAACTGAGCAACAGCAGTTGTTCTCAAACTTCTCAACACCCAGCTTGCCACACCTTAACACACTGGAGGGAGACAGTTAAAAGACAACTCTTCATACTGTGATCTTGGCCAAAGAGATTCAGCACCCAAAGGATTTCACTTGGAATGTTTTAGAAGCAAAGAAAGACCTCCACTCCATTTTGATTCAGGTGACAGAGACAGAAGAAAGTGTGCAATAACAGAACAAGTTAATTTGAAAATTCAATGACGTAATAAAGAAATAATAGTTAAATGAACTTCTAAATTCTTATCTAATTAAAACCCTTTTGAATTATTTGTCTCTTCTAAATCATGCATATATTACAAGAAATTTACAATTGTGTTTACTTGTTTTATTTTTTTCCTTGTGAATGAACTATTATTATGCTACTGTTTTTAATGGTATTGAATGCTGGCAATTAAGTGACACAGTTAAAGAATTAATTGCATAAATCCAACTCCAGCTTTCCTTCATGGTAACTATTGAACTTTGCTATATCCTCAGAAGTGACAACCTGGAGGCAGAGACAAAAACCCTGGAAAGGAAAGGGTGTTACTTTCAAACAAGGATGAGGGAACAAGTCAGACTGTACAAAAATAATCTGAAGCAATTCTCTAAATTCACTGACATGATAAGCCTGGAAGGATTTACCAAGATACCTAATTCTTACACTTGATTGTCAAAGTAGTGTTTCATGGATTGAATACCTGCCCACACAGATTGCAGGATCTTCACAGTTAGAAATACTCAACTACCTTCTGATTCCTAGAGAAGTAAAAAAAAAAAAAAAAAAAAAAGGGCTTCCAAATCTGGGAATTGATAGGTACTTGTGAAGAGTTTATATACTATTAAGCATATATAAGCATGAGTTGTATGGCTGTAATGGGAAACATCTGAAGCAATTATATTTTTTCAGGTGAGTTAAAACCTTGCTTGTTTTGAAGTGATGGTGAGCTTTCCTTTTCAGCTAGAACTGCTCATGTATGATTAAAACAGGCTGCAACTCCTCTTTGTGTATACAGGGGCCCTAAGATCCATTAAAGATGATGTTTCATAAACACTTGAAGCTGGTAGCTCCAAAAAGAACCAATTTGCCCACCCTTTGACCCCATCACTTTATCTTGTTCCTCTCATGCTAGCACAAGCATTTATGTAGCTGTGTTGTAAATCAGATTAGGAAAATCCAGGTCAAAACTATCTTGTTTATTTATTTATTTTTATGCTATTTTGCTTTTATAAGCATTAGAGAATTACTCCTGATGGCATGGCTGGAGATCAGGGAAGCTGATAATTTTTTTAGCTAAGGAAAAGGAACTATGTACAGACAATGAGAAATGTGCCAAAATTAGGCATGAAAGCTGTTACAGTCAAGAATTTAATCAGCTGCCCAAACATCCTCTCTTTTAGTAGTATTTTCTTCACAGGAAAGTAATTAATTCAGTTATCCATTAATTCTATTTATTTACAGAATTTAAAGGGTTTTCTGCTTAAGAACTGCCAGATTTATGAATTAAATTGTACTATGGAATTTCCAGAAGAACATATTAATGCTTGCAGACAAAAATTTACCTTACTCGTTTTTAATAATTAAAAATGAATGGCATTTTTTTCCTCTGTGCAGAGGTCAGCTTTTCTCCTTAATCCTGACAAATATGTATTTAAGCCTGAGGGATAATACATAATTAGATTGATCTCAGTTGATTTTTTAAACACACAGCAGTAAACCCACCTGACAATGGTAAGAACCTGCAAGATAAAATGAACACATATGTGACACATACTATTAGTGAGTTCACAAAATCCTTGCACTTCTCTCTGTTTCAAAAAAGAAAAAAATTCTTGTAGTTCTAAATCCTTTGAAGAAACTTTGGCAAAGCGCAATTATTTTTGACATCTGTACAAAATCAATTACTTTCTTGCAGCCTGTACAGCAGTCCCATATCTATACACCATTGTTTTGATGTCTTGAAAACTTAATGCCAATGTTCCACAGGCTCACCAAGCCCAGTTTATTTAGTGGACTTCCCTCTCATATAGTATGGTATCAAACTTGAGTGCTTCTCTAAGTAATCATCAAGTTTACTTTGAGTTAATGGAAAACTCATTAAAAAACCATTTGGAGTGCTGATTACAGACTCTTCTCTGGCATTTGCCTGTGCTTTCTGTGCACCTATCTCACTTAATGTCCCTAAGAGTCTTCAATTAATTATTTGATTATAAAGTCATTTGTCTGCACTTGGTTTAAGTGTACTGGATCATGCCATAATTTTAGCTTCGAATGAACCTGCTGGAGAAAGGCTAATTAAACTAACTTCTGGGTCATAACATACATGTTACCACTAAAAACATTATTTAAAATGGCAAACAGTCTAACACTCTCTTACAGGCTGTAAAAAAAAAAAAAAATTATATGCACAGTATCAGTATTTACCAGAAGAGAGTCAAAGCATGCTGTGCTCTGACTGCCCAAAGGACCAATGTCCATTGTAATTCATTCTGTGAAAACTGAGGGAAACAGCAACCCTTTAATTTGATAGTTATATCATGGTCTAACTCCAGATTAGCAGTGTGCCCAAGTGGCCAAGAAGGCCAATGGCATCCTGGCCTGTATCAGCAATAGTGTGGCCAGCAGGACCAGGGAAGGGATTGTCCCTCTGTACTTGGCACTGCTGAGGCCACATCTCAAATCTTGTGTTCAGTATTAGGCTCCTCACCACAAGAAGGACCTTGAGGGGCTGGAGCATGTCCAAAGAAGGAAAATGGAGCTGGTGAAGGGTCTGGGCCACAAGTCTTATGAGGAGTGGCTGAGGGAACTGGGATTGTTTTCTGGAGAAAAGGAGGCTCAGGAGAGACCTTACTGCACTCTACAACTGCCTGAGAGTGTAGCCAGGTGGGGGTTGGCCTCTTCTCCCAAGTAACAAGAGATGGGACAAGAAGAAATGGCCTCAAGTTATGCCAGGAGAGGTTTACAGTGGATATTAGAAAGANAAATCTTGTGTTCAGTATTAGGCTCCTCACCACAAGAAGGACCTTGAGGGGCTAGAGCGTGTCCAAAGAAGGAAAATGGAGCTGGTGAGGGGTCTGGGCCACAAGTCTTATGAGGAGTGGCTGAGGGAACTGGGGTTGTTTTCTGGAGAAAAGGAGGCTCAGGAGAGACCTTACTGCTCTCTACAACTGCCTGAAAGGAGAGTGTAGCCAGGTGGGGGTTGGCCTCTTCTCCCAAGTAACAAGAGATGGGACAAGAAGAAATGGCCTCAAGTTATGCCAGGAGAGGTTTACAGTGGATATTAGAAAGAAGTTCTTCATGGAAAGGGGGTTAAGCATCATAACAGGCTGCCCAGGGAAGCATTTGAGTCACCAGGCCTGAAGGTAAAGATGTGTAGATGTGGCACTTAATCACATAGTTTAGTGGTGGACTTGGCAGTCCTGGGTTAAGGGTTGGACTCTATGACCTTAAAGGTCTTTCCAAACTAAAGAATCCTATGATTCTATATAGCTAGGATTTTGATACAACTTGCAAACTAAATACATATATCACCATCACCACCCCCTCCTCCACACTTTTTAGGCTTTCAGGAAGAAACCTAGTATTAGTTTTTGTCTGTGTTTCTTTCTTTTTCTTTCTTTTTTTTCCCCCTTTTTTCCCTTTCCTTTCCTTCCTAGTTTTTTAGCAGCAATTGAAATAGAGCTACATCTGAAATGATACTTGGCCTTGTACTTTTTATTGGTATTTATAAGAAAAGTATTTTCTGCCTAAGGAAAAACTGAAGTTCTAGAGACACGTTACCATTTCAACCACGTTTTTACAGGACAATCAATGCAACCATCTTCCTTAACTTCCCCAGATGGCAGTGTGACATGCAATCATGACTCCTCTATATTATTTCTGAAGAAACAGAAAATCCTGGTAGCTAATGAACATACTCTCCCCAGAAGAACATCCACAGATATGTCCATTTGCTGGGAAAGTTTGGTAAGAATGAAAGAAACATGGCATAAATGTAAACACTACTGTCAGAAATGTCCCCAAATGGGGGCAAGCTGTAGAAAACTTGAACAGTTCTTTCTCCCCTGAATCACTTAATTCCCTTTATCCTGGAAACACTATGCCCTTTCCAAGTTTGTTGCTACCATAGTTGTCCAATGCTCCTTTATGGAAAAAAAAAGAAACCCCCTCAATTTCTCTCAAGTTGGACTGTACTCTTGGTACTTAAAAATCTTCAGAAATTATTTGCTGCATATTCTCCTTGGAAGAAATAAAGAAGACAGGAGCCAAGTCAAATGGCCCTTTTTAACCTTTGATCTCCACCTCATTCTTCCTAAATTATTAGGAACTGACTTAAAGATCAGAAGCTGGCTCTTACACCAACTCTCAACATGTTCCACATACCAAATTTTATGCTCAAGTCCTAGAAACTCAGTAGGGTAAGGAAAAGAAGCAGTAATTGGTTAAGTTTTCAAATCTTTCTGTCCTTGTCTACAATAGGTATTCATCACAATGTTCTTCCTACAATTAAATATGCTGCCACTTTTCTCAACCCAAAGCATGAGGAAAATTCCTTATTATTTTTCTTCCTGCAATGCAGTTTCCAGAAACACAAAGTATTTCTACCTTTGGATTCTGCAGTGGTCAGAGCAGGTGTTCTGTTTAAACCAATTTTCTTTTGATCCAACTCAAAAGGATTTTGTCTTCTTTCCTTTAGACCTCCCCACCAAGTAAAACTGTTACTGAAGCTTGGAAACCATCCTTAAAAGCCTAAACATTTTGGGGACCTTTGAAACTAGATGTTCACCTGACTACCTCTCTTACTGGACACATGTGACTCAATTTCTTTGTGCCTCCTTGCTGCAGCAACTTGTTAGTCCCTTTCTGCTCCTCGGACAAGTGTCTAGCTCCAATGCCTTTCTCACTTATAACCATATCCTCATCTTACACATTTATAAATCCAGCAGCACCTCTTTCAACGACACAAGAAAATATGGACATAGCTCTTAAAAAAAAAATAGTGTAAACAGAACTGCCATACTTAAATGGATGACAGGTTTGACAGCACTGATTTACAGCAGGTACTGTGGAGAAAAAAAAACCTATGTAAATGATACAGCATACCTTTAAAAACTGACACTATGGACATAATGAGTGAGAAAATACTAAGCAGGAGGATGCAACAAGTATTACACCTTTCTGCTACACCCAAAGAACACATTTATCCATGGCAAATACACATTTATCCATGGCTGAGATTTTTGGTTTTTTGGGTTATTTTATACCGATCTGTCATTTATGCTAATACTTGAAGCACAGTTGGTAGGCAGCACTTTAGTGACTTAGGAGAAATTTAGAACTTTGTGGGGTCAAAATTTATGAAGCATTACTAACACATTCTCTACCTCTAATCTTTATGCTTGGTGTCATCATACAAATTTTTAACTCCTACAATACACAGGGCTACAGATACTTATTGTGTCTCCACAAATCTAATTTTAACAGTGCAGCCGAAACTGTTTGGTAGTCTCAAAACATTGAGACTGCTGTGTTTGTCATATTTTAATGATAACAGCTATGCCGACTCATACATTTTTAACCTTAGCATTTAATTAGCATCATTCTGTTTGCCCGTTTAGAGTGCACTGACTTCATTTAATGCAGCTTCACGTAGGTCAGTCTGATGCATTTTGAGTCCTGCTGCTTTTCGGCTGCCTGTGACAGAGTCACCCCTCGGCATCTGCTCAAGTACTGAAATACACAACGGCAACTTCACAATGCGACCAGATGAAGGGTCAGGAAACAATCTTCTTGGGTGACATCTGCACCCCTCAAACTATGGCAATTATTTTAATGTTTTTGCCCAATAGCATGTAAACAACACTCATAGGAATCTGAAAGAAGTTTTAGCAATCTGCAAAACTTACTGATATAAGCCAGACAACCTCTGATACTTGTGCCAAGTTCTGCTGCTTCTAAATACATTTCCTGTCCTTCATCTTGGGATACCTACCCATCTCCTTGCTCTTTTAAAATAGTAAGGCAAATAGAATATTTTTAAGTACTTGAGAGCCACTATTATTATTTTTCTTACTGTGGTCTTAATGACTTAAATGAGGAAACAAGCCAAGATGGAGATCAGACCAGAGAAAAGGAGGTCCTTCTTAGATAGCTGTAGGTTTGTGAAAAGATACAATGGAGAGACTGACTGTATGGAGAGGTGGATTGGTGCTTCGGGAAAGCAAAGGAAAATGCAAAAGCAGGCAGTAGAGTAGCTGCAAGTCATAGAAGATGTCAATATTTTACACAATACTTTTACAGACCATGCCAGCTTTGCAGTCCCTTCTTTTTACAGATATCTTTGCCTTAATTAAAATGCATACTGGTCTTGCAATTTTTAAAGCTGTCCTTAGAGCATAACCGCTTGTGATATCATTAGGTGCTCGTCAGTGATGTCTTCACTTGTGCATTTTAATTTTTATCACAAATTTAATTTCATACTGCTTTTCATGGTTTAAAAAAATAATGAAGTTAGTAGATATGACAGTACTACTTTAATGCTGATCTCATTTTTATGTCAGGACAGGAAAAAAATCTAACCATAATATGCAATTCCCATTGAAGAGAACAATAAAACGAATAAGGTATTGTTCCTTTCCCCTTCTTTTTTTTTTCCTTTCTCTTGATTTACTTTTACTGTTTTATTTTTGTTTTGTTTTAAAGACTGCCAGTAAGTAAACTCAGACCACTGAGTTAGCCATTTGACATGGTTACAGGAAGGACAATTACAATTTTGACAATAATTTAATAAGTATCAGGGCTTTTATAATTGCAGAGGAAAACTGAAATTTTATGAAACCCAAATCTGAAAATATTTTTGTTGTAAAATTAAAAAAAGCCCCAGAATTTCAGGAGATGATGATAATACTTTAGATACAGACAAATTATTACTTAATAGAAAAAAGACCAAAGATACGATAATTTCAGGATGAGTTGATCTTGGATAGTGAGTTGTACTCCTATCCTCATTAAATACTTTTAACATGACAACACAATGATGGAGAAAGGTGAGCAGATCAGGAAACAGAATGACATGAAAGAGATTAGTCAGAAGCGGCACTAAACGAACTGTAAAAAGCATTGGTTTGTTGAGAAGCCTTGAACTGCAACTGAGAAGTAAAGGAATAACAAACTACTGGGAGAGATGATCTCTCTTCTTCCTTGAATTCTTTCTGTGAGGTTTAAAACAGAGGAAAAAAAATGAGAGAACCTATCTTGGCTCCTAGCACGAAAAAGAACTATTTTTTCCATGTACAGACCCTCACTATGTATGATGGAAAAGACTATGTGCATCACTGAAGTTTTCAATAGTAAAAGTTCTGTTTTTACAATGAAATCCAGATGTGTGTCTCCTCTTCAGAGCAAATCCTGATTTCACTTTCCCCTGTTTGCTCCTGTATTATCTCACAGATCTTCCTGCTGACTGAGCAGTGCTTTCCATCAGATTAAGATCTCAGGCTATATGATAGACCCTTGCTTTTCTGGTAAAAGGGTAAAACAGGCACCTTTCTCTAATCTTTCATCCTTTTGATGACAGATCTTTGATTAGGGTCTTTTCTATGCTAAATAATTTCCATGCATAATTCTTCTATTTTTGCCTAAGGTGCCTAAATAATAGCAAAATCAAGAACACTTCATTTTTAGAATTGTCAAAGATGAGTTCGATCTTGCCACACTTAACAGACCACGAGACAAACAAAGAGAGGAAAGTGACTCGCTCAACAATAGGCAGCAGCTGCACAGAAGTTCAGAGGCAAAATTTTATCCACAGTCCACTGGACAAAATTCACTATTTTCTCATCATAAGGCAACAGTATCTCTGAAAAGATCCTAGTTCATCAAAATAATTACTATTTAATGTAGAATATGTCAGTATTACAGAAATCTTGTTAATAACCAAGATGGATTTCAAGCACTCAGATTCTGAGTAAAATAGCTTGAGAACAGTTGTAACAGAAAGGTAAAGAAGCTTCCCAAACAGCAAATGATGTTCTGATGTAACATGCTGAAATTATAAAAGATTTCAGTGGAACAGAAAAGAGAGAGGATGAAAAAAAAATAGTAGAACAATATAGTTATCACTCAAAACAGAGACAGAAAGGGTCATAAACATTGTGTGAACTTAAGGGGAGATTTAAACAATAATGAAACAATGAACACAGGGCTTTGCATTCAATAAAATACATCATACAAAATATGTACGTTTAGAAATTGTCTAACAAGCAGAGTAGACAATCCTTGTAAATGATACTGTGTTAATAATTAATACAGTATAATACATCAAATTTAGTCCAAAAGCACTACTAAGATGCTGTTGTGTTTTTGTGTAAATAGAGCAAAATATAATATAATGATATAATAAAATTTTCAAGGAGAAGCTGCAAGATGGTACTGTCAAGTGCCAAAAACAAGTATTGGCTTTTCCCCTTCTTTTTTGCTCTGAATCTCCATAAACATTTTTTATTGCAGATAAGTACTCAACTACGTGCAGTGTGGCTGAGGGATTCTATCCTTATGGAAACATTGGGCTAAAATGTCTATGGAACAACACCAGCATAGCCAGTATTAGGCAAGTTCAAGGAACAAGCCTAAAAGCACCTCATGCTTTTTAATGGTTTCATACAATAACCTATAGCCAAGATACCGAATCCTTAGAAGCAAGAACATTTTCAATGAACCTGAGTGGAGATGTCTTGGCAGACAATCAGTTATCTCCAAATACACTGCCAAAGCAAGATCACAAATATTCATGTTATTTTCAGGCATTTTCTGTTGATCTGATGGGGGATACTTTATGTCTGTCTTGAGTATAGCAACAAGACCTTCCAACCTTGCACAGAGTTCTCCCTCTTTACCAGGTGCCAAAACGAATATATCTGGTTTCTAATTTATCAAGTGTTTAACTCCTCTTACTGTGTACTAGATGGAAACATAAAAAATAACACCCCAGAGTATAAAAAGTGGAATCTTTAAATGTGCATTTTTTTCTACTAAGCTATTATTATCACTTCCATGGATGATTTCATCAAACCCTACAGAAGAGTTTAAAAGTTAAAATAGGAAGATTGATTGGTAAACAGGAGTTACCAGCTATGGGCTCATTATTCTTTATATTCCAACCCTGAACTGGCCTTTAAAAGACAAATTTCTACTCTGCTGTATAGTTTCTGCACCATGGCCCCATGATTAATTATCAGGCGCCACATGCAAAATCCACTATGATGGATTGTCTGCCCACATCAGCATAATTACTAACCACAGTCATAGACAGTCCTTGCTACCGGAGCAACCAACCAGCAGGATTGAGAGGTGAATGAAAATACTTGGTAGAGAAAGGGCAAAGAAATGCAATTAGATAAAGGAAGACATACCAAAGTATGGCATAATCCCACAGCTTTAGGGAACAACTCATAGCTGACAGCAGATGGAATCATTCACAACAAATAATTTAGGAAATGCAGCTTCTTTGGATGCTGAGTCTCTAGATTCTATACACTTAGACTCCAATACTTAGAATTTGATTGTTGCTTAATCATTTCTAAAAACCATGTCTCTTTTTATGATCCTTGATGGAATGAATTATGGTTATAATTGGAAATGTGGAGGAAAACTCTAACACTTAGAAACTTTTACAGTGACCATGGCTGTTTCTTCTTAGGATGACAAAGAAAAATTTGATTCTGAACTACGATACACTGTAAAACTTCCGAGCATTACTTTATATTTAGGCTGAAGCTTCATTCTCAGAATTTGAAACTGAAGTCAGCAGGTGAACATTAGGACACCTTTTGCTGGGCTTAGATACTATCTACTATTTCACCCTTCAGTAGTCTAGAACAAAATCAGTCACATAAAGCAGGGTTCTCATAAGTCTGACATCTAAAGGGACTGCTTTATGGAAGAGACCGCCAGGACCATTCAGCTCTACAATCTGGGATAACCAGAAAACAAAAGTTTTCACCTAATGAATTGGCCCTTTGAAGCATCACCTTTTTATTCTCCTAGAGTGAGAACGAGGATTGTTTTTTAATGGAATTATGAATAATTAAGGACAAATGAAAATGCTGGGGTTCTAGAAGAAAAATTCTGCTGCAGGGAAAGCTGTATATGGATGTTCTTTTGTGACATAATAGTACAGTCTTAAGTCATAAATTGAAACTTAATCACATGTGAGTGGCAGGCTAAAATGAGATAGATTTTAAAGAAAAAGTAAAAAAAGATGTCTTCAGGCAGTTTTCTTGTGGCATTAAGAACAACTTGTGCTTGCTTAAAAAGGGGACTTGCCATTCAACGACCCAGCTGCTCTCAACTGGCTCAATCAGGAGTAAGAACTCTAAGTGCTCCCTACTTAGGTAAGTGCTCCCTACATCATAGGCAACATCTGTAGTAGCTATACTATATTCTTGTACTTTTTCACTAATAACTGCAGATGCAAAATTAAAAAATGAGATAAAGCATACAGAAATAAATATAATCTCCTCTGAGGTATTTAGTTGCAATCTAATGAACTGGGTAAAAAGGAACAAAAAGGGGTTTTCTATTGCTGTTGCTGTTTTATAAACTAAAGATGTTTTATTGAAGAGTTTTCCATTTTTATAATATAAATGACAGCACTGTCTGAGTGGTGAATCAGCATGATAAAGCATGAAGACAGTGCCAGCTTGAAACTGCTCTGAACCATCCTGAATATTGCGTTGCAAAAAGCATACATCTCATTCATTCTTAAAAAAATTATACTTTAAAACTTTACTCTGAATCCCCCCTTTCTTTATCAATATCTACTCAATAGGCACATACTCAGCCAGGAAAAAACTTGTAATTACTATACGTACAGTAAAGATGATGAAGTTGTGCAAGTTCTAAACCAGATTGCTACACTGACAGAAACATGTCAGTATTTCTGCAAAACAAGAAATCTGTGGAATGAGGTCTCTAAATACCAGCCATGGGTTCACCTCATAAGAAATGTCCAACTGTGGACATTTCTAACTGTAGTAATTAAATAAGCCCTCTTCTAATGACTGAAACTTCTCTGTTATTAATAGGTCTTTGATAAAATTTCTTTTCTGTAAGTAATTTGACATGTTTTACAATGAAGATCTTTGACTTTTAGAGGACTGAATCCTATGTATTTTTTCTATTCCAGGACTACAAGTTCAGTTTCACAGCCATCAAGCATTGTAGGAAAAATTCCAGAGAAACATGAAAGCATCTTAAAGAAGTGAGTGGGCTGTAGGCATCTTTTAGTACAAATTCAATCAAACCACAAACTCACTGACTGAGGTCCTATAAGCATATTCTCCAAAAGATTCACTGTCCGTAGCCTTCGTTCTTACTGAAATCCTTCAGAAATATGCCATGGAATATACTGTTGAAGATATAACAGTAAAAGAAATATGGCATACTCTTTTTATATATTATTGCCAATATATTTCACACTATTCTGGTCTATTTAGGAAAGGAAGCAATTTAGGTTTCAAAAACAACAAAAAAAAATGAACTCAATATTCTTTTGTTTATAAGCTTCGACGCATCAGAGCAAGAAATTCACTAGAACTTATCAAATTAAATGTTTTACAATTACTAATATTTCAATTAAAAATGTTGCAATTTTTAATATTTCAATTATTGCTACTTGAGTTACTGCTCTAATAACATTATAACCCAATATGGCCAAATAATTTAAAAAGCAACCATTACCATGAAGGGAGATGTAATTGATGATGTCAAACCACAGAAGTTTTCTGAGCTTAAGAAGAGCAGTAATCATCTGTGGTATGGAGCAGTACAAACAAACTATGCAGAAAACCACAAACACCTACAATTTTAATTCCTATGTTTAACAATGGTATACAGAGTAAGAATCTCTATTTATGCTGATTGTATTACATTTTCCATTTTTCCGTGTCTGTCCCCTTTCTTTTTTACAAATGGATAAAAATATGTCTCTCCTGTGTATATAAGATTCTCTCAAGATCTTTAAAAAGTTTCATAATAACGTCTAAACCAAATAATTCTACATACATGATTTCTCATTGAAGCTATACACTAACAGAGAGGAAATCCCTAATTATGTTTCTAGGTGTCGGTTTGAGAGGAAGTGAGTTTTTTGGGAAGTTATAGTCAAACCAATCAGTGGTCAGATTTGAATATTGACACCTGGTGTGACCACTGAAGACGTGAGTCACCTCTGAGAACACATGGGGTTAAAAGCAGAGAATTCCCAAAGTTCCCCCTCTTTTGTTCTGGCCGCAGGAGGATGCACACCTTCCCTGCCTAGCCACAGGCTGGGTGGGGAGGGGAAGCCATGGAGGCCCAGGCTGAGGTAGGCCGGAGCCCTGAAGAGAGAGAGAGGGTGGAAGGGAATGGAACCGGGCCAGCTCCTGCAGGATGGAGGGGTGGAGAAACATTGAGATGTCTTTTGTTCCCCCCACCCCCCCAAGAGGAAGAGAGAGAGAGAGAGAGAGAGAGAG